>JAWWEE010000074.1:134093700-134109232 GCA_035221455.1 Xenops minutus | reverse complement strand
ATAAAATAAAATAAAATAAAATAAAATAAAATAAAATAAAATAAAATAAAATAAAATAAAATAAAATAAAATAAATACTCTGGTCATCAGATTAGGGAAAATTTGGGGCAGCAGTTTTGCATATAAGGTGAAACTAACATGTTTCATTTATGTTTAGAATCATGTTTTCAACAACAGCAGATACAGAGGAAAGGGAATCTTTCCATCTTTGTGACTGGAATTAATTTCCCTGTTAAGTGACTGACTTACTGAGGAAAAAAGGCTCAGAATAATTTAATTAGAGATGGACAGTTTACTTCTTCAACATACACAGTTTAAAAAAGTTTTGTCTTTAATCAAATCTTTAATCACAAGCAAAAAAAAAAAAAAAAGATTTATTCGAGTGCTCACATAAAAAAAGCATGACTTACAGGACACATAGAACTCCAGATGGGTAAATAACTCTAGCAGTGTCAAAACCACTCAGTAATGGAGTGTCATATAGGACACCTACCTATGAGGCATAAGTTGTGTAATGTTCACTTTCTAAGGATAAACATTCTTGCTGAAAATTGCGTTTAAAAGTTATTATTAGAAGATAAAACAATATAATTAAAATTAATCATACAATAGTTTACTTTGGAAGCAAGGATGGATGGTTTTCTTTTTTTTTTTAAGTTGGCAGTGGTTGATTTCTAAAGTGGATGCGCTGATAGGAAATTTTTGTAGCTTAAACATATGAATTACTTTGATGGAATATTTAGTGGAGTTTTTCTTACTATCCTTAAACATACCTTAGATTAATTTTAAGAGGGTCTATACACTATTCATACCTGCAAACCAGTAAAAAAACTCAGGGTTTATCTTTGCTTGCCTTTCTTCCCTGACCAAATAGCTGTGAGGGCTCCACATCCCCATTCAGTCCTTATTCATTAGGAACATGTTTAATACATCCTTTCCCATAGATTGAATGTATCAAGAAACTGTCTTAGATACTTTTCAAAAGTCCTCTAGAGTGTTTACACCTGACACACTGCCTTTCCATCAGATATTGGGGTAGTTGGTGTACTCTATGAGAATGATGTCACATGAGTATGAAGTTTGCTCTAGAGGTTTAAAATGGCTTCGTCTAATTCCTCACCTTAACAGGCAGCGTACAGCAAACACCACGGTGTCACCATTGTTGGTCTCTTTTCTGATGCTTGAGCTCACAAATTGCTTGTGACACATTCCAAGACAAAGTTCTTCATAAGGCAGGATAAAAGAAATTAACAAAACAATATTGTTTTGTTTAACAAGTACTTAGGAAATTCTAAAAGGAATTACTACCAGTTAAATAGGTTTACAAAATACAAAAATACGTATTTCTTGCTAAATAAGATAATTTGAATTAACCATTCAAACTAGAATCTATATGGGACATCATTTAGACTTGAATTACTGTATTTGGTTTACGTGGAAAGGTTTTGAGAGCAAAAGGGCTTCAGGGATGGCCTCTCTGAGAAAGCACCAGTCCTTGCCCCTGTATTGGACAGAGGCAGTTTCAGCCAACTCCAAAATGGACCCACTGAATCAATTAATGAAGCTGGTGACATCTTTGAGATAACATATTTAAGAAGGGGTAAAAAGCACTATGCAGAAGGTGTGGGACAGTAGAAAAGAAGGGTGACAGAAACAAAAAAAAAGCATTGGAACACTTCATGAAGGACTATTCTGTTGGTGGAACCCTACTTTGGAGCAGAAGAACAGCATGAACAACAGAGACAATGCATCATGAACTGACCACAATTCCCATTCTCCATCCCCCTGCAATGCTCAGTGGGAGGAGGCAGAAGAGTTAGGAGTCAAATTGAGCCTAAGAAGAAGGGAGGGATGGGCAGCAGCTAGTTTTGCTTTGGGGATTTTTTTTTGCTATCCTACTCTCTTTTTAATTGCCAATAAATAAAATTAATTTCCCAAGTCTAGTCTAGCTTTGAGCATGACAGTAATTGATCTCCCTGTCCTTATCTTGACCCAAGAGCTTTTCATTTTATTTTCTTCCCCTGTTCTGCTGAGGAGGAAGACTGAGGAAGCAGCTTGGTGGACACCTGTCATCCAGAAAAATTCAACCCATCACAGCAGGTAAATCAACATAGAAAAGTCTGTTTGCCTTTTTAGCTTCATGTTTAAATCGAAATTGATTAAATTCAGAACCAATTAGTAAACCTTAATGAGAACAGTTTATATATGGCAATTTATGTCACTTGTACCATATGAATTCTTAAGGAGCATTGAACCAAACCCACAAACAACGCTTTAATATAGGTTTTGAGAAAGGAATAGTTTTTCTCTTTTATTTAGTGTGAGCTTTTCAAGTACAGCTGGTCTTGTTGAGTGTTATCAGTCATGTCACCCTGTTTCATGACCTGTGAACAGTTCAATAGCTTATGTCAGGATATGAAAACACCTTGGCTTGAAAGGTGTGGAATGGAAGGGTTTTATCCACTTATATCACCCCAAAATCAAGAGATAAAGTGACAGTGTACAAACTAAAAAATAATAGCTTTGAAGTATCTTTTTATAGAATCTATTCTCTCCAGTAATGGGATGTTTTTTCATTCTCAGCTTCTTTGTGTTTTATTACAACATCTGTCACCTGAGAGAAGCACATTCATTCCACACCCTTAAAGAGAGACTGCTGTAGGTACTTGAAAACTCATGTACCACTACTTTTCAGAACAATAAAATTTTCAGAATGCTTTTATATTTTTTTCTTAATTCTGTGAAGCATCTTGATTGATAACATTTTTCTTATCAGACTGAAGCAGTTTTTACCCCGTTCCCTTGAATCAAGGTACAGCTGCCTAGACAGGAAAAATTTCTTTTTCAGCAGTATTCTTTGACTGGCTGGCAAGCTCCTTCAGCAGTTTTGCTAGCAGCTCTAGAGCCACTTTGGTCAGTCATCTGCTTATGCGCAGCTTATAGCCCTTTTATCTTCTCTAGCCTCAAGAAAATACTTTTTTTTTTTTTTTAATCATTCATTCTTATTTCCTAGAAGGTACATTCACCCCATGTGGCAGTTACATTGACTGAATAGGTGGTTACAAAATAGCTCTAAAACCCCCAAATATTTTTATGGTTACCAGTAGAAGCTTCAACTCAGTTCAGGCTACAGAAAAGATCTTAGTTTACTGAGTAAGAGCTAAATGGACTAGTCATCAGTTCAATGTACTAACACATCTCCTTTTTTATATTTATCTCCTTTTTTTTTGCCACTTTTTTTTTTGGGGGGATTAATGGACTGTATTATGAAAAAAAATTAAGAACGTATGATAAATCCATATATTTTATTTTAGATAAAGGACTGAGAGATAGTCTTTCAAATATTTGAATTTATCACTCAAGACTGTTTTCATCATTATATTGGAGTACACAATATGATACCTGAGCACCTCAGGCTCATGTTTTCAGTCATTTCTTTTCAAAAGAAATGTTGGAACATTTCTGTGTTTTACTAGATTTTTTCCACTTTAGAATATAATACTGTTATCAACAACTGTCACAAAACACTAGTCTGTAAATAAAAATATTTAAATATTTTTATTGAGAGACAGGTTGTGAATATTAATTTTTAGATCCTCAGAAAAATTAATAGAATGTAACTAGATAATGCATACTCTTAGAAATTAAGTGCATTTCTTGTAAAGATTCCCCAGATTTGGACCAAAACCATCTAGTTTCCTATTGCTTTCAGATTATGAATATTTTCTGAAATCACGGTGTGAGCATATTACTATAGTCAAAATACTGTGATGAATACCCTAACAATAAACTATCATTTTGAATCCACAGGTCGTTATATTTTATCATAACTAGCCCACTGAAAATACTAGTACTGGTCATAAAATTATACTTTTTTTAAATTTCTAGCTATAATATTTGACATTGTCATCATCTGATGTAATTAATTCTAAAGGTTAGTTTTCAAAGTACCTAAAACTGTGTTTTCTTTTGCAATATATAAAAGCAATGGATAGGCTTATATATTAGGCTATATAGGCTTATATATAGGCTTTGTATATTTTTATATACAATATTTTTATATTATTTTGTATATTTTTATATATACACTTATCTTTAACTAGCTTAATTTACCATTATTTATATTTGTCCTTTTCTTCTGAAGTTAAAAAGTTTGAATTTAGAAATTTCTTCTAACATAGTAGGTTTTACAACGTGCTTTAGACCATGTATATATTCTCTTTGCAAAATCACAAGCATCTGTGCTGGTTATCATGTTTACTTTAGAGTGTAATTAGAAAAGATAAACATCCAATTCCAAAATGTATAGCCTATCTTCAAATTATCAGCATATGAAACTACCAAAATTTGATTTTTCCTGAAACATGAATGACATTTAAAAATACACATATTGCTAGGTTTCTGCATATCCTTACTTAGAAACATAGTGTTAATCCACGAAAACCAAGAGCCAAACTCAAACAGCAGCAGAGAATAAACCGATGAATGAGGTTCTCACTAGTGCTTAGTCAGCAGAAGATTCTAAAAATACAGTTGACCAAAATTCACAGCTAAATTCATGTCGTAAAGACAACTTTAGGCATTCTTATAATGGCAGCAAAATTGCACAAGTGTCTGGAGAAGATTATTTCAATTAGTGGCAGAGGCAAAATTATAATACCTCAAACTCTATTAATTTGCAACTCTTCTATTTAAAATGCATTTTATCATTCCCAAAATTTCCAGGCAGTTTACACATACTCGCCTGTGTTCCAATTACCTCTTCAGCTTTTCTGAAGCTATCAGACTATTCTAAGCCTCTGAGACAACATGCAGCACACGTAGAAGCTAAAAACTGCCATAGTAAGATTTCTATTCCAGGTTTTATTGACAGATACATGGGATGACCTCTAAGGCTGACTAAAGGGTTTGTCACTTGTGACTGATGTAGCCATCCTGTGCTTATGCTGATAAAACCTTTATTCAACTTTATACTCTCATGTGTTTTCCCTTACTATGTACAAAACAAATGTATCTGTTTGACTGGCTGTCACTTCATTTAGGGTAAGACAAACTTTTTCTGCTTCAGTTTTCCATGAAAACATAAAAAAAACAGGTGAAAGGAATTATTTGTGCCTTAGTAATTCCAGTTACCAAGAGTGAAGTTGCAAGATTTATTTATTACTGAAACTTGTTGAAGTTTGTCACATGCTATTTCTAAGCTGTACTATGTGAAGTGTCCCATGAAGAAAAACTAGTTTTATAACTTAAAGATTATGCTGAATAACTCACGGTATGATATACATAGTAGTTCACATACATGTATTTGAAACCGTTGGTTATTCTTGTAACAATAATATTGCCAGAAAACCAAAGTTGCTTGTCTGGGATTAAGACAGTAAAATATAAATTAATTTGACAGGCCAATGGAGACTTTTGGCTCTGCACATTTGTGATATGAATAATCCAGAAATCTATTTTGCCCCTTTTTCTAGTGTCCATCAAAGCTACATAAACTCACACAAGGTTTTATTTTGAAAACTCTCTGAGAGAATTAAAGGCTTAAGAATCTGTGTACTCCAATCTCTAATCCTTACATAACTTATATTGCTTTCTGAAAATTACTTTCAAAAATAAGAATAGATATATTTCAACTAGTATGAATAGAATGAATGCAATTTTGGTAAATTCAATAGCCATTTTAGGTTTTTTAATACTAATGGATCCACTTAAAAACAGCCATTGAAATACAAAGAATTCACAAATCTTCATGAACAAAAAGCAATTCTGATGCATGAAGCATGCTTTAAAAACATTGAAAGCTACAAATAAATTAGAAAGCTATCTTCATGCCATCATCTTTTGGACAGAAAACCTTTACTTTAGAGGAGTTAAAAGCTCCACTAAAATTGTTACTTATTCTTCTAAAAATCGGTATCTGCTATAAATCAGTTTCGCAGATTAGTAATCTCATTGACCAGAGGTGGTCTTTCATTGGGCATGACATATACAGATGCAAACAAAGTTTTCATATTGTTTTTTCCTTTATCTTTGCCATGAGAAGGAAATGACTACATTTTTAGCAACAAAACCTCTTCCAAGCTCTATATAGAATATTATGTCACCATGAATGAAAAACAAATCCTGATGAGAAAACACAGAAAAAACAGAATGTAAATTACTCCCAGTGTCGCACATTGCCTTCATATCAAATGGGAACAATTTATAGTCCTTTTAGTGCTTACTGAAAGTTAGAACCTGAGTAGGAAGCATTTTATTAAAAGTTAGATTGAAGCTAGTCTAGATCAACATCTGAAAATGTTTTGTAGAGTACATTAGTTTAAAATTAATTGAAAATTGTGAATGTTATTTGACAAACACAAAGATTTCCCTAAAACAAGATCACTTTTGTGAGGGATTTTTACATATTAACTGGTGTTAGAGGTAAAAAAAACAAAAAACAAAAACAAAACATACTGTCATATTTCAAAGTCAATAAACTGAAGATAAGTGATTTTAATTTTAGCAGTCCTTGATTATTTTTATTTTTTTTTTTTTACTTTGAGTTTGGTTCATTTGTATCAAAAGGGGAAAATATCTATTACTTCAATCAGCCTTGTGGTTTTCGAGCTTTCTAAAAAGACTGTCATGTCCATATCAGTTCCAAGTACCATGAGGTATTCTGCTACACTGTATAAAATTCCAGGCATACTTTTCAGAGAAATATCAGCACATGAACTTAATATTTAAATGTAATTTTCACTACTCCTTAAAAGTAATATTTTCCATAGCTTGATAGAGTCTCATTATTACTCTTCAGAAAACTGAGAATTGCTGAGTTCCTTTGTATCTTAGCAACTATACATTAGAATCATGGACTTCTTCCCTATGCTATGAACTGTATTAGCCTTATGGATGAAATGATGTTTTAGTAGAGCAAAAAATCCTTCAAAGTACCTTAGGACTGTGGTAGCAGATGAAACAGCAACAACAGAAGAAACCCCATATTTAATAGCTTGGTTCTCTTTCATACAATTTAAAATATGACAGAAATTACATCAGTACTGTAGCAGAATAAAAAAAAATGCAAATATGAAAAGTATTATGCTGGGATGACCAGGTTTCAATCAAATTGTTCTGCATGTACTCCCTCACTCTTATTTTCATTTTTAACCATTCTGCACAAGCTTCATCTCATGCACCTGTAAGTTTTATTTTTCTAGCACTAATCTGACGTTGTAAAGTTAGAGATTTTTGTAACTCTAAGAATATACTTTCTCAACTGTCTGAAGAAACTACCCTTTTCAAACCATTGGAAGGCGTGATTGTAACTGTTCGATTGTTTTAGAGTGCATGCTAAATCATCAAACCTTACATTTTACCAGTCTATAATGTTCTTGTTTATGGGAGCACTTAATTATGAAACCAATAAAGACATTGAGTTACCTGGCCAAACATGAGAAAATATCACAGCAATATTCTCATGGAACAAATTGTTTGGACAGTTAACATAACTGGGGAAACAAAAAATCAGGTAAACATGAAAAAACAGCTCATTAAAATGTATTTTGACATTTGCATCACTAGTGAATTGGGAACGGGGAGTGGCAAATAAACCAATATTTTTTTTTCCTGTAGGTGCATGACTGCAATCCACTTTATTTCTCCAGAAAACTACATCAAGGTCAAACACCCATAGATAAGGAAGCTGATATCAACTAAGTCTTCTGCTTTTTCTGTCCAGGGGCTAAGAGTCAGGATAAATAAGTCAATATGAAGAAAAAGGAGGGAAAAAAAAAAAAAAGCCATCACCTTCCCTAATCATTTGTGAAAACAAAGCCTGAGAGATCCATTAGTTGAATTTAGAAAGCTAACAGGATGGCATTGTCAAAATATCTGTGGGAGTAGTCAGTACTTTAAAATACTACATCAACATAACAAAAGTTATTAGAACAGTCTCTAAGTAATTCTGTGCTTTTGCCTAGGAACAATCTTGTGCATAGTTGCTACCTTATACAGCTGTATTGCTTCACCTTCCTTTCAGGCCAAGCACAATAGTTTGTTTGGATAGATAGATTTTGAGATGAAATGCAAAATTGTTTCATGTAGTTTAAGCATAGTCATAATCACAGCTTCTCAAATGAAGAGACAAGAATCCAGACAGCCAACTGAAAAGAAAAGAAAACAAAACTGACAGGATATACTAACTCCTGTGGATCATTGCCTTTTTGAGTTTGAGTTAAAGGAATATAAACTGATTTTGTTCTGGGAAGTCAAGAAAAATATTGCTTCACAGACCTGGCAGTACACTAAAACTAAGAAATTAAATACACTTGGAGGATTATGGTTATTTAGAATTCCATACTCTTATGTGTTTTTTAAAGTTTTATCAAAAAAAAAAAAAAAATCAAGAATGGTATTGGCCTCTTTCAGTAGTTACTAGCTCTGAGGGGTGAAAATGACTCCCAAACCCTAGAAGGATTACATGGTGACAACAATTATTATAGCTTCCCTGAGGCTTAATTTGTGCTGAGATAAAACCTCATGCCTATTTCAAAGACAGATAAGAATGAAGAGTGACGAGTCTGAAAAACAAAGTAGGTTTATTCAGGGATATTTGCAAACTACTAAAGAACCCAGATGACTTACATTTGGATGATGACCACAGGCCTTCAGATCAGACATTTTCTAAATTATACAGATAACTTCAAGAAGAGAAACTTTAACTTGCTGATTTTCTGGTAAATTATTTATCATGTAACTGAAAAGCTTCTTTATCCCATAAACTAAATATTCTTCATATTCACATTGTTTCAGTATTGCTGGCAGAATACCCTGTAGACATATATAAAATTTTAAACACTTCCTTTTAATTTTCTTTTTAAATACTATTTTAAATTATTTTTTTCAACCAGAAGGCATTCTAAAACTTAACCCAAAGAAAGTATAAATTTGTACTTCAAATATGGCTTTGGGGATCAATTTATCAGAGGAGGAGACAGTACAGACTGAAACTTTTGAAGCAGGAGGACTTCATGTTATTAAATTATGCCATTTTACATCTTATATCTGCTGAATAATTTGTGTGGGCAGAAGATAAGCAACAATGCTCAAACTTAACAAACAATCAGGACTCTTCTTTGATTAGCTTAGTTAAAATTTTCTGAAGAAAAAGAAATTAATATAATTGTTTGAATTATTCATGTAGGTAATATTTGATGGACATGATATGGCAGTTCTACAAAGAGATCATTATCACAACTGATATAAAATATATTTATTATGCATAGAAGAACATCTTGTACTTGATCCTGTTAATTTTATGTCTTACAGAAAGTCAGTAGCAGCTATGGTGCAATTCAATTGCCTGATTCATGACATATGCTCTATAATACCTGCGTGTAGTGAGGTGAATTATATTCTTGACTATACTTGTAATAACTCTGACAGGATAGACAAACACATTCAGTTGTAGATGTGCACAGTGTAAGAAAGATGAGTATTATGGGCAGGTACAATTATTTAATTATAAGATACAAAGCTGTGCAAAAAGATAATTCCACTTTCACCAAACCAAAATAATTTATGGTCACAACACTGATATCCCCCTCGGAAAATAAAGAAAAGGGTAAAGTAAATTTCACTTTTTTTCTCTTTGTTGTTTGTTTGTTTGTTTGTGAGTTTTTCGGGGGGTTGTTGGTTGGTTGGTTTAGTTTTTTGGGGTTTTGTTTGGTCAGTTGTTTTTTGGGGTTTTTTGGGTTTTTTAAATATGTATTTCAGTATTTTGCTCTCTGGTTTCTGTGTCTTAAGAAAGCATGGACTCAAATCTTTTAGGTTTACTCTGCACTAGTAAGGACTAGAAATTACTCTGGAATGAAGTCTGAGGTATAATATTCAGGAGCTGTCAGATATGTGATGAACAAGACAGGTCAGCCACCCACTTTCAGATTCAAGCTACAGTTATTTTCCACCACTGCAACCCATTCTTCAGCAAACAATATTACAACTTTTCTTATTCTTTATCTTACTAGTTAAAAGTTCCTTCCTAATAACTCAGAAAGCAGAAATTTAATAAAATTTTCAAAGATATACACAGGTATGGAGAGGGATATATTGATGTCAGTTCACTTCATGTAAGTGAAAGAACAAAGTGATGGAAGCAAAAGCACAATGAAATTCAATGCCAATACTGAACCTCTCAAGACCTCAGTTGCGCTATTAACATGACTCCAAGATAATTTCTGCCAAGATTTTCAGCTAATGAGTTACACTCCTGTCCAGTAAGATAGCAAAGCATTGGTTTGGACCATGTAGGGCTCAATGTCCAAAGTTTCTAGTAAACTGGCACTGCGTTCATTCAGATACACATTGTGGTAGCCTGAATGGTTAATGATGACCTGCTTGTTCCATGTGTACTGTTTTGTGAACAATTTATTTTTACTTTCCTCAGAATTATTTACCTTATTCACATGCTGTATATTTCAGTGTAAACAGAAGAACCTTATTAATAGGTTGTTGTTTTTCATAATGTCATGGACTACAGTGGGGTCTTGTCTGGTTGAGTCATCCATCCCAGAGGATATATTTGATATGGATTTTAGAGGAACTTTGAATAGGAGTTATTAATCACAGCTAGTGTGAAATCAAGTTATTCCTTTTTCTATTATAATCACCTAAAAATCACTATTTTTCAAACATCTCAGTCTGTATCTGTGGCCACTTACAAATGCCATATGCCATGTTACCATACTTGGCAGTGTGAAAGTCTGGATAGTGTTTGAAGGCCTCAAAAAAGTCTGTGATGGTAATTTTCTGTGCTCCTCTGCCAGCTTTTCAAAACACATCAGTTAAAAGCTTATTGAGGATTATACTGGTCACAGTTACCCTGCCAAAGGAATGAATAGGAAAATTTATATATCTTAATAGCAGTTGCTTAGAGGCACCTAAATTCATGCTCTTTTACAATGTTACACTTTCATAATGCGTTAGGTTCTGTAGGGTCTTTTCTATAAGATTCTGTTTCATTATGTTCAGTTTGAAAGAGCACACACATTTCTGTTTAAATGCTTTCCAAGAAACAGCATACAAGCACTGGAAATTGCAACCTAGTCAGATTTTAGATAAGACCCAGAAAAAGGTTTTTTTCAGTGTTATATGTATGCACAGTTTGAATATATTCATAATGTGTCTTACAGTACATGAAGAATAATTAACTAAAAGTTAAAAAAAAAATAGGAAAAATAATCCTACAGGATTACAGGACAATATATACTTGAACTCATGTCAGCCTTACAGAACAAAAATTTAGTGGCTTTTTCAGAAACTACAGCTGCCCAAGAGCATGGGAGATCTGTCAATTCAGACAGAGCTATGGAAAATGTTATCATTTTATATTTATATTATCTCATAAAAAAAGACATGTTTTCTTTGCAGTTTAATTGCAACAATAGTTGAAGTGAAGAATTAAGGCACAGCCAGAAACTATGCCAAATTAAATCATCCATTTGATTGCAAGTTCTTTTAATACACAATCAGTCTTTAAATGGTCTGTAAAAGAGCATAAGAAGCACATGGTCATGTGTAAGTACAGATTTTTTTAAAATGCTTTCTTAGGTATAGTTTTGTTTAGACTGAAAAGTGAAAGGATGCATCTAAGGTTCTAAGCACACCAAAGTACCTAAAGTGAAATTATTACTGAAAAAAACAGAAGTAGAAATTTAGTTAAGAAATTATGAATAAATCTGCAAGGCAATTAGCTCTTTCAATGTCTGGAGCACTTTACCTTCCTTCCTACAAGACCTTAGCAATCTTCTAGATTTTTAATAGGAAAAATGCTTATTAAATTTGAACTACTATGGATTTGCCATGTAACCATTGTCTCAGTTTAAATCTCTTTAAAACAGCACAGGAATATATAGTTATTGTGAACCTAAATTTTAAATATAACTTAATTTCACATAAAAGTTGTTTGAAAGTTGAAAGAGCAAACAAAATGCAAAATTAATTAATTCATCCATCAAATTACATGTGATCAAGTTTTATCTTAAAAGTAGTTGGATATTTTTTCTTTCTCACTTATCATCTAATGATCAAAAATTTTAAATGTACAGGCTCTCAAGTTCATGGCCAATTCATAGCCACTGCATTTGTGCCAGCATTGTTCTTCATCTTAAATCATTGTTCTTTCTACCTTCTGTTGGCTTCTGTGATATACTTAGAGAGAAAAATCTGATCTCCTCTCATTCTTTATTTTGATGATTATAGAGGTCAAATTTTTTTAATCGTTTTTCATAAAGTTCACTCTCCACCCTCTGGTAAGAGTTTCTTGCCTTTTTCATGTTTTCCATGATCAATATAACCAGAAAGTATACAGTGTTCTAGATGAGGTCTTAGAAGATGACACATATCTAAAAAACCTCTAAAATACATTCCTTCTAAATTTATTATTTCTGATTCTTCAGAAACACACAACTATGTAACTGATCTGATTGATATAGTCAAATTTCTATGATCTACCTTTGTTTACTCCTCTTTTTTCTTTTAAAAAGTTTCTTACAATTCCTCTTTCATTTGCTTCTCTTTTTCAGTCTTCTTTTCTAAAAGTTTTACCAACTCATCTCTAGGCACCCCATAAAGCTTTTGTTGCTACATTTTTGTCCCTTTTTAGCATTTCCAAACTTCTAATTCTTTCAGCTTATTCTACAGTTATCAGTCCTTCCATCTTTTTAAGTATCATCAGTGCAACCCTATGTTTTGTGTTTAATTAATCCATGGTTAATAAAAACCCAAAAATTACAAAAACATCCAGAGAGCAACACAGTACCGCATTCTGCAAACCAGTCACTGAAATAGTCCTCTACCAGAAAATTCATTCTTAACGCAAGTATCTCACTTTAACTAGTCCTTCAATCACGTCTATGCTAGTGACTGCACATTTTTTTTGTAATTTTAAATCTATACCTGAATTCCTACATATTCAATCTATTTCCCTAATTCATAAAATTCCCAAAGTAACTTAAGAAGTCAGTAGTTCTGTAAATTGGCATGGCATGTATTAGCAAAACTGTGCAGTACTTTATCCAGTTAATCTGGATTAATCATATGATCAGTGTTGGGGGGTGGGGAGGGAGTTAATGATTAAAAAATATTTCAAAACTGGAGAAAGTCCAGTGATTTCTAGACGACTAAAAAGCATAATTTTGAAAACAACAAAAATACCTCCAATTCATTGTTAATTGGAAATATTTTACTCAAATATTGCATTTTCTATCTGGCTGTGGCAGTTCTAGATTTATGACGAGTTGAGGGAGTTAAGGAATCATGGCTTTTCTAGCACAGATGTTCCAGAAATGGAAATTTATTTTGAAATATGTTCAACTGCTTCCACATCCTGAAAACTTTTATCAGATAATCATTCATACAACTTTATTGTATATTAATATATTTAAATATTAAAATCAATCTGTCCATTGTTGTGCTAGATAAAATTAAAAACCAGAAATTTAAATTAAGTACTCAGATAGCAGTAGCTTTGCCATAACTAAAACACAATAGTAAAAAAAAAGGAAAAAAAAAAATAAAAGCTCAAATGTTCAAACTGTCACTATTCTGTAAAAATTACCAATCATCATCAATACATCACCAGTAAGAATTTATGTTGATACTTTATTTATATAGTATTAGAGATGTGAAATGCTGATATGTGTAATAATATTATAGTATGTCAGTTATTCTAATAAAATCTAATTCTTCCACACATACAGTGAGAGCTACAACAATTATTTATAAATTACTCTGTCCTTCTGAGAGTTTTTCTTTCACAAAAATTAAAAAATAAATATTTCATAGCTAAAAAAATCATAGCTGGTTAGTGCAACAGACTTTCCAAATCAGTTGGTCAGAAATGCAGCATGTTCTTAGTAATTTTCTCTTAATAAGAGCAAAGTCTAAATCTTTTATGTTCCACTTCATCTCAAAAAAATCATTTGCATAACTTAACTTTATAACAGGATATACCTTAAAAAACAAACAAACAAACAAACAAACAAAAAATCATTTTTAAAAAATCAACTAGAGCTGGTTTTGAACAATCTGAAGTCAAAGAATTAATTTTTGTTTTAACATGATCTTTGTGACACTGATTTTCCCTAAATACCTTGATCCTAATCCCAAAGTAGGAAGAGCCAAAAACTGACATTTGCAGAATTTCAGCTCAGTTAACTCTGTCAAACTTCATTGCCACATAATAATAAAAGTCAGTTTCTTGCATCTTAAGGCTTGCAAGACTACAAAGTCTTCAGCAGCTATCATACTGAAAATGCTGAAAAGCTAACATAGTTGTTCATAGATAAACATGATACAGGTGGAATTAACTAGATAAAATATATTGTTACTTCCAATTTTTATGAAAAATAGAAAAGTCTAATTCTAAGAAAGAAACATATGAGTCAAACCAAGAAGGCTGAAATTTCATGCAAGAATTTCAGGCTATCAAATCATTTTCAGAAAGAAATTCCATTTTCACTACCACTACAGTATACATATAGAATAGTAATTTACTTGAAATAATTTCATACTGCCAGCATTGTTAAAAAGAAACATAAATGTTTTCTTCAAAGTTGGTGTCAAATAGACTTGTAATATATATTCAAATTCCATTTGAATCAATGTTCAGCCAATTCACCTTCATTCATCAGATCCAGGCACTAGAGGAAAGAAAATACTCTTCTATCTGTCCCTAACGTAAGGGATTTGTTAAATCAATATACAGGTGTGTGACTAAATAACCCATTTGTTTGAGAGAGTTTCCTCAGGCCTAATGAACAGCACTTCAAAACTAGCCTCCATCAGGCCACTTAAGTAGTCTATGCTCTTGATGCTTTCATTAGAGACAGTGTATAAACACAGTACCAATACAAAACAAAACAAAAAAGGTCAGACACAAGGTAATAGGTTACGCATAAGTATGTGAACAATGTGACCATGGAAGATGCAAAGTTGCACACAGTAGTACATAAGAGACATCCAAGTAATAGAAAAGTGCAAGACAAGCTTAGCACAAGGAACAGTGAATGACAAGGCATCCTGCCAAATACATGGGAACAATGAGTGATTTTTTTAAAAAAACACACAACAAGGATTGTTGAGAACAAACCTCCCAGTTTTTGGAGGAAATCAAGTACCACAATAACATCAGAAAAAACAAGTAAAATAAAATGCAGGATGCTTTTATTCCTACTTCTTTCCTAAAAAAGCTTATGACTGATCTCCTTGACCTCAGCAACCATCACCAGCTGCAGTTGTCTGTGCTCAATGCACAGCAACAGCTTTATGGACTGTATACACGTGATGAAATTTAAGATAAAAGTATTAAAGACTCTTCTCCATGAACACCCCCTTGTCGTGGGGGAGAAGCTTGCGTGCCCTCATGAGGTTGCGAGCTGTGGTGGCGATGGTTCATGCCTCCAGTAGGGTCGCCCATGCTAGTCAGGTCTCAACTGAAGGGTCAGACAAAGTGTGTTCACGGGCAGGATGGGCTCGCTAGCTCCCCAGC
>JAWWEE010000074.1:134042285-134087602 GCA_035221455.1 Xenops minutus | reverse complement strand
CTCCTATACCTCTCCTTATTTGTTGTAGCCCATCCTTTTTTTCCCTTTGTTGTCACAGACCTGTTAATCTCCTCCCCGAACCACTCCTAGTTTCTAACTCCTTCTAGCTAGCCCCTATAAAATCCTTTTACCCTGTTTAATAAACGGCCATTTCACCTTATCCCTCGTTTTGTGTGGAGTGGTCCTTCCCATTATTCCGAACAGGTCTGCATCAGAGAACATTGCTCACAAGTGTCATGATACTCAGTATGTGTTCTGTGACAAATTATTTTGATATGTTTTAATTATTTTAATTAAAACTTTGATCTTCCTCAGATAATTACTCCGGCCTGTTTGATTACCTATGGAAGATGTTTGATCATAGGTATTTTAGAATAACTTTCTATTCTAGTGTAGCAGTTGTACTTTTCTCCTTTGTGGTGTAGTCATTAAAAGGCCAAAAGAGAGATATAATTGCAGTCATAGGTCACCCTCACTAGTGTGTGTTAACAATGCAGAAGAGAGTAGTTATTAAGAGGAAATTATTGAGAAAATGATTGTAGAATAAAATTATTTCAGCACGGTTATAACAGTTGATGTCTCTAGTTGATAAAGTGAACAGAATTGCACCTAAGATAAGGAAAACAAAAAATAAAAATCTGCATTTAACTGAGATTCAGAAGTACAAACTATGTAGCTGAAGCAGTTTCCAGCTGTGTAAATCCTCTTGTTCAGTGCAAGATGTTGTGATGGATCACTAAGTGACTTGTCTCATACTTTACAATAGAGTAAAAGATTCTGAATTTTCCCTAGAGAGAAGAACTCTGTGAACTAAGTGTGATCAGAAACAGCTGCAGAAACAGTTTTCATCAGAAACTTACTTTAGCACATCTGTCTGTGGTACCTCCCTATCCTAGTCCCTTTTCTCAATAAATATCAAATATTTCTTCTAATTTTCATCAGTATAAGATGTTCATCAGTTTGACTGCTGGCAGCACAAATAATCAAATAAGTAAGATTTAGGGAAAACTATGAAAACCTATGATACAAATGATAAAGTACAAAACTTTTATATTGTAGTTATTATACTTAGAGATTGGTGCAATTGTTTTACTACACTAAACACAATTTCTTCCTTTCTGTTTCACAGAAATTAGAGCATACCTTGGCTCTTTGACTATCAACAGATTTTGAAACGCTAAGTGAGCATGTCACTGTTCGAACTTATTTCTGCTTTTTTTTATAAGGACATTACTGTATAGAAACACTCGAATATTAAGCATGTCATTAGAAGGCAGTTTACTGAATTAAAATCTGGATCACCACTCTTTTTCTCTCTAGCTGCAGACCTCCATCATCTTTCTTGCACCACTCTCAGCAATTGCTCAGGAGGGCGAGATACACCACAGCCTGGACAATAGAGGGAAGGGGAATAGGGATGTGGCAGTCTCAGTTTGCATTATTTATTTACTTCAGAAGAATATTCTTAGAGCCTTAGTAGCCAGTATTTTGCCTAAATCATCTCCCTTTCCACAAAAACTCAGTAAATGATGTTCTCATCCATTCTCATGAAGTGTTGTTCTGACACTGAGGTACATGAAGACACTTCTGCATTAGTGTTCTGTTTTTCTATGTAACCCTTCATGGGTAGACAAACATCTGTTTTAAATTCTAATGTATTTAGCCACATGAGATAAAACCTTGGGACTCAGCAATTATTTGTATTAGGGAAATGTGATGAACAGGAGTAGGACAGTGACTGTCCACCTGTGCTCACACTGATGAGGCCTGTAATGAGTTTTGTGCCATGCAGTACAAGAAAGACACTGAGATGCTGGAGCATGTCCAGAGAAGGGCAACAAAGCTGGGGAAGGGTCTGGGGCACAGGACATGCTGAGATTTGTTAATGAGGAACAGCAGGTTGAAAATAACAAGAGAAGTCAGCTATATCTCCTGTTTCTGAGTGAGCACTCAAAGAGCATATTCCTAAATAAAGGCCAGCCACAGCAAGGAAAACCTCAGTGCCTCATCTCTGATTTTCTTAGCACCTTCTTCTTTATTTTGGCAGGTCTCCAAAATCAAGCTCTTACACGATTTGATGCTATATACTTCTTTTAGACCTGAGAAGGAATTCAGACTCAGATAAGAATTAATAACTCAGGCTTGCACAATATTTTTAGTTAGAGATTTAAGTGTATGCAAAATCACAACTCTGAAGCCTCTGAATTACCTTTAACTTCAAAACAGACACATAAATTATGTAACAGATAAGCAGGGATTTTTAACTTTGTAATGTTGGGTTTGGACATCATTCATCTAAGTTTGACATTTAGGTATTAAAATGTTTTACTGGACAAAAAATACGTGATGCAAAAATAGGGCAAGGAACTGGTCCTTGTATCCTAGAAGATTCAGTGTTCTAGAAGCATGAGATTGAAGAGTAAAAGGAGAAACATACTTTTTATACATTAACAATAACATCATTGTTGGGAACCATTAGGACATTTTTATTTAAGCAAAAAATTGTGCTTTTAACTCGGGAATGCAGAATAGTTGTCAGGACATCTTATCCTGCTTCTCACCTGTAGGCTTGCTTAGAAAGCCCAGTACATAACTGTTTGCTTTACAAGAAAACAAAAACCTTTTCAATGATAAGAGGTATTTTCATGCCAGAAATCACAATTACTACCACACATATTTTAGTCACTATTCAAATATTAAAGAACTTCATAAAGACTCATTGAATTAATAAAAAAAAATAAATGTTATTAAAAAGAAAAAAAAAGAATTTTCACACCTTTTATCTTAGACTGCTTTCTGACCAAAACTATCAAAATTTTTGTTCAGCCAGTACAGTGTAATAGACCATACTTCAGCTGCAGTCTGTTACGTCCCATGTGATTTACATAATCCTTATTTCACATATTGAATCTTGCTACCAAGGACATTGTCACTCACGTAATAGCCCAGTAGGTCTTATCTTTTGTGACACCAAAATCAAAATGTTCTAAAATTTATACCATAATATGTTTTACTATTTTCATAATGAAGTACTCCAAAATGGGGCTAATTATTAGTTCAGAAAAGTGCTTTATTAAATTCCTCCATTTGCTCAAATCACCTTTAACTTGAATAAAAAATTCAGGGGGCACTTGCATGAAAAAAATCTGTATATAGTTTCTTTTCAACAATTTCAATTCTGGGAGTGACACACCTGGACACCTGGTTAAATCATGTTACGTTAAGATAAAATGTCACCCGACAATGACAAAATCTCTTTCTTACAAATAGCAGTGATTTTTGAAAATCTGTTCATTGGCATTGTATAGAAAACTGAAGAACAAGAGCAAAATCTATCTTGATTGCAAATATGTATTTCCCTGAAATTTATATCAGTCTATCTTAAGGTATTCAAAGTGGTAGTTTTAAAAGAAATATCAATGTTTGCAGCTAAAAAAAGTCCCAGTGTAACTGTTTTGATGCTACACTCATGGAATAGCTCTTTATAATGAACTGGCATCTGTAGTAAAATGCAGATTTCTTTTGTAAACACATAATTGACTGGCATTTCTGTGTTCAGCAAGTCCTCAATTAATTTGCAAGAAGGCACCATGCCAGTCTAGGAGATGAGTAGCAGCTCTGGCAGGAAAAGTACTATGCAAGAGTAGGTATACGGGCACGATTCCCAGCTTGAAATGCATCTATACCTGTGATTAAGAGGATGTGTAATCACTAGCCTAGCTTTAAGCCCAATTTGCTTTAAAAAAAAAAAATCTACTGTGTAGCCACGTATGGTGAGCTTAAGACCTTGGTGAGTGGATTCCTGTGTGTTTTCCTTCTATGAGCTAAACCTCTGCTTTATCATATTGCACTCAGCTGAAAGCAAGGATGCAGTTCCAGGATAAATCAATGAAAGGTCTTTTGTTAGACTAGAGATTAGACTAGAGTTTATTCGTAGTAGAAGGCCCTGTGACAAACTTAAGCAACACAAAATTTATTCATATATCCCTTCAAACAGGCATAGGAGACTTAGAGAGTTTAATCTTCTGGCTACACATGCAACACCTGCAAATAAAAATATTTGCTTAAAATAACTCAACTGTGATGAACATAGTTCATTTTTTGATCCCAAAAAGCTATGCTAGGACAGAAGCCTCAATATTCTCAGAACCTTACTTAAGCTGGTGGGGATTTGTAAGAGCTTGTTTATATCCCCACAAACACTGCTTTTTTTTTTTTTTTTTTTGAGACTGATTATCTCCTTTTTTTTTCCATTTTGTAAAATTCTGTTTGAGGATTCTAGCACAAAGCTGAATACTCTTAGGCCAGCTGAGCTTCTGCATGCATCTAAGGGTTGGCTCTGAACAAAAATGAGGTGGAATGTGCTTGACTTGCATATGCATGATTAACATAATAAGTAGTTATATTTTTCTTGCAAATTTGTGTGCCAGCTAACATGCACTCAACAGTTATAGTTCAGCTAATGCTTATTATTTTCTATGCCATACACCTAAACCCTTATGGATTGCATCTTTCTCTGAAGGATTTGTGATTTCATCTGAGAAAGATGACAGTGAATGGTATTTTGGAGAATGGGACAATTTATTACTGCACATCTTTCACATTCTACATAAGGAGCCTTCAACTAACCATCACAGGCTGTCTGTGATGTGTTGTGCCTGCGCTTGAAATATTCCTTCTCAGGAGTAGTCCAGGAGTCAGTGGTGAAACACCGCAGATCCGGTGGCAGTAGCAGCCTACCCATGGATGACATTTTTCATGGGCCCTACTCCTTCCTGGGTATCACTGCACCCAGGGAAATGGTACTCAGATGCCTCAAGGTCCCATCACAGAGCAAGAAAGGGGCTGTCATGGTTTGCAGCCACCCTAAAGAAATTAAAAGGCATAACCCATCTCCCAAGGAAGCTATCATCATGGAAGTACTATGAGTTGAAAAAAAATCCTCAAAAAATGTGCCTGTTCTAACAGAGTTACAGTGAAAATAATCAAGGCATAAAAAAGCTCTATAATTAATGCTGACAATACAGGACAGAAGACAAATCATTACCAACATTCTGTATCATTACTACTTGTGAACTCAAGCAGCAAATTTAGCAATGATTCTCTTTTTTTACAGGCCAAACTGTACTAGAAGTGATAGTAGCAAGACTTTATCAGCTGATCTAATCTGTGAGTGATTTGAATTAGAATGCAATTTTAAGCAGAATGGATGAAAGTCACTCTATTTTAGTGATAAATGGTGTCCAGGGTATCATCAGTAGTATGCTTGTTAAAGCAGTACTTAGAAATTGTGCTGAGAGGATACTAAGTAAATGTGGGACGATGAAATTCTAGAGAGCATTGAAGATACACAAGAAACACTTTCACTAAAGGGTCTCAGGAGAAGGAGCCTGCTGAATGTCACTTCACTAAGCAAAGATAAAGCTCTTAATTGGACACAAGATCCTACTAAGTTAGTCTGCTTCTGAAAACCTCATAGGGCATTGACCCAGGCCCTTCCCTGAAAAAAAGACTACCCAGGGGCTAGAGAAAACATTAAAATAGCCTGAAGAAGGAGTTAGAGACATTAACTTCATAAGACAGTGAAAATTCCATACCCCTTAAATTTGGTATCAGAAAAAAAACAAAAAAAAAAAACACAACAACAAAAAACCCCACCCTATTCTGAAGTCATTTCAGCTCCAAATTCAAGAGATACTTATTGTTTCTAATGTATATTCTACCAGAAGTCATTTAAAATGTCCTGGAAGGGCTGATTTTCATTTTTTGTTCAGACAAAGCTGAGAAACTTCATTCAGGTCCTTAGAGTTTTATGATCTACCAGTAACTGCTGACATGTTTTTCAAACTGTATTTAATTATTTTGATGAATTAGTTTTTCTAACATTTTTTTATGAAGAAAGTGTCATTTCATCGTTTTCATAGCTGTTTTGAACTTAGTGATATTCTGTTTCTGTAATTTTAATAGTTATAGACACTTTTACACTTATTAACATATGGTGCCAATTCTTTCTTTAGAAATTAAATATGACAATTGAAAGTCCCTAGGCATCCCACACAAGCTCAAGTTTTGGAGTATGCAAAAAACGGTTATTAAAACTGTCAGAAGACAGATGGGGGTATATTACTTAGATGCAGAAAAGACTTTTAGCTTCATCCCTGCTGTACATGTCCCTAACTCACAAGGTATTAACAACTTAGCTGACTTCTCAGCTCGCCATGGCAGGTAGGGCTTATTTAAACTGAGGCCATTAGAGGATGATTGCAGCCCCACCCCACCACATGAACATTTTTGTCACAGGGTCTATCTGCAACATTGTTCAGACTCTCGAGTCATTTCAGATTTGGCCTGTGCACCTGTTGTGTTAAGAGTATAGACATTTGGCAGAAAATAAACTCCCTTGCATTCCAGCTGGTTCTCAGAGAGCAGAAGGGTTGGGTGTGTCTGGACTTAATTTCTAATTAGAATCAATTTGGCGCAATAAGTCTGGTCAGGTTCAGTAAGAACTTTCATTGTCACAGATTCCTAAACAGTGCAGTTTATTGAAGAAACAGTTTATAGATTCTTAGTAAAGTACTGGTGATAAATGCACTAGACCTACAAAATATAAGTGTATGAGCAAGTGTTCCTGGTTATGCTATGACATAGTTGGAGGTGGAAATCTTACCAAAGAGGTATTCCTGCTTTGGGGGGGGGAGAGGAATTGCCTAAAAGGGTATTGTATTCTCATCCATGGAGGACTTCAAACTCCAAATTTATACTTTTATGAGAAGTAGAGTTAAGACTGTAGTCAAATATCTTCTTGGTGCCCTCAAAAATAAGGGTAAGGAGACGTGGATAGACAGCCACTTTATATGTAAGTGAGAGATATCAAGAGTTACAAAGATGGAGAATACAAGGGTTATGGATCTTGCACAAGAGTGGAACAGAATGTTGACACATTGGTATTACTCCCTCTTCCACCTGGCTTATTACAACAATAAGGGCCTTCTGTTCTTCAGTCTGATAACCTGTCATCCCTTAGTATGCCATCATGCCCAGAGCAATCCCTTCACCACATATCTCATGGCATATCTCATGGCTTTAGCCCTCATTCCTACAATACCTGTCCAGTTTATTTCAGAGCTGTGTGACCATCACAGTGTGCAGATCCTATTTCTGAAAATATTTTTGAATTTCAGAAACTGCTTCAATTCTGAAGAAAAACATAAATATCTTTCTTTTTTCTCTGTATATTCATAGGTATACTCATACACATTCATGTGTGTATGAACATTTTGAAAAAAAAGAAAAGGGCAGTTTTACTTTAAATATGTTTTAGTATAAAAAACCCCAAACCCCAAGTATTTCAAAGCATTTCTTAAAACATTCTTATTTTCTTCAAGGCAAAGTTGGGGGTTTTTTTTGATCAGAACAATTCCTTGATACATATGAAAACAACATACTACAATCACCAAACAGTTTTCCTTAAACTTTTACTAATATCTTTCAAATTTAAGAAATTGTAGTTGATTTGTCAGCCACCTATGTAGAATGCATGAAGAACATTATAAATTATGAAATAATTAAAATATTTCTCAGTCAAAACAAGATTTTTAGCAGAGCACTTATTGGAACTGTTCTTTTCAATAGCTATAATTGTTTGACAGAAAAAATTGTCTTAAAATTAAATGGACTACATTTAATACATTCTGCCTACAAGGAGTTATACAGAAACTTAATGTTCAGGATTCATGCCATACACTTATTAGAGGGCAACAAGGATATTCAGAGCTTATTGGTGGTTCTTGAGTTTGGATATTGCAGTCCTCACTGAGTCCTTTCCTCATAGTGCCTCTCAAGTTGTACATGAAGCATAAATGGGAATCTGCATATGTTTTTGCAGGTTTTTTTTTTTTTTATATCAGTGGCATTTTAGCAAGAGAAGAAAAGGAAAATCATATTGAAGCAAAACATCTCATTAACTCATTCTTTTTCTTTGTGTGTGCATTGTTAAAGTGTTCTGGCAATAATACAATTTTATAAAGTATTTAGAAAATAACTTCTCCTGAGCTGGGAGTAAGAGTTTTACAAAATGGTGTCCAAAGCACAGACTAATTCATTTTATTGGGTTTTTTTTGTGTTGAATTCTTCTAGTTTTGGGTAACTATAAAAATCAGCAAAGTGTATATCCTACAATTAAGGATTCTTTCTCCTTGGATTATCACTAGTTAATAACATTGTAAATTCAACTTTGTCCTTACCTACACTACCTCAAAAGTTTTGCTCAACATCATGTTAGTTAACTTCATTCTGAAGGTCATGTTCTAGCAGCATAAATTCTTGCAAGGAAGATAAATGTCTTTACAAATATTGTGAAGATACTAAGAACACAGAACAACACCCGGTAACAGTTGGGAGAATGCTGTTGTGATAAATGACTGTCAAAATTTAATGGTTCTTACAAAAGTGATCTTCAAGTATGTGCTGGATTTCAAATGGAAAATTTACTCTGACATTATTTATAACCATTGTTATTAGTTTCCAAAAATACTTCTATCTGAGCTGTTTTCTTTTTGTGAGAACGCTGTCTGAGAGAAAGTTTTACAAACACTTTTGAACATATATTTGTTCAAAGATCCTTGACAGAAGACATAGTGTAAACAAAATTTGATTTCTTTCTTGTTTATAAATTGTATGGTGATCAGAGCGGGAATTAGAAACAATTCTTTATTATGCAAGCAAACACTTTCCCTGCTGGTAAATAAATAGCCTGATAATGCCAAGATAATTTGTGCAACCCAAGGCTATAACAATAATGTATACACCTAAAATAGGTGATAGTTCACCATATTACTCTGTGGAATATTAACCCTTTTGAAAAAAAGTGTAATGATCTATAGACTGGAATGAATTAGCATACAGAGTTTGTTGTCAGTTATGAATAAAGAATATGCCTTTGAATTATCTTTTCGATAAAAAAAAAAATCAAAAAAGATAATAAACAGTTCTTCACTAAATTCCTTATTCTAAACAGTTTGGAATGCTAACAACCCTCCGGATAGATGTTTCCTTCTTACTAGCACCTCTTATAATGAAAGCACACATTACTATAAAGCCATAAAAAGTATTAGAAAATATATGTATAACTTGTTTGCAGTATATTTTCTTTCAAATGTGTTAAAATTAAACGGACTTCTGATTATCAAATATAGTTTAATATATTCTGCCTACAAGGACTTATGCAGAAACTTAACTTTCAGGATTGATGTCTGTCTGGTTTTCAGCTCAAGTAGAGTTAATTTCTTCTCAGTAGCTGTTACACTGCTGTGTTTTGGTTTAGGAAGGAGAATGGTGTTGATAACACACTGATGTTTTGGGTTTCGCTAAGTCACAGTAACCCTAAGCCAAGGACTTTTTTTCTTTTCCCTTGTCTCATGCTCTGCCAGTGGGAGGGACCATAGCTGGGATAGGTGATCCAAACTGACCAAAGGGATACTCCACACCAGAGCACATCCCCCCATAAACCAGGGGGAGTTACCCAGAAAGGGGGGGCCAAGCTGGGTGCAGAAACAGAGGTCTGTGGGTGGTGACCAATTGCATTATGTTTAATTCATTTCCTTCTTATTATCGTTATTCTTACTGTAATTGTATTTTACTTTGTTTTCAATTATTAAACCGTTCTTATCTCAACATACAAGTTTTACTTAGATTCTTTTCCCCATTCCACAATAATGAGGAGGATGGAGAGTCAGATTGAGGGAGTGGCTGCATAGTGTTTCTGACCTTAAACCACAGATGTCCATTTTGGAAAAGCTAGAGAACTAGCAGGTTGAGATAAAGACAATTTAATAGGGAAAAGAAAGTAAAATATTATAATTATGTTTTTAAAAAAAAATAATTCACTGTTATGGTGGGCAGGCTTTGGAATAGGCTGCCCAGGGAGGTGGTGGAGTCACCATTCCTGGAGGTACTTCGGAGATGTCTGAATCTGGCATTGCATGATATGGTTTAGTGGTTTAGGGGTTACAGTGGTAGTGCTGGGCTGACATTTGGACTTTGTGATCTTAAAGGTCTCTTCCAACTATCATGATTTTATGATTCTCTTTCTATGATATTTGTTCCAATCTACTCAGGTTTTTTTTGTTTTTTTGTTGGTTTTTTTGGTCTGTTTGGACTGACCAGTATAAATTCATAAATTAACAACAGAGCAAAAACCATAGCAAAGAGGATTGAGGGGTTTTTTGTTTGTTTGCTTTTATTTTGTTTGAGTTTTTTGAGGAAGAGGTTTGTTAACAGCAGTACACGTGACTTAAAGAGCACATGCTTAGAGAAGGAATGACAAGTCTGACACTGCATCAAAAAATAATAATTGGACAAGTTATTAAGTATGTACATCTTTTAAAGGCAGGCATTTTGAAATATAATGGCATAGATGCAATATATCTTAGGGGGCTAAATGCTGTTACAGAACTGAAAAGTACAAGAATTTTTTTATTTTTTTTTTGTCTTCACAGTGAAAGTAAGGGGAAACCCAATGTATGGTGAATCAAGTATCTCAGAATTGGTTTGTGGGATCTTGACTGTAAAAGCATTAATCTTTGAAAGTATACTTGATGTTCATTTGTATATGGGTGAAAAAGAATTATGCATTTTACTTCTGCTACAGCATCTTTTAACATGAAATTCAGGCAATTTTATTTCATTTATAACTTCTGAGAAGAAATTTCTGACAAAAAATCTACATTTTCAAGTGTTCTATTTTTTAAACACTGCATCTAATAAACAAAAACTAAAATGGAGAAGGCATTAGTGATCAAACTGTGAGGAAAAAACTGCATTATCTTGGTGGAAAGATTAATGTTGTATTTCAGAAAACAAACATAAAAAACACTAAATTATTTCTGACCATTACTTTCTGGAATCAAAAGACTTGATAAATCTCAGGGAAAACTTCTTTCCAGTTCTGTGTCTGTTGTCCAGACAGTATGTAAGTAAGAATACAAAACACACTGACATTTATGATAAAAGAGTCTCCATCAGAGTTACAAGGCCACTCTTTCCAAATCGTCACCACCACCTCCCTCTGCTAAGTAATAATTGAGGAAAGCAAAAAAGCAAGCAAGAACAACAAAAGGATATGTCTGATCATAACCCTTACTCAATGCCTAAAGTGCTACAGAATATTGTTTGATTACAAAATCAGTGGGTAGAAAGAACTGAAACTCCTGTGATAATATTGTGTATATGGTGAAAAATAAACCATTCTGTTACTGGTCTGCTGTGAAAGGGCACGTTCACAGCTACATAAATTTCCCATTCAGGAGAGATCATGTCCAGCATCCAGTCTCATTCTGTGAATACACTTTTCTTAGAATGACTCCTGAAATAATAAAGAACAGTAACAGAATTGTATTTTAGAATTTATCACAAATACTACTGCATATAGTTAATTGTGCTAATCCCACTGCTAAAAATGTGTCTTTTCAATGACTGCACTTGGCTATGCACAGTAGGCTGTTATACCCTGTCATAACTTTAGCAGGAAGCTCTGCAGTATTGCATCTCTTCATATTTAGCTATGGTTTTATAACAATCAAGTCACTTCATCATTCCAAATTGTATCAGCTATGTAAGCCATATATCACAGGCTCATTTTCCAACTCTGTAATAATAAATCTACTTTCTTCCAGAAGCAACAGAACATGCCAGTGTTCCAGTAGGTCTTACTTATGCTGTAATAAAGAAGCAAAGAGACACATACATTCTAAAATATACCTTGAGTCGTTTCAAGATGTGCTCACAACCACTAGGCTGGCCAACCTGTTTGATATTGAGCTACACTTTTATCATATGTCTGGAAGGCACAAGACATTTACCACATATTGAACACCCAAAGATGTGTTAGAATGTGAATATAACTTCCTATATTTCTTTAATTTTGCCCCCAGTCATCTTCCCACACCAATAGTGTCTGTTTTGCAAATCGTACTTGCAGAGAACTTATGCGGTCTGTGTTGCTGATAAAGCTAGGCAAGTAAATGTATTTAGTATTCCTCTTTGCAAGAAAAGAGTTTTAAAAGCTCTAAAATGTTATTTTAGTGTATAGGTTATTTATTTTCAATAAGTTTACAACTTCAAAACATTCTCTATGTCCATCTAACAGAGACATATTTTACTATATCATCCAAAAAAAAAAAAATCATTACTCATTTTTGCATGTCCTTTATTTAAATTCTACATTTTGGAAGAATAGCATGTAAAGAAACCATCCATTTTTGAGAGAAGCAGTGGGACCAATTTAACAAGTGATGGTAGAAATATGGTCAGGAAAAAAATGATGATTCAGCTTGGAAAAGTACAAGGTTATTCATCTGGGGAGAAATAATCCAAAATCAGATTCTGTAGACAAGAACTATGGAGTATAAGAATGCTCAGAAATACATAAGGACAATAGTATACACCAAATTTTCTAAAATTTTTGTATTGAATTAACATAATCAATAAAGTAAATCAATCTCACAAATCTGCAAAGATCAGTAAATGTTTATTGAATCCCAATATAGAGAAAGCCTAATAGTGAGATTATTTCCCAAAATAATACTCAGGGACCATTTCTGTCGTGCAGAGAGCACTGATATAGATATTGACATCGGACTTTTAACTTTACAGGTTACTCACATAAACAAAAAACAAAACAAAAAAAACCACCCAACAAACAAATAAACAAACAATGACTGGCATCACAATTCTACCAAAGTGGCAACTGTTCAGAAGATATTTTTAAAAGATCCATGACTGGCTGCCTGGATAAGAAAAAAAAAATGATCACAGTTTGGAGGTATCTTTCAAGTAGAGCTGAAAGTGGAATAAACCAACACTGTGAGTGAATAAAATAGGTTATGCAAAGTTTTTACCCTCAAGACAGCTGTCTGGAATCTGACAAACTTAGAACAAGATAGGTTTTCCACCTATCTTTTCCTATGATGGGTCAGTAATTTTCCACATGATTTCCATCTCTCTGCAGTAAGCTAGTATAAAAGCACATCCTTGTCTGTTCCTCAGAATCTTGTTCTCAGTAAATCAATACTTTCCCCAAAACCAAGATTTTTATGCAAATTCCTGAACAGCTTAATTTTTAAGCTTTTCATATATGTTTTGATATTATGTAGGGAATACATATGCCCTGAGAGAATTCTGAGATAGGAATAAAACTTTTCCTCTTATATTTGGCATGTACATGTATTTTTTTATTTAGTGCTGACCAGATGACCATCTCAGCCACCTTCTCCAAATCCTTTGGTGAATCTCCTGTGACATATGCATCACTTCCCATATTCGTATGGTGAATATGAATATGGAAGCCATTTAGCGTATGCAATATTTTAGGACTGAATCAGATGTTAAGTCTGATTTTAGACCTGGAAAATACATAGCAATTATTTTGTTCTTTTTTTTTTTTAATTAAATTAATGTTAGATGTCTTATACAATGTCAACATACCTTTGCACTGGATACTGTGCAAGGATACTTGGCTAAAATCAGAAAAAGTAGATGTCAATAAATATTAGCATTTTTCACTTAGTTGTCTTATCAGTATAGTGAGAATGCAAAACACTTCATTCTGTCTGAACACTGAATTTTAGCCCAAATTAAAATCATATAGCTGCAATCATGTTTTCATGTGAAAGAAAAAGAAGCAGTATTTGATCTAATTTATTATTATATGTTATGTGATCAAATAAATTTTGAAAGTTGAAAAGACTCAATTACTTACAAGTGGAAACTAATGAATATTTGGTCATGTTAAGTCCACATAAATAATTTCTATATCTATTGAAACACACCATATTCACCATTTTAATGCAACATTTTTTTAGGTAATTTACCATTATTGCAATGGATTATATATTAATTTGGATATGTCCTTAAAGAAGGCAGTAGTGACATGTGGGGAAATAGAGAAAACTTAAAAATTAATGTCACAACATCATGATAACATAATGCCGTGACACAGCAAAAATATAGCACATCAAATTCATACCTCAGCTTGTATCTTTCTGTAACACATATAAATGTACAGTAATTTAGATAAAATGAGATCTTACTAAATATTGTAATTAAATACAGATCTTCTTTATAGGACAATATCTCTTTTTATTTAATTCTTATACATGAGTATAGTTTCTGAATTGACCTAAAAAATTATAGTAATTTCAATTGATTAAAGACAATAGACCTGAAACTATCAAAAGAAAACTAGTCCTCTTAGCAAACCAAAAGGACTGTACTGTAAATATAGATTACATCAAAAAGAAGATGAAGACACAAAACTCCTAAAGGAGAAGTCAACACTATTGATACTATAATAAATGGAATGACACCACAGTCCCATTAACAGACAAATTTACCACAACTTATTACCTAGGAAGTTTAATAATATGAATATTCTCTAAATCTGATTTTTCAAATATCTTCTTGTAATTAATGAGGCAGATGAAAATAACTTTTACTGTTATAGCAAATACATTAACTTTTTGCGCTTAGTGCTAGTAAAGTATTGTATAACAAGTAAGTTGATAAAATATATTGTCTTAGTACTAAGGTCAGACACAATAGATGTCTCTGATTTGCTGTCAACATAAAAACCATAGACAATAAACTGCTGAACTGCCAGGAATATAGTATTTGAATCTTTATATTTCATGTCAGCAAATTCTACAACTTTATGTTCCTGGCATAAGATTGCTTGTAGCAATAATAGGTACATGGTAGTACCTCAAATTCTAATAATGCTAGTGTCAGAAAAATAATTTTGCAGGATATTACAATAAAGAAGGAACTCAAAACACAGTATAAAATCTTTGCCACAAAGGTACCTGGTTTCCTACTTGAGTGCAGCTCACAGGATATGACTGTGCTGAGCCCCTTCAGTGGTGTTTCAGCCTGACCAAGCTGCTGGACGTTAGACCACCATGGAAGTGTAGACTGGGTACATTGAATGCCACTTTTTACATAGCTCGAAAATGGCAGCAGGCTTTGCACTGGGATTGAGTGCACCTTCAGCAATTGCCAAGGACACCAAGCTGTGTGGTACAGTTGCCAGGCTGGAAGGATGGGATGCCATCCAGAGGGACCTGGGCAAGCTTCAGAGGCACCTAATTGCAGCCTTCCAATACCTAAAGGGAGGCCAACAAGACAGAGACATTTTACAGGGCCATGTAGTGACAGAACAAAGTGAAAGACCTTGAACCTGGAAGAGGGTAGGTTTGTATTATAAATTAGGAGAAATTCTTTATTGTGAAATTGGTGAGACACTGAAACATGTTTCCTAGACATGTTGTGCCTGCCCCATTCCTGGAAGAGTTCAAGGCCAGGTTGGAGGGGGCTTTAAGCAGCCTACTCTAGCAGAAGGTATCCCTTCCCATGGCAAAGAGGTTGAAACTAGATGATCTTTAAGGTCCCTTCCAAACCAAATCATCCTATGATTCTATAAGTTCTATCCCAACTTGCAGTGTATGCCTTTATGTTTCACTCTAGACTTAAGGATAACATAAATGCTCAATAAATACATATGTGTGATTTTTCTCTAACATGATTCAGGCATCATGTTATGTATTGCTCAGTAAGTAAATGGTGCTGTTTGACAGTCAGTTTAATCATCTGCGCTGGTATCTTTAATTGGCCTATCAGTAACTCCAGCATAATATATATATATTTTTTCAAATTGTTTTGTTCATCCTAGTATAACTGATTCACATACTCATAGAAAGGACAGAAGCATGTCTGAATTGGTTTACCTTTGGAAATACAGCATATATTCAAGTAATAGTGATTCATACTATTTTCTCCATCTCTACTCCCCTCCTTCAATGTAGTTTCTTTACTGACTAATGAAATGCACCTGTACTCCTTTCAATAACCTTTCTTTTTAGAACACTTTCAGATTTTATCATCTCTCTAAGCCCTTTACAAACAATAATGATTTTTTAAACCTGGGAATATATTTTGTCCAAATCAATTAACCTTTTTTTTAATTGTATATTTAAAAACTAAGGAATTTCTCCTTTAAGAGAATATTGTAGAACAAACAAACAAACAAACAAAACCAAAAGGAAAGTCACTAACAGTTCCAGGACTTTTACTAATTACATTTTATCCTGCCACTAAAGACAATTAAGTAATTATATTAGTTCTGTAGTTCCCACTCTGATAGCATTTTCTATCTAGACCTTTACAATGTCCTCCATAGTTTTCCAAGTCGCACTAAATTAGGGTTACTACCACACAGTTCCTACTGGTTTTATAATGTTAGTTTTGAGGAGTTTAATTTTATTTGTTAAATGCATGAATAACACTTAATTTTTTATAAGAGTGGTAGAAAGAAACCTACAAGGAGTAGTAAGGGAATATTAATAGGAATCTTAACATTGAAGCATACTTTACCATAACTAATCACCTCAGGTGTCTCAGTCTGTGATATGAATGAAAAAGTATGAAAACTTGTCTACTCATTACATTACACAATATCACAGCAACCACCAATTTACATACAATTTTTTAATAAGATAAAGGGAGTCATATTTTTAAAGCAGTATTTCTGTCATAATTTTAAGGCTTTTACTTACTCTGCCAGTCTACACTGAATTCTTTGGGATATTGCCAAGTTTATGAGAATTAGAAGTAGCTTGTGGGAATCTGTGTTCTTTAATCAGCAAGTTAGGTCTCTAGTGACTGTTTTGGCAGCTAATAGTTAAGAAATTCTCTGGTGTACCCTGGCTGTTTTGAAATAAGTGAAACACTGCTAGCCTTTGGCATGTTCTGAACAGGTCACAAGTACAAATGTTTCCTTGCCAGGTTTCCAAATAGACTACAACTTAAACACACAGCAGTATGAGTCAGATTTGATGAATAAAACCAGTACGTCACCATCTAGGTAGTTTGTGACAGATGAACTCCTCATTCTAATCAGGGCTCTCTTACCTAACCATACATGTGCAATAAGTCTGTGCCTACTCATCATTCACACTATGTCCATGAATAAAAAAAAAAAAAAAAAAAAAAAAAAAAAAAAAAAAAATAAAAACCTTTCGATGATTACCTCTTGCTTTCAGCAAAATCAAACACATTTATTTTTCTTGAAGCTTATAAAGTAAAAAACTAAAGGAAACAAAAAACCAACACTTTTGAAAAGATAAAAAATTACCTTAAAATTTATCTGTCCCTGAAATTATTTTTCTAAATTGGAACTTCAGATTACTTTTCTAGGACCAGCCGAACGACTACATTGCAGCACTTTCCACGTGGTGTTTTGGTACATTCAGATTTCACACTTGCATATCAATTGCTAAGTCAGATGTAACAGCTTAATATCTTCTGGATGCTCAATTTACACTAAGGATTTTGTTTAAGTGTGAGACGCTTATAAGATAAATATTGAAGATATATTATGTTTTGAATGGAAACTGTGGAGACCTCTAGCTGTCAAAGTTTCTTACCTTCATATTCTCAAAAGAAAACCAAAATAAATCCAAGCAATCTTCATATTTCTGGACGACCTGTTTAAAGATCTTTCTATTGTTTCTTCATATCAACACTTTCTCTCCCTTCTTCTCCACAGTTAGTATTTGCTTCCAGCTCATCTGAATCTATGAAGGTTTCCCTACTCCCACATATCTGCATCTTCATACTTCATATATAGCCCACCTTTTTACAATACGTCAAGCTGTCCTGTCTAAGCCCAGTCATTTTGTAAATCTTTCATCTGGCCCTGTATCACAGAATGGGTAAGATTGGAGGGGACCTCTGGAGATCATCTAGTCCAGTCTCCCTCCTCAAGCAGGGTCCCCCAGAGCATGTTACTCAGAGTTGTGTCCAGGCAACTCTTGAATATCTCCAGAGAAAGAGACTCCACAACCTCCCTGGGCAACCCGTTTCAGTAATTTTTCACAAATCTGGAATGTTTTAGTACAGTCAGTGATGTTTTTTACATGTGGCAGCTGGAAACCAATGAAAAACTGCTCACAATTAGCATAAATGTGCATATATTTCACTTTAAGATTTTTTTCAGTTTTACTCTTTGGTTTTTCATTTGTTCAGTTAATTACGTCAGCTGAGATGTATTATAGCCAGTTTATAGCCTGTTCTGTGACCTTTGATTTAGCAAAAAACTTCTGAGGTTTTATGTTATCTTTGATGGTACCCAGTTGTGCCTAAATTAATATCAAACAGTCATGGCCTGGTTTCTTCAGGAAGCATTAACAGTCACACTGAGTCCCACCAGTTTATTTCAAAGCCTGCTGTGATTTATTGAGTACACTGTCTAACTTAAGGACAGAGACATGCCCTTATAACCTGTTTGTATCATTTCCTTTTGGCAGTCAGTGCTGATTGATCAGTGGGACATGACAGTAAAAGGCAGTTATTTGTCTCAGCTGCCTACAGTTTTGTTCTTTCTTTAGAACAGTGATGGTATGTGCTGCCACAGGTCTCTTTTTTCTTCTCAGATTCTCCAAAAACAGGACCAATTCAAATCAAGGCAAATTGGGCAATATTCCCCTCAAGTCAATTGTCAATAAACATAATTTCCTGAATAGTATTAACAAGATTTTCAATGTTACATACATTGTAAATGGCAACATGCAGTTTTCCATACAGTAGTTTTCTCTCAGATTTTTAAATTATGACTTGAACAAATATGGATTGAGGTGTCAGTTAAACTGATAGTTCACACAAAATTATGTGTTTGGCTGGGTAGAGTCTTCTATGTCCAAGTAATTAATATACAAAATAAGAGTATGGTAGGACTTCATTCACTATATCATCTCCTGTTAAATTCCTAATGTCCAAATTGTCTCAGCATATTGTACAGTATTCAGATGGTACTTCATTATTTTCTTCTCTTAGGGCTATTTTAATTTAAATATTTATTCAGAATATTCATTGAGCTAGTGAAAGAGAATGCAAATTATGCCAATATCATAGGACCTTTTTTTTTTCTAAGACTTGATTTTTTTTTTTTGGGGGGGGGAGGGGAGGGGGAGTTATTTTTGGGGTTTTAGGTTTGGGGTTTTTTTACCTCAAAAGCTTGTATGACTATTCTACATCTGTAATCTAACAGATACTTATCAGAAGCAAATTCCTTATATGTGTACTGAATTGTTAATTGGGATACCAAACCTCCAGATAAGGCCACGGGGAGGTAAGCTATGTCATCGCACACCATCCAGACCATCCACTACATATGGAAATGCTGGGTTTATTATGAATTCATGACACAGTAACTCTGCCATTAGTAGGTCTGATGCTTCTCAGAAGTGCCAGATGTCCAACACATCCCCAAAGGACTGTACACATGCACAACCCACTTGCAAAAATGTTGCTTTCCTAGTTCATTATTTCCTTCAGTATTTCCTTCAGTATAATAGCCTAAAATCTCTTCTGTCTTTTAAACAGAGAAAGTATTTGGCAGTATCTGCTGCAATGCAGATTTAAGTACTTCACACAGCATGGAACAATGTCAGCAGGAAATTCTGTGAAAACTACCTATCCAAAATTCAAGGGGACTTGTGATGGGTTTGATGTTCATGCAAGCATAGTAAAGGACTGAATCTGGGATTCCCATGGCCTAAGATATTTCTGCACATATTTAACTAAGGTAAAAGACTTGTTAACTGTGACGTTCTATTCGTTTGACCATGAAAAGGTATTGCAAATGAAATTATGTGGCGCATTGACACAGAATCTGTGAATAATTTATGATTTACTGAACACACTTTTTTTTTTTTTAAGTATATATTCCAAAAATACTCTCTAGATCTATGTGAGAGTGAGATTGTGTCAGGAAATTATATTAATTTGGGAGTTTGAGAGATGTGTACCAAATTTCTTCTCATACAGTAACTTTCCACAATCTTGGTAAAATTCTTTTGTTGTTCTGTAATAAAAAGGCTGGATCCTGGAGCTGCCTTGTCTATATATTGTTGTTTCATAGGTAGCCTGTAGATGACAAGTACAGATTTGCATCAGTGAAGCAATGCTTTATTGCACTTACATATGCAATAATTCATATGTCTTAGAAAGTGTGTTCCCTTCATATCTGAGACAGTCCATGGGCTAGAATGCAGGTGGCAAGCCAGTCCAGCCTCCTTTGTAACCCAGGCCTTGTTGTACTCTACAGACATTGGGCACTTGGCACAGTGCTATTCTGAATGTCATAATTAATGTACATTTAAACTCACAACAGGATTAAATATTTTGAAGATTGAAAAATACAGCTAAATCCCAGTACAGAAAGCCTTACTTATATTTCTACATCTTTACAGATTTCTGCATCTTTATACAAATTTACATTTTATGTAGTTTTTTTCCTCAGGTGATAAATCTGTAAAATGACCTATCACCTTCTCACATCACAGATCAGAATGCAAATACAGCAGAGCAGGTCTATATATTTGAAAACAGCACAATGCTAAAGAGAGTTAAAATAAATTAAATTAAGTTAAATAATAAACAATAACTGTTGGTTTCTTGTTTCCTGAAAAAGAACTCCAGTATTTTAAATGACACTAATTTTCTATGCAGCTCTATTCACTACAGTTTGTATAAAGTGCTAATTGGTAGCTAATTGTATTGATGGACCTTGGGTGAATGTAATTACCTTAACTAAGAAAGGTTCTGATTAAATTAATCACAGTATAATAGCATTTCTATTTTACAACATTCTAGTATCATAAAAAGAGACATCACATTTTTAATTAATAAATTTAATTTCTTCTGTTTACCAATGTTGAATTATGTAATTTAATTGAATTTTACCTCTTCAGGCAGTATTACGCAGAATGCTGTTTATGCCACAAATGCAGATAACTCAGCACCTACTTTTAAAATACAATTATATACTAATTTCTATGTGCAGGTTGCACATCCTACCCTAAAACAATAAATTCTCCTACTCAACCTACATAAAAGAGAGAAACAATAAATGAAACACAGAGTTTTACATATCTTTAGGACAAAAGATCCTGAGGTACTTGTAAGTTGAAAGCAGAAAGTCTCACAAGCACATCATGGCACATCATTTTGACAGTTCAAACATACAGATACACTCAGGTTTCTTCGGGCCCTCAAACCAAAAATGGAGCAAAACCCAATATTCTGTAGGCATCTGTTTGCTAATCATACATGTGAAGTGGCCAAAAATAAAGATGAACCACAAAACTGAGATTGAACTTCTGTCCTTAATCTGAGCTTTGGGCTTCAGACGAGTGTGCCGTCCCTTGAGAATCACAGAACTCTTTCTTTTCCCTAACCATAGGCTCCACCTGTGGTGACTGAAGGTCTCCCCCTTCCTCCAGCTGCTGTGCGAAGCAAGTGTGTACCTCCCACAGGTCCTGAGCTATGGCTGCCAGCACTGAGCAGTTGACTTGAATGTTCTTGAGCATCAAAAATGTCATTGTGGTTTGTTTGTGGGACACTGAGATGAGTTTCATTTGTTAGCAGAAGTTTATCAAAATGTCTGGTTAATTTGGCAGACATGAGTTTATAGCGTTGCCAGTCATTTTTTTTTTTTTACTTGACTGAACTATGTCCCATTTAGTGCTTGATTTAGATCATTGCTTGACTTTTGTTGCTGATCTCCACTATGGATTCAGATTTAAAACGTAATCAATCTGTCCCAGGAGCAGAGAAGGAATTCCATTACAAACCTGGAAGAAATAAGAGAAATTTTCACTGGTTTTCCTTTTACAAAAGAACTATAAACTCATCTCAACCACATGGACCTCTGCTGAAGGATTAAAGAGCACATAGAAGTTTTTGCCCCAGTTACTAGTTCCTTACGCTCTGAGAGCTCCCTGGAAAAGGGAAGAGGTCATTTGGGCGTCTGTGATGCTGTTTTCAGGTCAGTCAAACATGTCCAAATTTCATGTGTTATCAGAATCAATAGACCTCTGTTCCTGACACTGAAGTTCTGAAAATATTATTTTTTCATTGCAGAGAATGAAAAGCCTGAATTGCACAGCTTTAAAAGAAGAAAATACTGCCTCCCCTGTGTTTCTTAGCAAGGAGGTAAACAAAGAAGAGATTGGCTTTGCTGTCAAAAAACATGCATTTCATACACAGAACAATCCTGAGCACAGCCAAGGTCCAGCGTGTTTGTCTTCTTTTATTTTTGAGTGTGGTTTTCTTTTAGTTGTTTTTTTGTGTGTGTGTGTGTTTGTGTATGTGTGCTTTTTGTGGTTTTTTTTTTTGCCTTGCTCCTGCTCCAGGGAAAGATTGTCAAGTTCCCAAGAGTTAAATGGCCACCAAACCATGTGTCTTATCAATCTTAGTGACAGCACTGCGAGGAATCAAGAATGTTTCATGCTTAGTGCTGCATCATCTTCAAAATCAATGTGCATGTCTGAAGAGACAGATTTAGAGTCAACTCAGAAGAGACCTTAAATTCCTTTCTGGATGTGCATGGAACATTATAGGGTTTCTTTCACTACAATTCATTATAATCATGTAGTTCCAAATAAATATTTTAGAAGGATAGGTTTAGAATTATTTTCTTACACTCTCACAGATACTTTAAGATAGGGTCACATTCTTTTTGCTCTCTGGGCAATCTGCTCAAGTGTGCAGTCATCCATGCAGGAAAAAAGTTCTTCCTCATGTTTAGGTGGAACTTGGCATCAGTTTCTTCCCCTTGCCTCTTGTCCTATTGCTTGGCACCACTGAGAAGAGCCTGGTATCAACCTATTGAGAGCCTCTCTTCAGATCCTTATACTCATTAATGATGTCCTTTCTCAGTCATCTCTTCCTGATGCTGAACAGGCCCATCTCCCTTCATCTTTCCGTATGAGAGATTTTCCAGACCCTTGACCAACTTATTGACTCTGTGCTGGACCTGCTCCAGGAACTACATGTCACTCTTGTGCTGTGGAGGCTGGAGCCCAGAACTGCAGCTAGTACTCCAAATGCAGACTCACCAGAGCTGAGCAGAGCGGTAGAATCACCTCCTGGATGCTGACAATGCACTTCCTAATGCATCTCAGGATTCTGTTGCCCTTCATAGCCACAAGGTGATGCTACTGCCTCTGTCCAGAGGACTCCCAGGTCCCCCTTTGCCGAGCTGCTTTTCCACCAGGTCAGCCTCCAGCCTGGTGCAGGGGGTTATTCATCCCCACGTTCAGGACCCATCATTTGCTTTTCTTGAGTTTCAGGAGATACTTCTCTGCCAGTCTCATAAATCTGCTGAGGTCCCTCTGATGGGCTGAACAATCCTCTAGGATACTAGCCATTCCTCCCAGCTTTTGTGTCATCAGTGAATTTGCTGAGCAGGCATTCCACCCCCTCATTCACGTCACTGATGAGTCATTTCCATGGTAAATTAGGAATTCACTTGCTAAATTGAAATTAAATGTAGATTAGCTTCAGCTGATGGAAAGCAAATCTTCAGTGTAAGCTCCACTTCTCACAGTTCAGAAAGAATAAAATATTTGCAATAGCTAATGAATGAATGTAAAAATACATATTTGAAATTAAAAGTTCATGCTAGGTGACCATAACAGATTTTTTTTTTATATGAAGACTTTTTACATAGGCTGTACCTTTTAAACCTATGATTATTTGAAAACAGGTTCTATTTTTACAGAAATATAGTATTTTTTAAGTTTAGTCTCACAATGTCTCCATCTGAAATACTGAAGTAAATGCTTGTTCTTGCACAACCAGTCTTTTGTTCTTTGGCTAAGTGTTATGTTATGATTCATTAGGAAAAAAATTGCTTTTGTTTTCACCCAGTTCAAGAGAAAGATGTAGGAAAATCATTCCACAGATTATGTGACATGGAATGACAAATCTTAGAGTCATAGAATATCTTAAAAGAGATCCATAAGGATGATCAAGTCTAACCCCTTGCTTCTCACAGGACTCTCTAAAACTAAACCACATAACTAAGGGCATCATCCAGATGCTCCTTGAACACTGAATATCTTTTCAGTGTGTATTCCATTAAACACTTTAAGCTTCATCAAATATCTTGGACTATCGGCTGCTTCCATCATGTTGCTCTGCTTAAAATTTTCCCAAGACTTAAATTTGTGTCTTTAGAGTGTACTTCCTATATGATCTGTACATAAAGCATGGACTTATTAGACATCCAATTAAATCTAAATTAAACTGAAATGAGATAGTTGTAAGAAATCTTTGTAAAAGAAGAATATGTGCTGCTGCAAACATGCAAATTCACTCATGCGTCTGACTTATGTGGGTAGAGAAGCATTGTTTGGCTAAAGGTATTCATGGGTATAGCTCTGCTTTTAAATCTAATCTGATGTGTTTAAATGTAGAAAAGGGAATTTCTGCTCTGCCTTTGTTTCTACACATCTTGGCTGCAAGCTCTTGAAACCTCTCTTTTCACAAATGTTTTTGCAATGAGCTGAATGCAGGGAAGCAAACAAGAAAGCCCAGGAGGTGGGGAAAGAAGCCAGCCAGTATCCGTCAGAGACCCACATTTAGTTTCATAAGGCAAAATGAGAAACTACATAAATGAATGAAGCAGAAAGAAATTCCAACACAGCCATCGCAGGGAAAACAAAGAAACACAACTGCATCAGCCAGATTATGTCCCAAGAATATGAACAACAGAAAAAGTCTGGAGAAATGGTTTTCAGAAGTGAGGCCTTATTAAAAGCACTTTTATTATAAACAGACAAATTGTTTCATGGTTCACTTCTCCAGAGCACAGAGGAACAGATTTTGCATTTTCCTTTACAACTAATCAGTCGTATTGAAGAAAAATCCAACCCATTATCACTTTCTTCACTTAACTGAAACAAATATGTACCCAGCATTTCTGAGGACCTAAAAACTTAACTGCTTACTTTAATGTATTTTAAGTTGGTAATACTGAGATGAATGAAAGTAGAATGTATATATTAGACGTTTTACATAATTTGATTCAACATCTCCCATTCAATCCTTTAAAGACCACTTTGATTTATTATTTCCTTTTTCTCTTTTCTTTTTATGAGACGTAGCTGCTTTATTATGCCACATAACTAATTTTTATTTGAGATATTTCAATTTATGAAATTTTTAATATCTTCTACTAACATGTCTGTCTATGAGACATTTCAGACTGGATTTTTGTTTATTTTCATAATTATATTAATCATTTAATAGCTAAAGTAGGCAGCTTGATTCTAACAAATGTTTGTTCTACATTGCAACTGAATTCAAAGTTCACAATGAACTTGTTAAGATGAGGAACGCATTCACAAGGTTGTTCAAATTTAAACAATGGAATATATACATTGTCATGAAATTGTTGTGTGCTTGTGTATGTGTTTTCTGCCAAGGTTAAAGTTTCAGCTTACGCTCTCTTTGTGATTAGATTGTTCTATTTTATTAACTGAATATCATGATAACTGCAAAAAAACCTGAAAGCCTGAATGGCATTCGATGCCTACCTCTTCTTGATAAGTACCATAGTTAAGGTTGATTAGTATTGGACACAATAGAAGACGCATTTGTTTGGTCAAGCCTTGGACTGACCTATAGCTACATTAACATCAACAGTGAAGGCATAATCCAAAGTCAGTAGAAATCATTCCAATTTCTTAAATAAACATAAGCAGTTGTGGTTTTTAAAATTTTGATGCAATAGGTCAAATGTAAATAACTTTATTATATGAAGGGATTTAGTAACTGAATATGGGGACACTAGGTGTTGATCCTAATTCAATCATACTAAAAATCTAAAAACACCACTAACATAAACAATTTATTTTAAAAAGCTTTCTCTGGTATCAAGCATTACAGCAATCAAAATAAATATAAAATTTTAATTATATCACAGAAGTATACCAAAACAAGACTTCAGCTAGAAGACCAACATAAATTAACATAATTTTGCCACTTAGGAAAAAAAAAATGTATTTACATTTCAAAAATCAAAATATTATTTGAGAACTTATTTTCTCACAAGAGGACAGCAAAATCCCTGGAGCATATATATACTAACTTAAACAACACACTCAAATTGAAAGAATACCAGAAACTCTAAAACACCTAAAACTGTACATTCACAGTAGAAACTAGAATACTTGAATAATTCCATAGTAGTTAACTTCTGCAAGTTAAAACAGAACACCATGTTTTCTTAATGAGGTATTTATATTACATACTGAACAAAATCCCCATGACTCTGAAAATTATAAAAGTAGAGCTCAAGAAGCTACTGAAAAAACCCAAAACCTAGAATAAGTAAAATTTGTGATAGGAGGTCTGATGGTTATTGCTAAATCATAGTTAAACTCTTGACAAAGTGAGGGCAATAACTGATTAATTTTCATAGAAAGTTTTATCTATAGGGCATTAGACATGACACATCAACTAGTAAGAATGGAAACTGATTAGTTAACATGAAAGGAGTTGTAAAAGCTAAAGATTTTAAGAATTTTTAAAAATCCTTCTGTGTTGCTTCTAAATTCTATTTGTATTTTGTCAGAGAATTAGAAAAGCTGAGTGCAAATTAAAGCAGAAACAGCGGCGGTATTCCTCCATACAATATTATAAAGCACATTATTATTTATATTTTCTTTCTGTGCTGTCCAGTAAACTGCAAGGGAAATGGAAATGTAGAAAATTATTCTAAAACCCCGGGACTAAGGAATCTTTTTGTTTAATGTAGTTTTGTTTCTTTGTTGCATGTCCTTGAAAATCAGTAATATTGAAAGATTAAGTGTTTTGTACTACACAAATTTTCTTTCTTGTCTCAATAAGCTTGATTTCAGACATGAACAATATTGATGCAAATGAAACATATTCACTGCAATCACCATGTGTTTCAGTATCCTTCTGCTAATACCACTCAGAAGAAAAGACAGGCTCATTTGCCAGCACCTCCTATTTTTGGATATTTAAGAACACAAATTAGAATTTTTTTTTTTTTTCCTAACAGAAAAAAAGTGAGCTTTTAGTTTATTCTTAAGCATTGGAATGAGACTAACAAAAACTCAATGAGTACGGTAGAAGGCTGTTACACACCAGATTAGTTATTATTGGGTCAGACCCACCTTGTGGGGGTGCATCTGTGTGTGTGTGTGTGTGTGTGTGTGTGTGTGTGAGCGAGAGAGGACCAGATTCCAGCAGTGTCCACATGGTCAGCAGGGATGGCTGCCAAGGTCTGGCCACATGGCATGAAGGTTGAACAGGGCACCTGTCAATCAATAAGGTCCTCCTGGTAGCCCACCCACTTCACACCCTCTGGAGTCTCTAAATGGCTGTGGCACCCTCACCTTGGCTAAGGGGACAGGGAGAGGTCAGTGAACAAAAGGTTCCACCTGGAGGGAGTGCCCACAGTGACCAGAACAGATAAAGAGGCAGCAGGAGTGTCCACTAGGGGTCCTGGCCTGGTTTCTTTGAAGCTGTCAATGTATGGCCTTCTAAGTGGTAACTGTGTTCTTTCTCCCTTCTTTTCCTCTCTTTCCTTTCTTAATCTCTCTTCCTTTATTCTTTCCTTCCTCTTGTAGGTAATTTAAACACTTGTTTTCTGTAAGTTATGGATACCTGACTTCCTTACCATAGCAATGCTTGCTGGTCCTGGTAACCTGTTGTAATGCTTTTAGGAAGTTGCATGTTAACTTTGTAAAACCCTTTTTGCCAAAACCCCTATATTCTCACCAAATTAGAAGAAACCTCTTAGAGTAAAATATGTAGTTATTCCCTGGACTTTAACTCAAGGTACTAAAGAACAATGGCTTTACAAGGGTTCATGCAAGCAAAACCTCTTGAAGCCTTAAATTAAAAGTGTAACACTTGGTAAAAGTTGACACTTCCGGATTGGGGTGTAACATTAATATCATGCATTGGTACATTTTCATTTATGCTGAAATCTACCGAAAATAGAGAAAAAAACCCCAAACATGAGCCTTGTTCAAGCTTCAATTCTAATAAAAGTGCCTTTCTCCCTGTAAAACAAAGAAAAACACATATCTCTGACATAAAAGAATATTTTCTACATTTAACTGGTTTCAACTCAAATGAAGTGTTCACCACTAATAACGGACTACTCAGGCAAGAATAGCAATTCTGTTTTTTTCCAGTGTAAATCTAAAGGATTTGCTCACAGCTATCAGAGACCAGGTTGTTTACAAGCAAAATTGGTAGATGGAGATAAAACCAGGGAAAAAAAAACAACAAAAAAACAGGTAGAAATATTCTCATACTTTGGAAACAATTTTTTTTTTCTTTTTTGCCTCCCACATAGGCAGTTTAGTCTAAAAATGTTGGATCCTGGAAAAATAGTGCACAAATTCACGTATCAGTAATATTGGAAAGAAGAAAGTAACTATTACAGAGCTTCTGAGATAAATATTAAATGGATTGGCATGTAATGACTCTACAGATCTTAAATTCTTCATATGCCTTCATGTAACTTTCATAAATATTAAAACAAGATATGACATTATCAAGAGCAAGTTATATCCTGACACAAAAAATGTAGAGAAATTTATGTTTCTTATAGTTTGAAATAAGAAAAAAAAAATAAAATAAAAAAAAAAAGACAAAAAGAACTACACCGTTAATGTAAGTAGCCAGAGCAGTTACATCAAAAAGAGAACAAGAGAATGGCATGCTAAATGAAGCAAATGAAAAACAAATTATACGCTCTGAAACATCTTTTCTATACCAGTTCAGAATTGATAACAGGGAATCCTTCTCTGCCTGTGGAGTAACAGTAAGGGTGGTGATTTATTTGTATTAAATATGCTGTTTCTCTCTAATGCTGCATTCCCAGTACCTGCTGTTTCATTGTTTCAATCACAGTGCTTGTCAGATATAAATGTGATCCATGGTCAGTTAATTCATGCAGCAGGCAGCAGACCTTATGCCTTCATTAAAGAACATATCAAAAGTTTATTACAATACTGAGTCTATTCAGACTTTGAATGGAATTTTAGTTGCACAGCTCTAGTAATCTAAAATCTTAGCAGCAAGAAAAAGTAACACAAAGATTACCGTCTTTGTCTGCATTTTCATCTGTCAGTTCTGATGAAAAGAGATACATTATCCATTTCTTAACCAAGTTTGTTGCTAAAAACCTGAGCTTTAGCTATGAAATATCACAGGGTTGCTTTATTTGTATTAGGGGATAGGAAGAGCTGTCTGAAAGTCATTGTTTTAAGTATCTTGATTTTAAAATGGTGAATTTCTTACCCTCCCTAGCTCATCGTTAAAGGGGAACTCTCTATTCACTGAATGTCAGTTGGCTGTTCTCTGTAAGACTGAAAGATATTTTTCCTTTTTTTTTTTTAACTGAAGAAGTGATACATATTAGATAGGTTTACAGCATGTGTTGAATATTATTGATTCATTTAAGACTAAAATATAACCCTAATGTCCTACTCCTGTAGCCAAATGCTTATTCTCTACAGTCAGCAAAATTAGGCAAAGGAGACAGTATTTTCCTTTCTTCATTTTTGTTTCTAGTTCTACAAAAATAAAAGGAAGTTCCTGCAAACTTATCTTCAGAAACATTTTTTACTGGGATTAACATTTCCTGTAAGGCAATACAGGAAAAAAAAAAAATGTGAATAACCAAGGCTACTTTCCTGATCTTGAAGATAATAATGATAAACACTAGGCATATTCCGCAGTCAATCACACACAAAATCTTCAAGTGAGTCTTTTTCAGCTTCTGGAGATGAGAAGTAATCAATAATAATAGAAATCAACAGAAACTTCAGAACTGGTTCTGTGAGAAAAGCTTTGGAATGTGTGAATGCTAATGTATTTCCTGAAGAATTTTCCTTTATCAAATAAATACATGAAAAAAGAGCATGATAGAATTAAGACAGTTTGCAAGAGTTCCATCTAAGAAAAGAAGCAGGAAGAGACAGAATGGGTTCCGCAGATACCATTCTTCCCATAAAGGCAAAGGTCGCGTGCCTTTGTCTTGCAATGTTGTTGAATGGGCTGGAAAAGTGTAACAATCATAATAAGAACAACTACTTGTAGCTGGTTAATTTAAAGATCTTACCACTACTTCACTATTTTTTCTGCTTCATAAGAAAATTCCAAAATTGTTAATATTACATACTTGCATGTACCATCTGAATATTTTAACAGTAAATTGAATAACTTTTTTTTTGGTTGGTGGATTGGTTGTTTTAGGTTTTTTTCCATGCTGTTTAATGCTAATAAATACTAAGTATCTTTCAAATTAAATCTTTCTATATTATTTAATGCAACAATTAAACATAGGTATCTACTTGGTTCTGAAGTGAGCAGTGAGTTCAAGATAAAATAAACACACCTGTGCATTTTGAGTATTTAGTAGACCTTAGTTTATTTTTCTTTGTTTGTCTTTTGGTTTAAGAAGAACATAATACTTCTTTTTATTTTAAACCATTTTTTTTTTTTTAATCATTTATGTCTTCTTGCTGCCCGATTCCATCTTACATTTGTTGTTCAGGCCTGCTTATACCTTAGTTATAATTAGCCCCCTTTGTAAATGCCTGTGCCTGACAACTAATGACAGAAATTCTAAAGTAAAGCACAGATGGCTGAAGTTAGATGACATAAAACTTTGTCTGATTCATAGCTGTTTCTTAGAAATATATATTTCCATAATCCTTCTCATTTAATAAGTATATGGAAGATTGTGGCAAAAAAGAATTTTTAATCAAATGTGAGTGGCATTGTACTTCTTGTTCCTTTGATTTCAGAGAGGCAAGTTTAATTGAAGTGCATATTCTGACCAATTAGATGATTATTTAATCGCTTTATGGATATCTTATTGCATTGTTGTGCTATCACCAATGGTAATAAGCATCTTACCGTGATCAACAGCAGCTCTAAATGTGTAGTTGGCTAAGCAATATATGCATCTGAAAACACACTTTTTGGAGTACAGTAACAAAATCTAACAACAAATCTACCAAAAAAGCTACTGAATTTATAGGGTGAAATTGCTCTGGTAGGTTCTAGTATGCCGTTTTCCCCTTTTTTTGTTTCTTATTTTAATGCAACAATTCTGTTCACAGGAAGTTGATGTGCTTAACATTTTGCAGAACATATTACATACCATACAAGATTAGATTCATTTAAAGTGTAAACCTCATGTACAAAACGCAGTACATAGCCTCTGGGAACTTAAACTGCTGGGTGTTACCTAATATGTTTAGATCACAGCTGAAGTTATGAAGGTACTGAGGAAGTAAAAAAATCAAAAGATGTTATTGATGAATATTTAATATTAAAAATCAAATAGAAATACATAATAGGGTAATATTTGGTTTATGATTTCAATATCTTTTTAATTATCTGTTGTCAGAAAATTATGTTAAAGAAACAGATGACTCAGACACCTCAGGCTGATGAATTTTTAACTTTTTAAAAATGGAACCAGTTGAGAAACATATTTTCTAAGAGATGCTTAATATCAACTTACCTGATACTTTACTATTGCAGATAAACTTCACTAAGATGAGGAACCACAAGTTTAGAAAGAACAAATAAGTTACATGATTACATACCTTAAGAACATCTCCTTGGGCCAAGTGGAACGTTCTGGCAGAAATATTGATTCCTTTCCCTGCTTGTACCTGAATGCTATAAATACATTCATGGTTGTTTTCATAGTTAAGAGGATAATTCGGAGACAATAAGATTCCTTCACTATTTGTCGTGGAGGCTCCACATTCAGCTGCAATTAAAAGAAAATGTTAAGGCATACTTTAATAATACACGTAAATACTTTTAGTAATGGTAATAATGGTGATGTTAATGTAACCAAATTCAAAATTATTGACATTTGTTAATACCTAAAATCTAGTTCTAAGTATATGATCATGACAGTGATTGAAGGATGCAAGAATTTTTCTAAGTTTCAACAATTATAAAAGAATGTTCAAAACCATGAAGAGTTAAAAACATAATAGTTAAAAACATAATATTTCATAAATATAATGTTTAAAAAGATCTTTCTTGAATTTTGTTTTGGAGGAAATATAGTCGATTTAACTTCTCCAATATAGAAATTCATAAAGACTTGCAAATTAAATGTAAGTTAAAAAATTCTAGAGATTAATATGCGTATTTATATATACATGCACATGCATAAAAATACATACATGCAAATGCATATATTTTCAAACAGATTAATGAAAAAATACTTTGTTCTCTAATATTAATTTATGAAAGTAGCCAACATAGTCAATGGCACAGTAGAAAAAGAGTTATATCTACCAGATAAATACAGAAAAAAAAAAAATGCAATAATAAGAAAGTAGAAAACATAAATACCTGGGAGGAAAAAAAATAAGGAATTAAATAGTTTTAAGATTAAGAATTAAAAATAAAAAAGTATTCCCAAGTAATACTGTTATTAGTCTAACAACTAAACTATATAATTCAAGATTTTAGCAATTAAAAAATCCCCTGAAATATAAAAAACATGTTTCAATGCTTTATTAGGCATCAATAACTAAGTTTCTTTTGCTATCATATTTTGGACAATTTATGTCATTTTTTAGTCTTTTTTTTTTTTTTTTTTTTTTTTTGCATTGAGTTACCAGATATTTGAAATACATACTGAGAAACTATTAAAATTATTTCCCTTACATTTTATTTAGTCTTGATATCTGTCCATTATAGTGCAGGGACAAGAGTATTTCCACCCTTAGATTAATTTTAAATTTAACTGTAATGCTGAATTTTCTGGGTTTATGTTTATTTTCAGGATCACTTCAATATTCTTGCCATTTATTTTACCTAGTTTCATCAGAATACACCTCAGTTATTTTAACCAAGGAATTTCATTGATTCTTATTCTACAGGATAAGAAACTTTGTTGTGAAAAACTATGTGGTACTTGCAATGGTTTGAAAAGACCTTTAAGCAATCTATGGTGCGTATTCTAAAAGCTTTTAGGTTTTACTAACATTATTGTAATCCCCACACCAGACTTGTTTTAGCAGCATTCAGGATATTGAAATATATATATATTTTTTTTATGTGAAATCTGTACATCAGATGACAAGAAAATCAAAATCAAAACCAACAACAACAAAAAGCCCCCCCACCAAAAAAAAAAAAAAAAGTCAGGAAGAAAAAAAAAAAAAAGAAAACAAAAAAAATAAAACTTGATTAACTACTCTTTCTGTATGCACCTAAAGCAAGCATTGTGCAGAAAGCCCAATCAGGCACAGATTAAAGCAGAACAAATTCCTGGTGACTATGTTTAATCCAGCAATATTTAACAAGTACACAAATAATTCATGTGTCATTGCTTTCTCTTAGAACAGTTGGATACACATAATCTGGGCAGAAGTGGAAAACCATGTGATCACATCTATCCTTTTATTTAATTCTCAAATAAATTGGTATTTGCTACACTGAAGATGCATAGGTCACTTTGAATTATAACATAAAGGAGTAAGATGATTGTAATTTCAAGTTTGTGAGATATCCTCTCCAATTCCAGAGAGATATAAAAGCCAAAAGGCATAAGATAATTATGGTATTAAGTCGACCCAACAGCTCTGGGTTATGTCAGCACCATAATTCAAAGCAATTTTTTAAAATCTGAATGTAGTAGTGAGCTAACTGTTAGGATATTTTTAACTAATATTTCAGAATCATGCTAAGTTTCCTGTTAAAAATAAGGAAATTTTCCATGTCATAGTATTTGTCAATCTGATTTGAATTTTCTGAATTCAGAGAGAGTTGTATTTCAAGTTGTAGATGCTCCATCCCCAGAAGTGTTCAACGTCAACCTGGATGAGGCTTTGAGCAAACTGATCTAGTGAAAAATATTCCTGCCAATGGCAGAGGGGTGCACTACATGATATTCAAAGGTCCCTTCCAAACCAAACCATTCTGTGATTCTTTGTGTGATTGTAAGCTTTGTGTTAGCAGACAAGAAAGCTCATTTAGTAAAAGCAGGCTTGAAGCCCACAGTGTAAGAGAATTTCTCCCCTAGCATTCAGCTATATCCATGGAAGTTCATCCACAGTTCCATGGAAGCACACAGTGCAGGCTGCAACAGTGGCTCCTTTGTGCACCTCTCAGAGGAATTCTGACAGAACCAACAGTTAGTTCCTGGCTTTTCTTCTTGCCTCCTGTCATGAGTCATTATGACTTATAAAACCACAACAAAATAACTAACCACAAAGCACCACACACACACAAAAAATCCAGAAGTATATTTGTGAATAAGTGCTGAATCAAACTGGGAAGATACACAATTAATTAGATGACTTCCCAAATTATAGCACTGATAGTTCTATCCACTAGTCTTCACCTCTATCTGTAAACATGAGCAGGCAGCTATGCTGTTTAAAATTGCATGGAAATTCATGTAACCTACAATTTCTTTCTATTCCTTGATAGAGCACAAATAAAAAAATAATACTATAATAATTCTATTTACAATAAGTGCTGGGTAAAAACAAAAGTGTTAAGAAAAAATAATGCTACTTGATTTCTTAATATAAATCAAAATATTAAACATACATAATTTGTTTAAAGTGTTTGGAAAATAATTTTAACAGACATTACAGAGAGTGGCAGATAATGAGAGGCAAACCAGTAAAAAATTAATGGAAAATGTTTAAAGAGGGATACATAGAAGAGAGAAAAGAAGTGACAAAACATTATTTAAGAAGTAAAGGAAAAATTGCAGAGGAGCAGAGAGTCTGTAACAATACTTTAAAACATACTTAGGGCTGTTATCAAAAATTACAAATATTTATTTACTGCCTTAATATTTCATTTTAGTTGAACAGCCCCTGTTAAACAGAGATGAAATTTTGTGAGTGTCACAAAATTTATTATTTTTAATTACAAAATTTTGTGTTTTTTTAAAAAAATCCACTTGTTTCAGCTGAAACTTACACGTACTCTATACAGTTTTCTGGTAGGAAAAAAAAAAAAATTGGGAAAAAAATATTTTGCATCCAGCTATGTTTTCCAAAGACTTTAATTCGGCCTCACATAAAATACAAGGATGTGGCAATAAGATTGAAGTAAATCACTGTTTCCAGACTTTGGAAGAAATATAGAATCATTTCAGCATTAGAAAGGAAAATAATCTAAAAGAAAAATAATGAAAGGTAAAAGCTTTTATAGTGAATATATTTATAATAAAAGACTGTTATGTTTTTGGCTATGAATGTGTGTTTGCTGCACATTTCCAGAATAAAACAGATGAGTTATAAACTGCTGTTTATCAGTGTATTTAAATTGTGTAATCGTGCAAAATGGCATTGTTAATGCATCTGTTTGGGGAGTTAACCATTCGAACACAATTCCTTAATGAATTGAGTAGCTTTTTAAAAAAATATTAGGAGAATATTACAATGCTCACCATAAATAATTATCAATTAAAAAAAATAATAATAATAAAAAAAAACCCAAACAAAAAACACCAACAACATGATGTGTGATTATACATTGAAATTCAGCCAGTGAAACCATTTACTTCAATACAGTCCCTTGGAATCAAAAGATAAGAGCAACATCTAGCAGTTCTGTATTTTGAAAAGCTGTTATTGGTTAGGAGACTTCATGTATTGCTACAGCTTGACTGGACAAATAAGTGGAAGCATTCTAAAAAGGGTTTTATCTTTAACAAACTTTGTATTACACTGTAAATCAACAGTTGCTTCAGAAACTGCATCAAAATTTAGTGCTCAACCAACTGTCTCTTATAAAGCTGTTAGCCTTTAGAATTTCTAACTCTTCAACTGATGGCTGGCATAAACCGGAAAATAGACTCTTGTCAAAACAAGACAGCAAAACAGAGGATAACATGAAAATCCTGAAAGGATTAAGTTTTTACTGAAGATTTGTTTCTGTGAATAGCATGAGTAAGAAGGTCATCACAAGTTTTCAGATGGTTTTGGTATTCTGACAGGTTTAAATGGAAGGAACTCTATGCTGATGAAGAAAATGAAAAGAACGTTGTCTTCTTCAATCAGTAAGAACAGTGGGTTTACTTTTATTTTATATTCTTTCAAAATACACGACTTCCTTTCATAGAAGCAAAAATTAGTAACTGCAGTTTTTCATTATATATCTGCAGTACATGCATCTACATCAAAGTTGATCTGATCATCAAAAGATTAATGTGGCTGTTTGTGTACTAAACTTACTTTCAATGCACTTTTCAAATACTTTTTTAGCTGCTTTATGACTACATCACTTATATTTTAATGAAAGACAGTATTTCCAGATCTGTGAAGGTCCTGTACTTAAAACTACACATAATTTTAAGGTCCTGTACTTAAAACTACACATAATTTTGCAACAAGATGATGGTTCCACATCCATGGCCAAATGGTCAATGGCTAAATAAAACCCCTCTTTCTTAGAAAGAATTACATAAATTAATAATATTTATCATAACTAATAGTGCCAGTTGACAAGAAATGGAGAGCAGTCCCAAATACTTAGGACATTATGCTCCTGCACTGCAATCGATGAAAGGAGGATAAAGAAATAGCACGATGAACCGGCTTTTGCCTTGGTAAATTGTATCTACAAAACCATATACCATATTAGGAGAATTTAAAGCACCAATATGCATGATTTTTCTTTAAGTTTACTTAGCATTCTTCTAAAAAAATGCTGGCAACAAACAAAATTATTCCAAACCATGAAACCAAAATAAAAAAAAACACCTCCACAGGATAACTCAAGACCTGCTTGAACATGGTGAAAATTTCCACACAGTGAACAGGATTATCAATTAAAACTTGATGTAAAATATTAAAATAAATAAGAAATACTAAGAAAGTGCTTATCACATTATGATGCTATTATACTAACATATGGTGAGCCCTCAAAGACTGTATTTTCCTTTTTCCAGGATATCCTATCCCTGAAGAAAATAACAGACATAGAATATATTCAGACATGATAGGAGAAATATTTAAAGGAATAATATTTAAAGGAATATTTGAAGGAACCTTAATTTACTTCTTAAACATAGAAAAAAAGATTAGGATTAGTTTGTTCTGAGATGAATCAATGACATTTATAAGTGGATATCACAGCCCTTAAACTCAGAATTCATGCTGCCAAAACACTCCACATATTTAAAAAAATCTCAAAACTGGCAAAAAGGATATTTTTCCAAAAAAATACAATAAAAGCAACCTTTGCCTTATTTTTTTTTTTTGTTATTATTATTCACAGAAATAGATATTGCTATGCAGCAAGACTCTAATAACATATGGAATAAGATATGCAGAGGGTAGCTAATGTCCCTCCCGCTAATTAAGGATCTTGTTATCAGTGTATCTGAGGTAGAACCTTCACTCCATTGGTTACATAATTATGCTTCAGTCAACACTGAATTTATTTTTTCTTTCATACAATAGAACCTTTTAGACATTTCTGTTTTTTTCTCCCCACGTATCCCCTGCAAAGTACCCTAGCTGAAGTTTGGCAAAGAAACTACATCAGTGAACACCTTGGCAAAAATCTTTACCAGCAAAAAAAATCATGTAAAATACTATCTGAAAAGTATGCAACATGACAGAAATGAATGCATTTGCCTGTCGATTTTTTATGTTAGTTTGTCTGCTTTCTATAATTGCAAGGGGCATACTTCCTTGGAAAGCTGTAAGTTCAGAACACCAGAGGCTCTTTAGGACCTACTGAGAAAAATGGACTGAAAACGTAATAAGAAGAAATGTAAGTAGCATATGAGGGAAAAAAAAAAAAAAGTTTTAAATTTGATGTCTTCCAGTTAAGGTTTAGCATACTGGAAAGAAATTGTACAGCTCAAACAAAGACAAAGGCCTGACACAGTTGGGCAGCTATGAAGATACTATATTATTTCCTTTACATAGACATAGAAACAATATATAATGAAGGGTAATACAATTCATCTGTTAGAATATGGAACACGGCTGGGGAGACAAAAACAAACAAACAAACAAACAAACAAACAAAAGACACAAGAATTCCTGGCATAATAGAGACCACTTTCTTCATTTTACTGGAAAGAGAAGTAATTCCAAGAAAGTAGTGTATGTATTGAATATGAACATTGACTTTGGTTATCATTTGAATGTAACATGAAAATAAATCAAGAAACTAAGGAATGACAGTATTCTAACAGATCTTTAATCATCTTCATTTTTCTTTTTATAAAAAAGTTTATTTTTATCTATTTCATTATTTTTTTCTTTAGAGCAATAATAATTTCTCTTGGTTTTTTTCTTGTCTAGCACAATTACAGGAAAATTCAAACTGGTTTCTTGTAACCTAACTATGGCATTGAAAATTAAAAAGAGAACTAGGCAAAGACATCTGAACTCTGAATGCACCAGAACCATTTCAGAGGAGCTATAACTCTACGATAACAACTCCATATTCACAAACTTAAGATGAGACCTCTGCTCTGTTTTAAAAGCTGGAGACAAGCATCCATCATACTGATGAAAATCTCAATTCCTTAGGACCACCTAGAGCTTAGATTTTGCTTCTAAAAAAGTCAAAAGTGAACAGCCATTCATACATACCAAAAGTTGGGGTTTTTTTTAAGAATCTATTGTTAGAGTCGAAAAAAGAAATTTTTTCACTGTTCATGGAGAAGTTCAAAGCAAGCAGTTTAAAGATTACAGACCCTTTTCTTTATTCTTTAGATACATTCATTTATTAACAGTTTGTACTGTTGGCTGTGATGGAGTTAATTCATAGTGACTCATATGGTGTGTGCTTCAGTTTTTGGAACCAAAATAGTGTGGATAACACACCAATGTTTCAGCTACCACCAAAAAGTGCTTGCTCAGTGAATGACTACAGACATCTACCCCAAAATGTGCTGAACAGTGAACAGAAATATGAAAAATCTTTATGCTTTTTTAGAAAAAAAACACTTATTATAAACATTGTTTCAGGACAACACAAGCTCTATGGAATAGACATAATGCCATTATTTGAGCAATTCAGCTTTAAAAATTCAGTTAAAAAAAAAGTTTACTATTTGAATGTTACTTTTCTATTCAATAATTCCTAATTTCAAAATTTCATTAAGTCCTTATTTTTAAGATTATCTTCATAAATTGAATAATTATAACATTAATCAATAAATAAAAATTGTTTATTCAGCTTCCTAATAAGAAAAGGAAAGACAGCTTCTAATTCACTGGCAAATTATTTGCTTTAGAATCGATTATGATAAACTACTCTATTTCAAGACTCAGGACATTGGCCTTTATTGCATCAAGAAACAGATACTTGGCCTTCCACCAAACTTCTTCTATTTCATTTGTCTTTCTTCCATTTCATTCTTGTATTGACAAACTGAACACAAATACCGTGAACAATGGTTGGTTCCCAATTGATGTTGTGTGTATGTGAAAGTGTAAATTATATCAGAAGCATTCAAGCTCATTAATCGTTTTGACAGAAAATGCCAAACAAGAGGCACAGTAACAATACATAAAGTTTAAATCCAGTATAAGTGGTCAACAGGACTTTCTACTCTCCACTTGTTTGAATTTCATTATTACAGCATATAAATTAAGCATAAAATTAACAAAGGCTTGATATATATCGGGAGGGAATTGTTGATTAAGTCATTCTACTGGAGACTATCTTTCATTTTCAAAGGTAAGGAGAAAACATGTTGACTAGAAAATAATTTGTTCCTTGTGTTACAGTTTTTCTCTTCTCCCACCAAACAGACAAACAAACATTATTTTCTATGTCATGACAACTAAATAGCAATTTTATTTTTGTTTATGCTGCTGTGCAAGTTCCTTTTCACTGATAATCTACCAATTTGTTTTCAGTATACTAAAACTTCTAGAAATGTATTATTGAAATTTAACCTGTCTTCACAACTGTGAGTGCATTCATTATTATTCTTATGGTTAAAATGTATCAATCTCAACACAAAAATAACTTTTATTCAGCCATTGCTCTGACAGCTTCTAAACCATCTTTTCTTTAGTTGAACAACATGAATGTTGCTTATGCACATGCTAAATTAATAATTTTTCTTATCATTCTATTTTCTTGCAATTATCTTATCTTTTCTTATTTCTTACCAAGGTACCTGTATGAATAGTTTGGACATAAAAATTATGATACGGTAACTAACAATAAGAAGTAACATATAATCAATCCATAGTTATTATGCAATCAGCATCTGAAATACAATTTATTATAAATACAATTATAAATATAAATACAATTTACTATCAAAATATTTAGTTGAAGAAGTAAAATATTTCAAATGCACAGCGATACAGATATTTTCATGTGTAAATTCTTCCATATAACACATACTCTTCAATAAATTTCAAAAATATATACTCTTGAATAAATTAAAAATAATAGAAACACTTAAGTAACTATCCTACTTTTTAGATATCCTCTTTTAAAACAAATATAATTTAAACCAAATAATTGTGGAAGAATTCAGGTCAAATAACACTCTTTAGCCATTAAAAGCTAAGATTCTAGTCAAAGCTACATACATAGACCACCTCTACAGTGAGTGGAGAGTGCTAGGAACCATCAGAAACTGTTTTTTCTCAGTTATCTTAGCTATAATTTTAAAATCAGAACAAGTGCTGTAAGGATATCCTGAGGATATGGTTCCTATATAGGAAGCCCAGGTTGACTGTACTTCTATACATGGACCAAGTTTTATGAAATAAATCTGGTCTAAGTGCTCTAACTTCATTTACAGAGTTTTGTAACCCAGGTATCACCTGGAAGCTTGCATTGGCAAAAAAAAAAAAAAAAAAAATCAATTATTAGACAACCGAACTGGTAAATGTTGATTTAAAGTTATACTCAGGTTTCCTAAGATATTAATCAAAATAAGAAGACAAAGCATTGTGCCCTTGATTTGAATTGCTTTCAAGTATAGACTGTGAAGTCCACTGATAAAACTAAATATATTAAGAAAAGGTTAAAAAAAATGACTAAGGAGATATGGAGAATATGAAAGTACATTAAAAAGTAAGAGGTGTATTACCATGCTTTTCCATGCTGTAAATCTGCAAGTCCATGGACAATGACTACACATACAAGCAAATGAAAGCAGCTGACCACGTACCCACACACCTTGGAAGAGGTGCACTCCATACTCGTCGTCCACCACCAAGACAAATAACCTCTGCAGCTCCTTCTAAACGATATCCAGATGAACAGGAGAATGTCAGAATATCTCCCACTCCGAAATTCAATCCTATTCTGTTACCAAATTGTGGGATCCCCGGATCTTCACAGGGTTCAAGATTATACTCTGAAAACAAGACAGCAAATCAGCTTGTACAAGTGAGAACAAGATGTTTTCTACCAGTCATATTTTATAATCTTGCAGTCTAGGAATTTTGGTAAATTTCCACCTATCTATCAATACAGACTTCAGACTTTAAACCAAATGTTTAAAATGAATGTTTTAAAACAAACATTTGTCTTACATCAAAAAGTATGTAAAAGTATATAAATGAATATATTCAGTGTTTTAAAGATACATAACACAACATGATTTATCACTCTTTTAAGAGCCATAAGTATCTCAGGTAGATAAAACAAATTAAAATAATGTCACAGCAAAAACCCTAAGTAATAGACACTGGATTATCTGGAATTTCACTAACTGAAATTAGAATAGTTCTGTTTCATTCTATCATTTGATAATGTGTCTTACAGTTTACTGCCATCTTATTTACCCTGTAACAGGAACATGTTCTCTGCCTCTATAGAGGCACAAAGATTTGCTTGTTTTGAAATTATTGTGCTTAGGAAACAACTTGTATTTAATTCAGTGTGTGTAGTCATCAAAATCACTGCAATTTTTAACTGTTATTTTTTTGTTTGTTTGTTTTCCTTTATATAAAATACAGGGGAACAAAACAAACCAAACTAAAAAACAAACTTTTCCAGGAGCCAGGTATTACAGGTATTTTCTTACCAGAGAAAGAAATATTAAATCCTTCATATGATATTGAAAAATCTGAAATAAAGCGCAGCTGAGCCCTGAAATTTCCATAGAGACCAGCATTGATTGGTGAAGGAAGCTCTGAGCCGGTCAGACGTGCTAATGGCTGTGTGAAACTCCCATTCTCTGTTATTAGTAAGTAGTCATGGTGATCCTCCAGGTGAAAGGTGTAGAAGGTGAACTGCACTCCTATTAGAAAAAGTAGAATTAGATTTTCATATCTTCATACTAACATCAGTGTAATTAAGCCAAGGTTAAAATTCATACATTTTGTTATTATATCGTTCAAAAAATTAAGAAAATATTTCTGAAAAATTAGTTTCTCTCCTGATTTTAGAGTTAAAAGATCTTTGCAACAGGTCTTTTTGTTTTGACACCACCTTTGACTTCTGCCTTTACCTGCAAAGTATGGATGTTTGATTTCTAGAATTCAAAGATATGTGCTTGAATTTTCCTGTAAAATCCAATTATGCACAATGTATGTTCAAAACTACAAACTGTTTATGGTGGAATGGGAAAGATACACCTTCTTTCTTACAGTCACCAGTATCTTTGCATAGCAGCAGTGAAAGGAAAGATTAAACATATGACATCATATTCTAATGGCACATACAGTAACAGCTGCACTTCCACCCAAAAAGGAGAAGGTCATTTAATAAGAAGTGGCATAATGCACAGTATGATTTTTTTGCCAGGCATCAGATACAAATCACACATCTAGAGGACACAGCCTGGACCACAATTGCAATAAAAATACTTAAAAATCAAGACACACTATTAAATCAGTTCTGCATTTCTAAGAGTTAGACCATGATCTCTGGGTAGAATGCACAGAAAAGCCAAGGGAAAGAAACCAGAGAATCCATCAGCTAGCTGAAGTGATTACTGAGACCTCTAGTGTAATACTATTTTCAGTTTTGTCTTGTCAGTTATAAACCAATGATTCGGGCTCTATCAAATATATCTGATGATGTAATACTTAGGAAGATCCCTTCATGTGATTGCAGATTAACGGGGTGGATGAAGATCTTTGGGCACTCTCATGGATAACAAATTTTTAATATAAGACATAATTCAATCAAAAAGCAAAAAAAAACTTCCCCTTCCTACATCCCCAATACTGTACCCATCACCCCCATCATCACCACTCCTCCCCTCACGACCAGCCCCTTGCTTCCCAAACAGGATAATAAAATTCAAATATATAAGGTGCTTGACTCAGCTGTCTAAACACAGGAAACTCATGCCGCTTTAGGTGTTGTAGGTTACCTTTTCTAGACTTCATGTGAAACTTTAGAAGCTCTCAGTACAATTGTCTTGTAGTGGGATTTTTTTACAGTATTCCTGATGTTGTCTGAATGGTATTAAATATTTGTGCTAGTGCAACTCAATCACACCTAAGAAATACAACTTGTAAGGGTATCTGGCATGCAAGGACACTAGGTTTATGAACCTGGTCAAGGACCTTTTGGTACAGGAAGCAAAGACAAAAAATGAGGGAAGTAATGAATGATATGCACACATGCACAAGATTTAATGAACAGGATTTAGTGAAGATATTAACAAAGACCAGAACTCTTAAGTTTCTTACTGATGGGAAATTAAATATGTCACTGTAATCTTAAAGCAGTTCAATCAGAATTTAGTAACTGATTATAATGGCCGAAAAGCATATTGTCTTGAGTCTCATGAAAATTAGGATACTGTAGAGCGTTTGAGGGAATATGTGAGATTATGCAAAATTGAAGATGATATTTTTTTTAAATGGTAGTTATAGACTGCAAAGCTTTTTGTGGTATTTTGAGGCCCAAATGAAGATAAGGTGGGGGATCATGCCAGGTAAGAGAGAAAAAAGTGTGGGAAAAGAGAGAGGGTTATGCCTCTCTCACTAATCCCTTTGCCTAACCACTGTAGCCTGTCCTGTTTGATTTTAAAATTCTGTTCCTGACCAGTGTGCAAGCATCTTTTGTCCAGAGTGTGAGCACATATGTGACCACTAGTGACCATTAATATGGATTGTCTGGTGAGCAAGATGAGATCAGAGGCCAAGTGGAAAAAGAACCATTGGTCACAGGGCAGGCAACACCTGATAGGAGTGGGATCTGGGGTACAGCTCCTGGGTCAGGATATGGAAAGTTGTAGAAGCATATACGTGCATATACGTGTGTGACTGTGTCACTTCTAGCAAACTCCTTTTCCCATCAACCCAAATAGAGAAAGAGGATTTGGCTGCCTGTAGTGTTCATGTCTGTTTCAGTGCTTTTGGTACTTCTGTGTGTGTGCCAGTAAGACACTTGCCTCTGTCCATGTTAGTCTGCATGACCAGCTATATATGTGCATGTACATATTGGCATCTTTGCAATACATGCTTAGTCTTGCAAACAGCTGGACATAGAGATGGGAGCAATGAGAGAAATCCCTTGGATCTTGGAGACCTCTCTTTACCTATGGAGCATGGTTAAAGAGGATGGAGAACTATTCAGCTTTTTCAACCTCCTTCTCGTAACTTGACACACGTCACATACTCCTCTAGACCCAAAAAATGCATCCTCACTTAGTAGCACTGATATAGAAATTACTTGATGAGATTGTATTTTATTCTTCGATTGTTCTTTTTATTCTCTCAAATTTTGTGACAAAAAATTTTCAAAAATCAGGCAGAATTTTGGAATTGAGATTGCATATCTTTTGAGGTAATGTATATAAATTTAGCTTTGGAATTTATAAACTCTTAAATGTCAGGGGAGTATAACTTAATTTTATATAGGACACAGTGTTGATCTCACATGAAAAAAGGAGCTCTTTAAAAAACCCTGTGATAGGTACAGAATGAGACTGAAATTCAGGTCATATTTGCTGTGTTTACTGTACTCCAAATTAATGTTGTCCCCTTCTATGCATGCAAGCATACTGCAACAACAAAATCAGATATTCCAAAAAAAATTTTACGGTAGTAACCCAAAATAATGAAATTCCTGTGAATCACAGCTGAGCTTCATTGAATATTGTTGAAACATGAAACTCAAGGTTTAACTCAAGGGAATGTTTCAATCAATTTTCCAGATTGCCATGACATTTCTAAGCAAAACCCAAAAGTATTTCCCAGCAGTAGCAGTACAATTTATTTTTCTTCAGAAATATTCTAATCACATTAATATATGTTGTGTGACAGATTGTGTCTTCTCCAGGGAAAAATTCTAAAAGATATGCTCAGGTAGATTCCTTCTCATTCTGCCTCATGTTCCCCGTTCTTTATAAGGGGAATATTTAAAATCTGAAATGAAGACAGGAAGACATAACACTCTAAAATGTTGTTTCTCAGTATTACAATCCAGACTCGGGGCGGGGGGGGGGGGGGGGGGGGGGGGGG
>JAWWEE010000074.1:133972367-134039733 GCA_035221455.1 Xenops minutus | reverse complement strand
CCTTTGAGCAGATTAAACAGGAGATTGCCCATGCAGTAGCTCTTGGGCCAGTCAGGACAGGACAGGATGTGAAGAACATGCTCTACACTGCAGCCGGGGAGAATGGCCCTTCCTGGAGCCTCTGGCAGAAAGTACCTGGGGAGACCTGAGCACAACCGCTGGGATTCTGGAGTTGAGGATACAAAGGATCAGAGGCCAGCTATACCCCAACTGAGAAAAAGATCCTGGAAGCTTATGAAGGAGTTCCAAGCTGCCTCAGAAGTGATCAGCACTGAAGCACAGCTCCTCTTGGCACCTTGACTGCTGGTGTTGGGCTGAATGTTCACAGGAAAAGCTCCTTCTACCAATCATGCCACAGATGCCACATGGAGTAAGTGGATCACTCTGATCACACAGTGGACCTGAATAGGAAATCGTAATCACCCTGGGATTTTGGAAATCATCACCAACTGGCCCAAAGCTGAGAGTTTCGGGCTATCCTCTGAAGACGAAGAGGAGCAGGTGACGGGCTAAGGAGGCCCCACCATATATCCAACTGTCAGAAGATGAAAGGCAATATGCTCTCTTCACAGATGGTTCCTGTTGTATTGTAGGGACAAACCAGAAATGGAAAGCAGCTGTATGGACTCCCACATGGCAAGTTGCAGAAGCGACTGAAGGACAAGGTGGATCAAGTAAGGTTGCAGAGCTCAAAGACCTTCAGCTGGCTTTGGATATATTTCTTCAATGAAGAATTCACTGACTTCCAGAGGGCAGGAAGCCATGTATTACACCAAATCAATTAGCTATGCCCCTTCACTGAAAAAGAGAAATGAAGAGCTCAAATAGAAATAGAAATAGTTATTAAAAGAAAGAGTGATACTCTGTAACTAGGGTCATGAGTTACACCATTTAAAGGTAGCAGAAGCAGTATTCCAATGGGTGCAAACGAGGTCCAGAGTTATCCATTCCTTTCAGAAGATCAGGGTACTCTTTTAGGCTGAAGAAACCAGACATCATGCCCTTGTTTTATATCACACTGGGAAAAGTTCTTGTAACTCTATAAAACCATGACTAAACCCAGAAATAACTGTGAATAGAATGTAACAACTTGTCTTCCTTATTTAGCAGAGCTGTTGTATTTGTTTTAAAGAGAAAGTGCCTACATTCTGAGCTATATATAGGCAAGAAATAATACTGCAAAATTCTAAAATCTGAATTTGATGAGAGGTTTTCCACCCTTTTGACTAAAAGAGAGAATAGAATAGAATAGAATAGAATAGAATAGAATAGAATAGAATAGAATAGAATAGAATAGAATAGAATAGAATAGAACAACTATAACAAACTACCATTATGTACAAGGTTGTTAGACATACCACTGAAATCACTGCTTTATCAATTCTGTTGCCCTTGAGGAACATGAGCTCTATGGTAAGACTATAACCTACTTGGGATCAATCCAAATGAAATGGAGAAAGTGTCTCCCTAACACTTGTGGTACCTGAAGTCCATTTGGACTTTGAAAGAGCTAGGCACACACCCTTCACTTGAGACAGGAATAGTAGGCCACTCACACTGGAATGCACTGGAGCAATTAACAAGTCATTGTAAAGGCTATGTGTACACATCCTCACCCCTACAAATGGATGATGATTCACTGAGAATTTCTTCCCCACACAACAAAAAAGATTGCAGTAAAACTCACCAAAATCCCCTAGGCTAAGCTCTTCTGTGAAGCATCTCCTTTAAGTGTTCCCCATCTCAGCTATTGTCAGAGCAAAGCATACCTCCTTTCAATAAAGTAGTTTTTCAAAATTTAGTCAGTCTACATTTTTTCCTCTCCCAAGAAACAGTGGGCAGAGATGTTCAGAACTGCTTTGAGGACAAAATGCCAGACTGTTGTAGAATTAATGGGAGAAAAGAAAAACCAATGCAATTATATGGCTAAACTAATACTTGTTCAAGAAGAATGAAAATACTAAACTGGTTGGTAAAGACCAGAAAAAATCCAACAGGAGTCATTGAACATCTTTATGATGAGACAGACCCCACAGGAATTCAACACAATGCAAACATAAATGCCCCTAATGCAACAATATTAGAAGACAACAGTGAAGAAATTCCTTGTGTATTCTGAATGTGTGCTGGTTGGTATTGTAAAAATATAAAGCTGTTCTGAATGAGCAACCTAAAATTCTGCCTGTAGCACATCATAGCCAGCTGAAGTCAATTTGCTCTATAATATCTTTAAATTTTTGGATATTGAAGAAGTGGTGCAGTGGGAAAAGAAGGAGACATAGTAAGCTGTAGGAAAATGTAGCTTCCAGGCCTGGGAACTTCTTAACAGAGTAAAAGGAATTTGACCTTGGCCATCGCTGCTGTGTAGCTGTGAAGATAAACTCCTTGCAAGGACTGAGAGAGATCAGAAGCAGAAGATAAGACACCTGCAAGAGTTTGTACAGAGGCAGAAACAGTAGCTTGTAACTGTGGCCAATAGATAATTGCTTTTATGCGATGTACACCAATAATGTTAGTGCACGTATTCTTAGAAAAAGTATAATTGTGTGAGTGCTTTGGAATAAAGGGAGCTTTGCTGTTAACTCATATTGAGTTGTCTCTCTGCTCCACAAGCCCACGTCCATTACAACTGTGTTTCTCCCCTCTTTTTCTTTCTTTTTTCTTCTCTTAATCTCTCTTCCTTTATTCTTTTCTTCTTCTTGTGGTTAACTTAAACACTTATTTTCTGTAAATTATGGGTACCTGACTTGGGTTGCATGGAGTTTATGTTTGCTGGGTGTAACAAAGATTCCTTACTATAGCAATGCTTGCTGGTCCTATTAACCTGTTGTAATGCTTTTACAAAGTTGCGTGTTGTCTTTCTAAAGCCCTTTTAGCCATAACACCCATATTTTCACCAAATTAAAATATATATTTACTGATACTTAACTGAAACCTCACAGTCTTTTACTACAAAAACCAATGTAACTTCTTTGGGTCATATTTCTACAGCTAGACACATATTTTGTAAGACACATAATGAAGCAAGACAAAAATGTGATAGAAATTAATTTCATATTTAAAGCAGAACTGGAAAACTGTCATGACTTAACGAAGTAAAACATCAAAAATACAGTTTAGAAATATGAGATTTGTTGTTTCCCAACATCATTACAGTATCTAAATATATTAACTCTAAATTGACAATGGTATAATTCACCAAATCAGCAATCTGAGTACAGAACACAAAATCAAAAATAAAAGACTGTGAATTATATGAATTACGGCTCTAAATGGACCCAATTCTTTTAAAATGAAAGAGTATTCAGCATGTGTTCTTACACATATAGTTCTAGAGAAAGGTCTATGCAGGGGAACATGGAAATTAATGTCCTACTGAACACTCAGTATAACAAACTAGGTAAACAGCTAAACCATAGCAAGGTTTTCAAGAATATTTCACACAATTCTCTTGTACACAAATTGAGATATTATAGTCTGCGTGGGTGGTGTAGAAACCCAGAAGATAAGGGGATTAATGTGTATGTCGCAAACAACAATAGCCAGATAGCTGTGGAGCCAACCAAGGATTGTGGGTAATAACAACCAAGGATTGTTGGCAATAATACACTGTAAGAAAGAACAGGATGTGGCTGAAGAAGGTGGCCATACAGAAGTAGAATTGCACATTTCTGGGACAAATATCCTTGTTCTAGCTCCGGAGATAATCACAGCACAGTACTGCACAAGCAAAGGAATGAGATTGAGAAGTGGGCATGGACTGCAGGGGGTAATCCAGACCACCAAAGATCCCTGAAGCCCTCAGTTCCATTTCCAGAAAGGTCTAGAAAAATGGATTGCACAACTAAATTGCATAGAAAGCAAGAACTTTCCTTCCTTCCTTCCTTCTGAATCCCTTCCTTCCTCCCTTCCTCCCTCCCTTCCTCCCTTCCTCCCTTCCTTCCTCTGTCTCTCTAACTCCTTTCTTTCTCTTGTCCCTTACACCTTACCTCCTTATCCAAAACCCAGTGCTGTGGAATTATCAGGGACTAACATACTAATTTGCATGCCAAGTGTGTAATTTGCTAATAAAATATTGTAAGTTATTGTGGAGCCTCTGACTTTTGTCATTGCTTTTGACCACAAGTATCTAATTTGACCACTAATTTTGGCTACCCCAGTCCCCTTGAGGGTAGGACATCACAGGTGAATAAAATATGCTTGGATGACTTGGCTTAAAAAGTAATTGTACTCTGCCTCGAGGAGAGTCAAGGGAGTGTCACAGGACTATCATAGGATCTGTCCCTTAAAGTATTTTCACAAGTGACCGAGAGGTGACAGAGTACACACATCAGTGTAACAGATAACATCAAGATAATGGTAACAAACAATACAGTCAAGTACAGAACCACAATTCAGAGGTGCCTAGACAGACTGAAAGAATAGTCCAAGAGGAATCTTAGAAAATTTAACATTGACAAGCATAAAGTCCTGCATCTGGAAAGGAAGAACTCCTGCCAACAGGGAAGGTTTGAAAAGATTTTTAAGATCAAGTCCATCCATTAATGAGAGGAGAAAAAGAAGCAGTGGTCATACATGGATACATGGAATCAAGAGAGATTCTGACTATATATTAGGAGGCATTTTTCCCTCAAGTCCGAGATCAGATTTTTCAAAAAGACTGTACAGCATCCATCCTTTGATGTTTTTAAAACTCTTGGTAAAGCAAAGGTCAGGAAGGTACGATATCACATCTGATGCTGAGTTCCTTTCCAACCTGAGCCATCCTCTGATTCTATATGGAAGAGATTTTTGTTGTCTTCTAGTTTACTTATGGTGACAGATTCTGATTTTGATTGTTTTGGGCAGATCCTTTCTTTAAAGAGTGCTATTGACAAGATCTGAGATGATAGGAAACTTCATTTGCCTATTTAATGCATCATATTATGCAGAGAATTTTTATCAGCATAACAATGATCTGCCTACCACCAAAACAGGATCGTTTGTTTATGTCCATATTTTCCCAGTTAACAGTGTTATCTCTCCAGCCCACTGGCTAATGCTGTACTGTAACTCTCCATCTCTCTTTCTTGAATCCATACACGGTTGACAAGAAAAATCACCTTCTCCGCATGCTTGATTGATTTCTTTTCTTTTGCTTTATTTAAAAACTTTGCAAACTATGCTGATGTTGTACTAAACAGAAAGCATAGATGTGTTTTGTAAACGGCTCAGTGGTCTGTAGTGAAATTAGCTTCTCACAGAAAGAAGACACAACAAAAAGTTTACAGAACTCTTTAGTTACATTTCTTTCAGAAACTGGTGGAAGGTAATTTTGGTGAATAAGGAACAAAGGATGTGATAGCAAATGCCACCTCTGTTCTTCATATTATTTTCTTCCAGGTCTATTTCCAAAAAGTATAAAAAACAGTTTGTTTTAAAATTGGGAATCACTCAGTACTGATGACTCTAAGGTCATAATTTAGTTCCAAAAACTTAGACTCTGAATAAGTAGGGAAATTAGATTCATGTATATGTGATAGGCATCATTAGTTTAAGCAAATGGATGAGTATAGGACACATATACAATCACTTTTACAATCACTCCTCTGTGTTATGTCACAAATGAAAAGAAAGTGCAGGACATGGCTTGTCTCATTACAGACATTTATGACAAACAATACTGTTTTGCAACCTTTTGCTATTTTTCACATTTCTTCATATTTTTTTCCACTTAGTGAACAGAAAGACCATTTTTTTTTAACTCTCCTGTTTCATAGTTAAAAATTAAATATAAATCTTTAAAACTTTTTATTTGTGAAATACCTTATTTTGATGATGGATGCTGAGTAAATGCAGAAATTATTCCTTTCCACCAAAGGATAGAGTAACATGCATTTCCTGCTACCCAGATGAGCTAAATAAACTTAAATTTCCCAAATGCTTCCAATCTACTAGTTTCTCTTAAGCACTAATAGCTTGAGATAAGTACTACTTAAGATAGCTACTTCTAAAAATTTCTCTGAACATTTTGATCTTTACTTATTATTTTTGCAACATTTTGCTCTGTTTAAAGTGGCTTTTTAACATGACACATATTTATGGCTAAGAGAAGGTCCTTTACTATTTTTCTTAGCAAAGAACTGCATTAAAAAATCGTACTTCATTTTAGTGATTCCCACCATTAGAAGTTGCTTTGCCACCTACAGTAAGTTTTAAAGGACAGGATAAATAATGATGCACTTAAAATTCTCAAGATAGATAAGAGTGCTTTCATCTCCAGAATTTTCACAAGAGATGTGGTTGATATTAGTGCCATTAATGTGTTTAATTTCGCATTATCTTGGTGTTCTTTTTTATTAGGTGTATTGTTCTCCACTTCTTCTGGTTCTTCTTTTTCTAGGCATAGTTTTCCCCCTCACAAATTTTCTGATCTATTCAATAAAAAAACCCCAAACTTCCATGCACCTAGAAAATAACTTGCTCAGTGAACAAATATTGTCTAAAACATAAAATTTTGATTATATTCATGCCTTCTATGAGATCTTCATAAGTTGCTTTTCTTCATGCATCTGTATTTCTGCTGTGCTAAGGGTATCACCTTGAAAGATCTTTGAGGAATGCTTTAACTTTCATGACATGTTTCTTCATTGCCTGATGTTGGTCCAATGCTCTCCACTGTATAAATAAAAACTAATGATAAAAGCCTACTCTCAGAAAAAGTTGCACATTCTCAGAGAAATTCAGATTAAAAGCCAAAAACAGTGCTTCCCTACTGAGCCCTGCTCCATCCAAAGTCCTGATTTAACATGGAATTATTCTAAATCTGTACCACTGTTTCAGAGTTTGACATAATAAAGCAAAGAAAATACATGTTAAATTCATCTCCTGGGTCAATTTAAAAAGTATTCTGTCACATAGTTTCCCAGCTGTTTTCTCACTCCAAACTGCCAGCTCCTGGTCACTGCTAAAAAAGTTAAGACACCTCTTAAGGCTTCAGCTGATCTACACATAATCAGTCCTGTGACGCATAAACAAAAACTGTGCTTTGCATAGATAGGAATTGTCATTTGACAGGAAATTTATTCTGGGTGAAATGCTCTGCATTTTGCCACTGCAGATATGCCAAGTCTTTTAAGTGTAAAGCTCTAAGGCAGAAAATGACCTTATGAGGCTTTCTATTCAGAGCTGTATGACATCCTGAATGAGTTCAGGAACATGCAGATGGCAGCTGAAAAAAGACAGCTGATTGCAAAGCTCTTCAAGATTATCATGAAGAACAAATATACAGTTCATTTATTTCTTAAAAGTGTAAGTGTATTTTCAATTCATTGAAATGCCTTTTTTATTGTGCCTCAAATAGCAGTGCTATTCCAAGTGAAATATCCTGTCAGGATGCAGAGTAAAATGTTGAAATAATATGTACTGACATTCTAACTTTAATGTGTAAAGAAAATATGTGAGAATCATGGTTGTGTACATCATTATTTTACAGCTACCACTGCTTTGCCTTGATGGAAGTAATGTCTTTCCCTAGAAGTTGCTGATTGCAGTTCACTGTTGTCCTCTTGAACAAGCGAGAAGGTTGGATTTATCCAGGAGAACAGAAGAATATGAACTTTGTAAAACCACAATATTTACCCGTGTTAAGACTCTTGAGGCATTTTTTAATATGAATTTTTAATATTAATTTCTTATTGGATTACAATTCAGGGTATTTTTTTCAGTTCAATTCATGATTTTATATAAAAAAATCATGCATTTCCTAGCATGTATTTGAAGTGGAAGGAGTGTTCATCTCCTGTTTATTTTAAAGTGAATATGAAAGAATTTTCATAGTAAATGGATTTAAAAAAATGTTACCACAATTTTTTTTTATTCTGGAAACCGCACTTTAAAGGTACTTTACTGCATGCATGAGCTGATAAACCTCAGGATCTGATTCTGAGTGAAAACTTCGTAACTTTTCTTTTTACTAAGGTTTAAAATTAAAGGAATGAACAATGGGAGTGCTATAAGAATATTCTACTGTTTTGTAATGTAGTCTATGAATGACAACTTTATTCTAAATTTCTTTTTCTTAATGAGTTTTCACTTTGGTTTTTTGGTGTTTTTTTTTGTTTGTTTGTGTTTTGTTTTTTTTTTTGGTTGGTTGGTTGGTTGTTTTTTTACAGTTTCCAATGCTATAAAGCCCTACTTGGAGATAACAATTCATAAAAGGAAGTTCTTTCTTGTTTTGAAATGTTTTTGAAAAAAAACCCACAATATCAACATGGTTTAAACTGAGGATACACAAGGAAATTACTCTCTTCCTCCACAGACATATACAGAAATTACATAGGGAAAAACAACAAAAAAGCCTGTGAGGTGAGAAATAAGAAAGAAACTCCAGTGAAGTCAACCACTTACTGCCATTATGTAAAAACTGCAAAACTGATGCAGAAATTAAGACAATTCATTTAGTAGATTCTGCATCACAGACCAATTATTTTTCATAAATCTTAATCAAATTCTTAAAGCAACAGCTTTTGAAGACGGAAATTCAGCAAACAAAAAAATATGAAAATTTCAATGAATATGTTATCAATCTCCCATTGCAAACATGCTAACAACTGCTGATAGAAAAAGTTTTAAATACATGCATTGTGGGAGGACATTATGATTGCTATGTGTACTTGTCGAAAATTTTTTAAAAAATCGTGAAATTCTTTAATACATTGGCTACATTATTTTAGTATGTATATATTGATAATCCTGATAAAAAATACAATGGGTTCAAATATTCAAAAAATATATTAAAAAAAGGGTGAAAAATTCAGAGAACCAGGTGAAGACTCCATAGTAGTCAGGGCAAAAACACGTATGGCATCATATCATACCATCATATATCATACCAACTTCTGAATAAAAATGATTTTGGAGAAGTTATGAATTCTTGTATTCCTACTATACTTGCATTTATTTTGAGTTGTGAATTGACAGATCCAAAATGCATAAGAAATTTTAACTAAATTAAAAAAATTCTTTTTCTGTATTATGGGACTCCTCACTATATATTTGGGTTTAATTGGACATTTTTACTTCCCTAACCTTTTATAAGATAACATTTTTGGTTTCATAATGATTAGGTACTTTCAGACTTTTCATCATGTTTGAGGCTTTAAGAATAACTTTTAATTATGTTGTTATATCTTATGACATTTAACATAAAGAATGAGGGTCTCTGAAGGAAAAATGTTCCATTTTTTAATTATTTCCCTCTTTTTTTTTTTTTTTTAATTGCTGTTTCCTACATTTCCTGAATTAGATTGGTATTGATTCATGAAAGAGTTTTTAAAAATCTTAGAATCATGGATTTAGATGCTTTTTAAACTGCAGTTTTAGCAAAAGAAGCAATGGGCCGTATCTAAATAAAACTCTTGTGGCCTTTTCTCTGAAATCAATCATCTAGGATCCATTTCAGCTCATGCAGAGTCAGACCTGTCAGAAGGATATTGAAATCTAACAGCTCACTGATCAGCAATAGGAAAACAAGGAAAACAGATTCAGGTTTTGAGCCTCTCTCCCAGAAGGACTTCTATGCCTACAAAGATACCATCTCTTTGGCCCTTTGTCCAGCTGACCACCCATGCTGCAAAATAATGCCCATGGTTCTTCTTTATTCCCTCTCCTGGGTTAATTCTGTCCTGGGCAAAGTGTTGAATATTCAGCTCTAAAAGAGCCTATAGTGGCATAATGAAGCAGAAATTATGATAAGGATGAAAGAGGTGACTTATACAGCTAAGATGAAATCTAGTTACACTGAGCTTGATTTGGGCTTTATTTATATTAGCAAAAAATTTGATGAGTGAATGTGCAAAGAGTTGGCACTGGAGGCACGACACCTACATTATGTACATTTGAAGATCATTACTTTAGACTGGCTCGGGTTTGATCCCATATACTGGATACACACCAGTAGTTTGGTGAATTAGGTGTGACCTTGGAGTTTCTTTTTTTCATTTTTCATGTTTATTTTGTCAGAAAGGGAAAGGGTTAAAGTGTTTAGCCCTTAAGAGCATCTAGACTTAGAAAGCATTTGGCTCAGCATTATAGCTAAGGGGTTTGTTTTTTTCTCCTAGATAGAAACAATGCATAGTACTAGAATACTTTGAAAAATAAAACCCTTAAATTTTTAATCTGAAAAATTTCTAAAGTGTTTTAAAAGCATAAAATATTTAAAATGTGAAAAATTTTAAAACTTTTTTTTTGCTTCTTTAACATCAAATATTTTGCTTCTTTAACATCAAATATTTTGCCTTTTACTTCCATGTGTGCAAAATATTTCACTTAAACATATTCAGGTTTGGGTGTTTGGTTTGTTAAAATTGTTCTTTTCTGTTTTATAATTATAAATAAACTGTTATTTGTCACAGTTCTGATATTCTTATGATTGGAGGACTATAAATAGTTCTATCTTGAATTTGAGCAAATCAAACATATGTGCTAGGGGTTACTGAATCCAGGAGCCCAAGGGAGGCAAGGTGATTGCAGCTCCATGGCCTCTGGCCCTGCCTGTAGCAAGGCTGAGCATGTGTTCCAAGTAGACATATATGCCAATGTTGTGTAGACACCTGTACATAAAATATATGTAATGTCAAGGTCAGACACATCAATGGACACAGGCAGAAACATGCAAACTTTTGAAACATAGATAAGATTTGGACTGCCTATCTGCAAAATGAAGGGTGAAGAGCCCAAAACATTTTAGGATAGTCTATTAGTAGGAATCCATTGGATCCACTGTTCCAGTTTCTCAACACTCCTCTCAAAGTTATTAACACAGGGTAGAGGTGGGTAACAGCTTTGCTGAGTATTCTTACTATGCCACTCCTAAAGCAAGTCTAGTGTGAGGTTTGCTTTATTTCTGAAATGAGTGAAAAGTGGACTCAGACTCAGTACAGCATCCAGAGTTTTGTTCTTGAAAAGCTTCCTAAGTGTTACACTTGCTTAATCAAATTTATCAAGGTACTCTGAATTGCAGATTGTTCTTTCGTTGTGTCGATCAACAATTTTGCTTTATTGTTTCTGCAAATTTGCTATGGGTTCTCTCTGTCATTTTTCACAGCACCAATGAAAATAATGGACAATATAGGTCCCAGTGTCTCCCTGATACTATTATCAGTCACCAACAGGACACAGGCTGATTGATTCCACCTTTTGAGCTTAACAATTCATCGGTTTTTTCAGCACCCAAACCAGTGCTGTGTTCCAGACCTCAGCTTCCAAATGAGAATGCAATGATAGTGTCATAAGACCTACCAACATCCAACATTGTCACAGTCACCGCTCTCATCCATAAAGGCAGCAATTTCTCTGCAAAAGGCAAGACAACTGGATAATCATCATCCTTGAAAAATTCATATTGACTCTTCCTGGTTTCTGTCCTCTTCTTTACATGTAAAGAAACAGATTGATTCCATTACTTCAAAATCTGTCTAGTGACAGAGGTGAGGTTTACCAGTCACAATTTTCCATGTCCTTCTTTTTGCTCTTTTTAAAGAAATATGTTTGGAATTAACCTTGTTCTGGTATTCACGGATCTCTCCCAGCCATTTAATTCTCTGAATAAAAGAATAGAAAACAGCCTTATAACCAGCCTACAGTTTCATCATTTTCAAGTGAATCCCATCTAGCACATGAATTTGAAGGTGTAGTGTTATTCTGAGTAGTCCCTAGTCTGGAGTTTCCTTGCTGTGGCTGGCACCACTCCTCTAATGATACTTGTTGAGATACTTGTCTCTCTGCAGATACTGGAGTCACATTTTCTGAATCCATTTACTACTGGCCTATCTGTAGAATCCATTTCTGTTACCCTTAAAGTCCCTAGCTAGTTTTAGTTCCAAATAAGTTTTATCCTTTCTGATTAACATTACTGTCCCTAATAATGCAATTATACTGTTCTCACCTTTCCTGACCTCATCTCTAGTTCTTCTACACCTTTTTTGTTTGTTTGGTTGGTTGGTTGGTTTTGGTTTTGTTGGGTGTTTTTGTTTGGTTGGTTTGGGGTTTTGTGTTTTGTTGTGTTTTTGTTGTTTTGGTTTTTTGTTTGTTTGGTTGGTTGGTTGATTGGTTGGGTTTTTTTGCATTTCAGTTAAAGCACAAAATCTTTCCTTAGCCAGGTGGGTATGTTGTTGTAAATTCAAAGTTTTCCACACAAAAGAATGTTTTGCTCCAGTTGTCTCTGTTTTCATTAAAACTCAAACAGCTTTTTCATTCCATAGCAACTTCCCAGGGATTCTGATTAGATGAAATTAGCTGATGTCTGCTCTTCTAAAACCTTTTTCTAGCCTTTCAAAACTCATATATAAAAATCTACAGATTTCTCTTTTTACTAGCAGACAGCTGGAAGTTGGATGGTTGCCACACTGAAGAGAAATGGAAACTATACTTTCTGTAAAGCAGTCAACAGTCCTTAATCAGACCCAGGACCCTGAGGGCTCTAAGGTAATTCATTCCACTCAGTGAAATGGAAAATTATTAAAATAACATCACATACTTTTATAATGTCTTCTCTCCAGGGTTCTCAAAGTGTTTTGTGATAATTAATTAATTAAGCCTTGTGACATGACTTTGGCCTAAAATACTGTACTACAATCTACAAATGAATCTACTCATAATAAATATGTATGCCAGTTAAAGAAATGTGGTGTGCCTGTAAGCTTGCCTATTCTTTCAGTTAAAGTAAATGTATGAGAAAAATGAGATTAATTGCTTTTTTGTGATGACATTGACCAGAGACTAGAGGCATACCTTAAAAAAACTCTTTTATATTCAAAGGTAAATCCTGTGCTAAGTATCTACTAATTCAAAATCTAGCCACATATTGCAACAGAGAGACACTTCAATAAATTGTATAGTAAAGGATAAAAAAAAACAGGGGTTGGTTGGGAGTTTCTTAGCTATCATTTGTAGTTTTGATGTGATCTCTGAATGGGAAGTAAATTTCAATGGTTTTGTTTGTTTGTTTGTTTGTTTGTTTGTTTGTTTTAAGCTGAAAGCAGCAAGTGGAATAAGCAGATGATTCTGGCATTCAGATAGGAATTTGAACATGCAGATTCTAGGAACTATTCTTCCAGGCTGGAGCAGAATCCCGAGACACAGTCCTCTACAACTGCCATTGCAAAATATGTTAGCTTTTTTTCAATATCTCTTTCAGTTCGGATTGCTGTATTAAAAAATAGTATTTGATGAAAAGTGCAATATCTACAAAACTCATAGATGTGAAAAATCAGGAAAACCAAATGTTGGCTATGAAATTAGGCTTTTCCCCATGATACAAGTGAATGGTTTATCTATAAAATGTAAAATTTGCTTTTCTAGAAAAAAAGGTATTTTATATATGTATCTATACAATCAACATTTATCATTAGGTTCCAAGATTTCCTGAGTTGACTGATTTCTCCACCAGATATATCTGCAGTAGTGACATGGCATACTGAAATATCTAGATATACACAAGAATGGAGTAAAAGACAAATATATATAATTTTTTTTTTTAATGCACACAATTTAATTGCAAAATTGTTAGTTCTACTGAGTGAATGCCAAACACATGAACAAAACCAGAGAAGACATGTTATTTTTAAATTAATGTTGTATTCAGGTTAGTATCACCATATGGATCAATTTAATTTTCATTGGTACGTTTTTTCATGCCAACCATGAATTTAGTTGAGATAAACATACTCAATAATGGATTTTTTGATGTTTCAAATTTTGTATTTTAGAGAAGAACATCAGCTGGTTTTAATACTAATTTACCAGTGTGTCTTAGTTTATGTCTTTCTCAAGAACAAATCCCAAATAGTCAAGATGTTTCTAAGGTAATATTAAGGAATTTTTCAAAACAAAGCATTTATGGTTATGGTTCAAATGGACTGAAAACCCAAACTATTCTATGATTCTACAAGAAAGAAAGACTCCATGTAATATCAAAGTTCAAGTCAAAGAATCAAATAAGACATCTTTACAAGTATTCAGTATGATGACATCCAAAATTTCAATATAAAATGCTTTCTTGTACTGAGCTCAAAAAACTTTGGCTGATAAGGAACAGCATATAGAACACAAAGCACCAGACTTGCATAGTTTACAAAGAAAGTCTATTGATGAAAACTTCTTGCTCCATCTACAGAAGGCATTGTGCTCATAGGCATTTTTACTGCTGGGGGACTTCAGCCACCCTCACATTGACTCAGTTTAAAAGAAACCAAGATGTCTATCAAGGAAAGTGAGTAACCCTTCTGAACTAGGAAGGGTACCTTTTCCTGAAAACCACCACAACCTTTGAAATTGAGAGACTTTAATCAGAAAATGTAATAAAAAAGGATAATAAACTCTTTACTACATATATATATATACGCATAACCAAAATCAGAACATAACAAACAACAACATTGTAACCAAAACTTTCAAAAAAATTGAGTCCTATGTCTGCCCCTTCACTGCAGTTGTATTTGCAGACAGCAGGAGGCGATGCCATGCCTCAGGAGGCAGTGACTGCAGTACCTCATGGGCTCTGGAGCGGCACAGGCAGTGAGGGGTAGGAAGAGGTGCTGGTTTTGAAAGCTCAAGTGGGAATGGCAGCCACAAGGGACGGGATGAAACCTGCAAGTATTTGTTTATTGTCAGAGGCTTTTTGTGTAAATTGCTTATTTTATTTAAACCTTTTGTTATTAATATTGTTGCTGTTACTGTTCTTTTTCTTTTTTTTTTTTTTAATCTCGTTGTTTCCAGTAAATTGTTCTTATCTCAGCCTGTGATTTTTGCCTTTTATGCCTCTAGTTCTCAACTCTATTCCTCTGCAGTAGGAACAGGGAGAAGAGGGAATGACAAAGCAGCATATGGTTTTGGAGAATCTCAATGGGGATACTGAACTGGGGAATACCATTCCTAAACCATGACAGGAACCCAGTGAGACAGTTCCTAGAATCCTGAAGGAATTGGATGATGCAGTTTTCAAACCACTCTCCATGATATTTGAAAAGTCATAGCAGTCAGTTGAAGTCCTGAGTGATGGGGAAAAGGGAAATGCACCCATCTTTAAAAGGGTTAGAAAGGAGGACTCTGGGAACTACTGATCTGTCAGCCTCACCTCTGTGCCTCAGGAAATCATGAAACAGATCCTCCTTGAAGCTATGCTCAGGCACATGTAGGACAGGGAGGGGAATTGAGACAACTGGCACAGCTTGAGCAAGGCAAGTCCCTGCTGACCAACCTAGTGACCTTCTATGATGGAGTGACTGCGTCAGTGGACATGGAACAGGCTGCAGATGTCATTTATCTGGATTTCTGTCAAGCCTTTGACATAGTGCCCCACAACATTCTTCTTGAGTGGACTGTTTAGATGGTTAAGAAAGTTGTTAGGCAGTTACATCCAGAGGGTAGTGGTCAATGGCTGAGTCCTGATGGACATCAGTGACAAGTAGTGTCCCTCAAGGGTCTATACTGGCACCAGTTTCTTCATTAATGACATAGCTAGAAGGTAGAAGGTAGAAGGTAGAAGGTAGAAGGATTGAGTGCACTCTCAGCAAATTTGCAGATGACACCAAGCTGAGTGGTGCAGATGACACACCTGAAGGGACCTGGACAAGCTCAAGAAGTGAACCCAAAGGAACCCCAGAGGTTTAACAAGACCAAGTGCAGGGTGCTACACCTGGGTTGGGACAAGTCCCTGTATCAATCCAGGCTGATGGATGAGCAGATCAAAAGCAACCCTACTGAGAATGACTTGGGCGTGCTGATGGATGAGAGGCTGGACCTGAGCTGGCAATGTGTGCTTGCAGCCCAGAAAGCCAGTCTTTTGGCCTGCACAAAAAAAAAATGTGACTAGCAGGCAGAGGGAGGTAATTCTGCCCCTATGCTCTGGTGAGTTCCCATCAGGAGTACTGCATCCAGATCTGGAGTGCCTAGCACAGAAAAGATGTGGAACAGTTAAAGGTAGTCCAGAGGAGGCCACCAAGATGATTAGAGGGATGAAGTACCTCTCCTGTAAGGAAAGGTTGAGAGAATTGGGACTGTTCAGCCTGGAGATATAGAAGGCTTCAGGGTGACCTAATTGTGGTGTTCCAGTACCTAAAGGAGCCTAAAAGAAAGATGGAGAGAGACTTTTTCAAGAGCATATATATATATAATTCTATTCTCCTATAGTGATGGGAGAATAAAGAATGGCTTTAAATAAAAAGATAATAGGTTTAGATTAGATGTCAGAAAAATATTCGTTGATGTGAGGATGGTGAGGCACTGGAACAGGTTGGCCAGAGAGGCTGTGGATGCCCCATCCCTGAAAGTGTTCAAGGCCAGGTCAGATAGAACTCTGAGCAACATGATCTAGTGAAAGGTATCCCTGACCATGATGGAGAGGTTGAAACTAGGTAGTCTTTAAATTTTGAATTATGGATTGGCCTTCCACATTTCACTTTGCATACTGCAAATCCATATGTACTTCTCAGGATGCTGGAAAAGCTTTGACTGACTTTCAAAACTCTTTATAAGCTAAACCTTCTTAAAATAGATTGAGTTACATGCTGTAATTCAGAACGGACATAGATGAACAGATCTATTTAAAGGCTACTGTTTAACATGTCTTAAAAGTGTATATGCTTTATCTGACTTGGCTTATGAAATTATTTCATTATTATTCCAGTTATATTTTTGTATGCTCAGTCTGTCATCTGGGCACTCAGCTCATTCTACTTAACTTGTATAAAAATATTTTAAAATTTGCAGAACACTTGGCATAACTACACAGTTTTAAATGCTTTTATGAACAGTACCTGCACACAGTATTGTCTTGATTCTGAAGTATCAGGAATGATTTGTAAAATAAAACATAATCTGGTGATTGACCAGTTAACCCATACACATTCTATGAATTACAGTGAAAATAAATTTGCAAATATTGAAAGGCAAATGAAAGCAAATGAGTATTTAAACTAAAGTGAAAGAAGGCAAAAGCAGCTGCAAAATGAAAAATCAGTGAATGAGAGTATCCTTGTACAAAAATCTAGTATGAATTTTAATAAGTATTTTACTTTCTATTCTGGTCTCTGGTTTTTAATACTGCTTCTGTAAGGTCTTACAGAAGCGTTTTGGTTTTGCTAAATTTTTAAGTTGGGTTTTTATCCCAGGAGGACTACATTATCAAAATAGTTTTCTGTATTACCCAGCATATATTGCATTTTGATCTCCAGCTTGTGCCTTTTTTGCATTTCAATTGTTTGAACTATTCCAGGTTGTTTTTCAAAGGTTGCAGGCAGAGATTTTGTTATCACACTTATCTGAATTATCACTGACAATGCAATATATGTATTTTTCTAGCCTCAATGAGTTCTCATTACTGTTATTTTTCTACAAGTTGCACATATTGTTTTTTTCTTAAGGGAGTTGCAATGCCATATATTATGTGTGTGGTTCTGTTATTATCTATAAGGAAATGTCAGAAAAGTGTCATTTAATGGACAAAGTTGAAATAACAGCATTTTGAAAAATGTTTACATAATTTAATTTTTATGTATTTTATAGTTGTTTTTAAGTTGAAATAGCTGAATACATAAGTATTAAGGAAATAATTGATTTATTAATATAATGTAGGGAACTTTTAAAGTTTCACAGTTACTTTTCAAGGGAAGTGTGTGCCACATGACTATCACTTATCTACACAGCTTCCCAGTCTGAGAAAAATTGAAGTCTGTGCTTTTTTTTTCTTTTCTTTTTTCCCCTGAAGCAAAAGAAACATAAACAGAAGCAAAGATGAGAAGCACATAGGAATTGCATAAGTGAAAAGTTACAGAGTATGAAGTACAAAAATCATTCTCTACAGGCAATTCCAGCACGTTGAAAACTGCTGAAAACTGCCTCCAAGTCACAATTAGGAGCAATGATGGAAAGTAGTAGGCAATGCATGAATAAAAGTTTTGCTCAAAGTAAAAATATAAGCAATTAAAATCAGGCAGTTAGTTTTAAGCGACTAGCAGGAGGTAAATAAGACGAGAGGAGAGCTGATCATGTGAGAGAGAGAAGGACATAATTAAATCATAAGCAAAAGTGTTATGGACTGACTTCTAGATCTCTGATTTTAGCTAGAATAAATTGCTTCATGCATCTCACCACCTGCCATAGGTGCAAGCAACTCATATAATTCACCCCCACTGTTTTTGCAAAGGAATACGTGAGGGAACCTTAGAAAATGAAAACTCTAACCAACATGATCTGGGAACAGTTTTTGAAACAGGTTGTCAAGATGTTACCAGAAAATGCAGGGGACTGCATTCAAAGTCTTGAAAGCTTCTTATATTTCTCTGCTCGTAAGAATATGAGAGGTAAGACTAACTTCAGTGAGACCAAAGATGTTTCTAGAACAGTACCATATCTATAAGATTGGGCAAAAGCACATACCTAAAGAAACATCTAAACACAAGGCAGTTATGGAGTGATACTTTTCTGAACACTCCCCTGGATTAGTGCCTCAGGGACTTAATGAATCACTTGTCATTTTTTGCAGTAAGTTGTAGGGAATTTCCTTTTCCCATAAGCTTACTATACTGCCTAGAGACTCTGCAAGCTTTTAGCATCTATCACACCCTGCATGAGGAACTTCCATTTTTTATGAAGTAAGTAAATACATTGCATGATATGTGCTCCGCAGCCATCAGTGGCTGTAAAGTTCCTCATGCACAGTTTGGTAAACATCATACAGTGGGAATCAAAGTGCTGGAAATCAACCCTGTCATAACATTTCTGTGTTCACAATTTACAGATGTAGAAATATGTTTGAAGGATTTTCAGTACTCAAAATGACAGGACATGCCAATAAATGACATAGTGTCTGACAAAGTGTGGAAAAGAATATACAACCTGCATTCTAGGATCATACAAACAAGACCATAAAACTGCATTTGTAGGCAGGTTACAGATGGATAACCCAATGTCAAGGAACAAAATTCTCTTTTTATGTTAGGTTATCACAGCATGAAATTAAAAAAAAAAAAAAAAAAAAAAAAAAAAAACCACACTCAGCCACTCAACCCAAACCCAAAAATTTTTAAAAAACATCCAAGCACAAAAAAAACTAATCCACCTTCACATCCACAAAAAAAAAAAAAAAAAAAAAAAAAAAGATATTCAAAGTTAAGCTTAGTTTCTTATCCCAAACATGATCTACTTTCAAAGTGATCCTAAATCCAGTTTCTTTTTAACAAAGTGAATAAATCATCAGTGGATTTCTGATTGACCTAACTTCTGCATGAATACTGAAATCTTCAGCAGCAAAACTAGGGAGGTGGATGAAAATATATCTAAATATTTGGCAGGAATCTTCTAGCAAGGGTTAGAAGAAATATGTAATGCACTGTCATGTATGGCAAGTCAAGAGCACTAGATATACAGGAGGACTATCAATTGTATTGCTGGCTTTGTGAAAATGAGGGTAGGAAATCATTCCACCAAAATATTGCAATTTCAACAGCATTTACAATACAAAGTTTTTCTTTAGTCCAAGGTGGAGACTCCTGTAAATTTCAGAAAGAAGTGAGAGGAAAAGGAGGAAGAAGCCTCAAAATTTACCATTTTCAGTGGAAGATTCTGAGACAGTACACTGAAAGTTATTTGGGAAGTTTTTATTTCATTTCAGGGGATTAAGGAAATACATTTTGAAACCTCACAAGTTAGTATACCATTCAGTTGTTTTCTGGGTAGGCCAAATGACAAAGCAACTTAAAGACTGAAGTATATGTGAACTACAAGTGAAAACAGAAAATGTATCCATTCCTGTCAGAGTGGTAAGAGACTGAATACATGTGGTTAACAGAAGCTAATCAAGAGAAAGCAAGATCTTGAAAAAGGCTCTCCATGCCTTTCCTTAGATAATGTTGTTTTTTCTCAATGAGAAAACCAAAAGCAACAAAACCAAAACAAAACCAAATTAAAAAATAAAGAAAACAAGCAAACAAAAAAACTATGCTTCAGAAGATAAGCCCAGCAGACAAGTACTCCTGAGACTAATTTATTTACTATTCCTCACTCATTTTAAGCAGGTTCTGATTTTGGGGGTTAGATATTGTTTCTTGTTATATGTTGTTTTACTTTCACTCTTACCTACTTCTGAAACCTATTTATTTAAGCCTGTCAAACTTTACCTCATTTGTCATCTTCTATTGTCTCTCCACACACTGTAGTTCACCAACTTTTTCCAGAAAAGAAAGTTTTGATATTGTATTTATTGTGTCACTGTGTGTATGATATTGGCTGGTTATTCTTTTTTCCCACACTTAAGTCTTCTGCCAAAGTTCAAGTATTCAGCAGGCTTCACCTGTTACACAGTAAAAAAAGAATACATAGGTGGTACTTCATAGGAATAATGTCCCAGCATGAATCTTTTTAAATGTAGATTTTGAAAATGTTCTTTAAAGGGAATAAAGTCATAGAAAATATGATAACGTTTGAAGTAAAACACTCCTTTCATTTAATGTGATTTTAAAAAGAACAGCTTAATATGTTTGGAAGCAATTAAATTTAAATATGGTATGATGTGCTTCTGATATGTTATAATTCAATGTCAATAATGTTCAAAACACAAATGCCCTGAATTTGTATGTATATAGAACAGATCTCCCAAATAAGTCTTGGCCACCTACACATACATTTTTATTAGGAAATGGTGATAGATTTCTATTTTGATAGAAAGTATAAATAAAAATATGAGATGCTTTTGCCTATCAAAGTTGAAAATGAAAGACACTAAAGATGCACTCACATTTTCTGTTATGCTAATATTTTATTTCAACTTCAGATAAACACAGTTTCCATATAATGCACATGATGTTTATTAGAGTCCTCTGCAAGAGCAATTTTCTTCCTGATACAGTTTTTCACAGATTGTATTATTAAAAAGGGAAGAGGGAATTAAGATCAGATCTTTAAGTGATAGTAAAGAGCAACATATTAAAAAAAAAGTTTGGAATATATGCAATAATTTCACAGTTATTCTAAGCAGTAATAGCTGTATTAAGATGCTATAAATTCTATTCACAGTAATATACTGTCAATAGCAGACCTGAAAACATAAAGATCTACACAAGTACCTGTGGATAAGATGAGGTCAGGAAAGTAATATTTTACCGCAAATAAGCCAGCACTTTATCTGCACACCAGATCCAGATCCACAGTAGGCTAAAGTTTCATCATTTAAGATTTTTTGATTGTTTTCATAAAGCACAGGTCCTTGTTATGATACAGATTGTCACAAAAAGATCAAAACACGGATTAGAGAAACACCCATAAATGCATGCTTTCAAAAATCATGTTAATGCTGCAAGCAGAAGAATCAAGTGCTTTAAATTGAAAAATAAATCCAATAAAAATGCTTGTTAGTGTTTCATGTATTAATGATTATCAACAACACTCCCTAAGAGTATTTTTAATAGATAACAAACGAACAGTTACCCTCATGCTCTCTATACTATTCACATTCCAGTGCCAAAGACCACCTCAGATAAAATTTTCAGAGTTCACAGAATATGCATACTGCGTTTTATATTATTGCCAAGGACAGACAATTGATACAGGTATGGTATTTCATTTTTTACCATCCACAGTGAACTAGCAAAGTGTCGTGCAATCCAGAATCCAAAGATCTATTTTGATGCCCTCATGTGTAGGATATCCAAATTGCATTTATGATTCATTAACTACATACATTAAGAATTAATGAAAAAAAAAAAAAAAGGAATTAATCAAAATATCAAAATTCCTGAAGGACAATATATGTCTCCTTTACTTTCCCCCTCTGCCCCCAAGTATTGTGCAAGGAACATTTCAGGGTGCATTTACAAAATGTGAAATGCAAACAAATGTCATCTCACTGTACTTTTTGGTAAAACTAATACCTTACAGTACAGATCACTATAGAATACAATGGACTCAAAGAAATTAAAGATCATTTGACATGTACAACAAAATATTTCTCAGAGAACCTTTTTCTTAATTAGAACTAACAAAACCTGCTTCCTACAGGCTTCTTTTACATTACTGCTCTTATAAGTCCATTAAGACACTTCCACACAATCCTCATTTTCGTTCCCTCTCACATTCTTTAATTGGAATCTCTTCTCTTTCTCATTCCTTGAGTAATACCAGTTACTTCTTTTGATTCCTAATTACTGTGTGAGAGAATAACAATTTTATGCCTGTTTCCAAACCACGTTTGTACTAAGTGACCTGCTGTGAGGTGGAAGAGGAAGGGGGAAGAAGCTACAGTTTTGCATGAAAAAAACAAAACAGTACAAAACAGTATTTTTCAAGAAACTCACAAGATATTCATATTTTAAGATGCATTTTCTTCTGATGATGATCACTCCACAGATGAATGGACAAAGATAGCCATTGACTGCATGAGCTTGTTTCCTGATGAACCAAGGCACAGATAGGCCCTTTGTCATCAGTCAAGACTTTGTGTCATAACAACTTTTATTCTGGCTTCTAGATTTAATTTGCAATATAATTTTAAGGCATTACACATTTTCCTAATAAAAGATCACCATTTTATTACACAGCCTAATTATGTCTGAAATAGACCCATATCCACAGTATTACATGAAAATTCATAGATCTGTGTCTTAAAATAGCTGCCATGGTACTTGACAACTGGTGTGGTTACGTGGTTGGATAGTGGCTTTACACAGTCATTCAAGATGAGCCTACTCTAAAGTGATTGCAAGACCTGAGCAAACAAATGCATCCAACTTTAAAATTTGATTGTATGCTGGGATATGAGGCTTAGCTGAATGCAAAATTTTGGAAGATCGTTATTGATTGTAGTTGGTCAGAGCTTTGCTAATGGCCAGAAGTTTTTGACACATGGCCTCATGGCTCACACTGAGGGATTGGATTGGACTCCATGACCTTTAAACTTTTTCCAAAATAATTCTTTGATTTACTGATTTCTGTGTTCTGTGACATATCTATCTCTAATCTTTTTCATACAAGCAAATTTATAATCTAAAAATTAAATGTGTGCATATGTTTACATTTGTTACTGTCTTTTATGTGTACCAGAGAACTAAGTTTACCTTAAGGTTAAAAAAAAAAAGAATTCTATCATTTCCATATATATTTTGCTACAGTGCCTGTAGATATCTTAAAGTCTTCTAGTCTTGATTCTGCAACAAAACTCAAAATTATGGCCTGATCTCCCCTACATACATCAGTTTTCACTGCTAGTAGTTATTTCCCTTTAATCAGTACTTCAAGCTACTTCATCATAACATACATTGTGCAGAACAGTATATCCAGACTGGGTCATAGATATTGGTGCTTATGAGCAGAAATATGACTGCCAGTTCATAGGGTTTTTTCCTCTCTTTTGGATAAGCAATCAGTTCTGCCTCTCCCCTAATGGGCACACAGTGTTCAGCAGTCAGCAATATGGGATTGAGGTCTTCTGCTGCACAGCTCCAAGACAACCAGGTGGGACGTGATTAGCATGAGTTGGATAAGGCTGTGAGCAAGAAATTGGCTTGTATGCTTTACTGGTGCACTCTGATTCCTGTCTCTGCATGATACTTGGTTTCATTTTTCTCCAGACTTAATTCTAACAGAAAACAGCTTGATACTATGTCCTCAAGCCCTCTTGTCTCTGGGAAAAGGTCTCATTTTTACTAGACGCTTAAGGTACTGAAATCTGTTATCTCATTTTCTCTTTTCAATGCTTCCAAATAAGAGGTACCAGAATGCTCAGTCTGAGTCAGAGCAAGCAGTTAACTACTATCTCAAGAGTAGTTTCTTGTGTTCCAGGCTATGATACTGTCAAGTGATAAGAGAGAAGCTTGTAACTCTTAACACATGACATAGAGCTAGAAGCATTTCTGATTTGAAATTAGGGAGGGGAAAATTACTACAAGACAGGTGATTTTGAAACAGAAAAAAGTAAAAGGTACCAGCATGATGTAACAGTCTGTAAGGGAACTAACCTGCCCTGGATGAGTGGGAATATGAAAGGATTAATTTTTTTTCTGTATTTTCACTGATGCCTAGTATTTTGCTCTCCTTCATAAAAGTTTGCAAACCTTCGTAAAGGTTTGTTGCTTTTGCTCAACAATTGTTTGAGGGATATTTTTTTTTTTTTTTCCCCAAGAGAAAACATAATTTTCCATTTCCGAGCAGGGGCTTTTTATCTGGTTGTAAAATTTCCAGACAGAAAATACACAAAATGCTGGCCTTACAGGTGAAAGTGATTTTATTTGCCACAAAACTGCACTAAGGCTATTGTTTCATAAATTTTGCATTAAAAAAAAAAAAATCAATGAAATTAAGAAATGCAAAAAGAATAAAGCCATTCTAAATATCAGTGGACATCTAGATGGAAATACAAAGGTTTGCATTGATGCAACATTCAGAAACATTTATAGGTTCAACTCATGACTTAGAAAAGCCAAAATCTGATTTTAAGCAACAATAAGGAAAAAAAAAAAAAAAAAAAAAAGACAGCGAAATAATAAGTTTCATGAGGCCAATTTTTAAATAAGATAATGTTATCCATTGTTTTATTCCAAATAAATCCATGGATCCCTTTAGCCATAAGTATAAAATGTTCCATTAAAAAAATACAACAATTATAGTTGATTAAATCAACAAATCCAGTGTTATAGAAGACATGTACTAGAGGGTGAGATTATAATTTCTCAGCAAGCTATTAAGATTTTTTTCATTTAAGGTAATTATGTCTAACAGAATCAGATTTCAACAGCTATGTTATTTTTCATGTTGAGAGGATAACAGTAAATATGTTCTTTTTTTTCTTTTTAAGTTTTCCTTTGTAAATAGTGATTTCTTTTAGGTTTAGATTACTTCAGATCTAATATATTTAATTTTAAATTATTTATATAAATAATTTTTATAGTGGAAAATTATTGCAAGACATATAAATATGAATATGGTTTAGAGCAGAAGTTTTTTTATGCTTTTTATATTTTGTAAATAACTTCAGTTTAGTGAAAACCTTGAATGAATGAATGAATGGTAATGCCATCCTCAAGCTATCCTTAAGAACAAGAGGAATGCAACACAATATAGTTTATTACTTTTCACTGTTAAACAAAGAAATTCCTCAATTCTACTCCAATTTTCTATATTATCTATTTTAATTAGATAATGCAGTAGTTATCTGTAAAAAAAAAAAAAAAAAAAAAAAAAAAAGATTTTAAAACAGCAGACTGTTAATCTTTGAGACCAAATCTATTAATGAGAATCTGAATTTTATACCACCACAAGATTTCTTTCCACTCTTCTACAATAAATATATGCAATGAGGAATTAAGTTCCTGGAAGTGAAAGGTTTCATAAAATCGATTTGAGAATATAAATGCAGATGTGAGTTTTCTTACTTACTTAAAGGGGGACAGTTTAGTGTTTTGGGGTTTGGGAGTTTTTGTGGGGGGAGTGAGGGGGAAGAGGATGGGGATCTGGGCATGGGGAAGCACAGAAGCCATTTCTGTGGAGACTGCATCCCACAATTAAAAATCGTCATGATCAATACATTCTATTACAATTACCTGTTGGTGTATACTCTGGTGACCTGAATGAAAACTCTTAGAGATAACACTAAGCAAATACATTTTTATGTTTATCTTGTGGGTGAAAAAGGTGACATCCTATGCAGGACACCAAAAATGAAAGTGCAAAAGTAGAAGCCTTGTGTGCTTTCCTTGGAAGCTCTCTGTATAAGGCAGAAAATGCTGTTACATAAAATAGCATTCAACTTGCTTCCTTTCAGTAAACGTACTTGATACTGCTTATCTAGTTAAAATTGGTCTGTTCTTCTTAACAGATAATCACCAACAGCTTAATAGCAGTAGAGATTACAGCCATCCATCTACTCACTAATGAACATGTTTCTATGTGTCACAGGCTGAAACCTACTCAGATACACCACTGAGAGAAAATGAGTCCTTGCCTACATACACCCAAATGATCATTAATTGCCTTTAGATATAGACAAAATAAAAGAGGTTTATCTGGGACTACATGACCAATGAAGTCATTAGCAATGGGTGCCAACCATTAGAAGTAGAAAGTGATAAATAATGAAAATGTTAATACCTTAGTGGGAGCACATCCACGTAAGGAGGGCTGAGGCCCCGGTGACACTGCTAGACCACCAACCAGGACTAGGACACACACTGGGTCAAAGGGAGCATTCTGAACCCCAGTGCTGGTCAGCAGGGGCATGTGCTAGTGGTCATCAGTATTTTCCGAGCAAATTCTGTTCCACACCATTCTGTTTAAATATTTGTAAGATCCTCAGTATTAAAGAGTTTCTACTAAAAACCCTGGAGTAAACTGTAAGGTTTGTGAGAAAAGACTGCTCTTTCCACTTGCCATTTGCTACTCCTTGAGCTGAGAAGATTCATGTATTAAAGTACATTTCTTTTTAAATAACAAAGGAATTTAAATCAAATGTATAACAGGAATGAGGAAAAGATAGAGTCTAAACTTCACTGTTTTCAGAATAAGTTCTTGGTACATCATGGACCTATGTTTTTGTGCTTAGTAAAGTGTTAACACTACGGGATGGGAGTCATTAAAATAACCCTGATGGATGGAACTTTCTTAAATTTTATGTACTTGATTTTTAGGACAACCAGGGGACGAGACCCAGTCAGGAGGTGTTTAGGAAAAGCAGGTCCTGTTTGACCAATCTGATCTTTTTTTAGTGACTCTCCTAGCGGATGAGGGAAAGGTTATGAATGTAGTCTATCTGGACTTCAGTAAAGCCCTTAATACTGCCTCCCACAGCACTCTTTTGGAGAAGCTGAACATGGCTTAAACAGGAGCACTCTGAGAGGTTAAGAAATGGCTGCATGGCTGGGCCTAAAGAGTGGTGTTGAATGGTGCCACATATAGTTGGTGGCCAGTCACTAGTGGGATTTGATGCTGATGTTTGTTGTTTGATATTTCTTGAATGGTAATGATCACACTGATTTCATAGGAATATGATGAAAGTCCTTATCTAACGTCTGGAATGCAAATACTTCATGAGAGGAACAACTTTGTTAGCTGTCAAATGACAAAGAGAAAGAGTCTAGAATGAACACCTCCTTTTAGGTCTGGGATTTGAGAGAGCTTGTACTAGTTGATTTGTTTTAAACTCACTCTTAAGATGTTTCTTACTGTAGTAATTTTAATATACGTTTTTGTGATGATTCTGGCATTCTTTCCTATGTAAGTTTTCAATTAATCTTAACTACAATGTATATGAGTATTTAAAATGTCATTAATAATTTTCAACATGTAGTAATAATGATTAAGTTCAGTTTTTCTGAGACATTGCTGAATAGATTTTTTTTTTAATACATTATTTGCAAGTAATTCATTAGTTTCTGGAAAGAAGGAAGAAAAAAAATTATTCTAAATAAACACAGTAGGCCACATAGATTTAATTTTACTGTGTGAAGAGAGGGCATGTGCATGAAGAAACCTGTTGGGAATACTTCACATTTTCTTTTTTTTATCTACAAAAAAATAAAATGTAAAAGCAAAGGTATAGCTTGATTGTCAGAAATTTGGCTTAAGAGTCTTCTGGTCTGCACAAATGCACGTAGAAACGAACATATACACAGCTATCATCTTGGTTGTGAACAAGCACCTACATCTACATCTACAAAGTGTTTGTGAAGCTGTATAAAGATATGACTTAGGACAAAATTGCTGTATTGCCTGAAGTAGAAACATTTCCTTGTCCTTACAATGCAAGGTTGAACTTTCCACTAAACATCCCTTATAAACGAATTGAGGACAACTATATTATGCATTTTCTGCTGAGCAGAGGTTATCAAGTTTGAACAGCTTTTGAATACATCCATGAGTGTATTAATGATACATTCTTGACCCCTCATTGCTCTGGGAATATGGCTATGCTTTTCTGAAAGTACTGTTCTGCACAGTCCCCAGTACTTATTTCATTCATTCATTCACTTATTTAGGCCATTAAAATATAACCCAAACACAACTTGCAATTATAGGAGAATATATCTCAGTACTTCCTGTATTGTGTGGTTGTGTTATCTGTTAGAGGTAATAAAAGATATGACAATAAAAATACCTTATTATTAAAATGGAACAAAATAACTTGGATATAAATTTGAATAAATATAATTGTGTTTCTTTTGGGAAAGAAAAAAAGACTAAGAGGGCAGAAATCTTTAAAAGATACTGCTTTAAAAATACTATAACTAGTGTATTTTGAGTAGACCAAGAATACGTGGAATAGTCTGCTAAACTACAGACCAAGACCAGAATATATTGCTTCTAAACAGGACATGTATAAAAAAATTCAGAAGTAAATACAGTTGAAAAAATCCTGTACTGAAAATAAAAACTTTTCTTATAACACTACAACAATTTTTTTCTTAAAAACTGAGATTGTGGTCTGCTTTTATGGTGGATTTCCCCCATTTCCCCCTGTGGTCTTGGCAAGAAGCTCTTTTTAAAGGAAAAGTAGTCTGTAGACAATAATCTTTGATGGCACTTTCTTCTACAGAAAGAGTGAATTTTCTAAGGACTTAATAATTTATTTGACTTTGTCTAAGTTTTTCATTGTCTTTTTTGTTATTTATCAGATGTGGACATGTTAAAGGAATTTTTCATTAAGTATTTTTTGTTTATTTGGTACTTAAAACACATGACTGGAGCTTTTTTGAAGTGCCTCTCTTTTGAGACTTCTTTTGTCACTTCGAAGAATGATTTGTTAAGTGTCTATTTTTAGTAGATGTGTCATAAGCTACCTAACATTTTGTTCCACATCCTGCACCCTTTTCTATGAAGCTTGTGTATTTATAGATGCTATACTGTTCCCTGATCAAGAAAGATGAAAATGAAGCACGATGAAAATGTCTGTCTTCATTTGTTCGCTGGTTGTTTATTCAATGACTAAGAACATCACATGTACAAAAAAAAAAAAAAAAAAAAGTTGAATTGATCACAATAACACCAAATTGTTCTCAGTGAAAAAAAAAGAGAATTCATATTTGGTCACTAAATAAATTAAATGTATCAGTTATCTATAGCAGTTAAAGACATGTCATAGACAATATTGAAAGGTAAAAATAGTGAAAATATAACCTTGAAATACAAATTCTAAAATTCTTATTTTCATATTGTAAATTCTCAAATATATTGAAAAAAATTATGATATACAAACTTTTTTTTATTATCCAAACTCCATATATTCTTCCTAAAGATGTTTGAAGGCTAACATTTTGCCTGAAAGAAGTCCTTAAGTATAAGAGAATTTTACCTCAACTGATTGAAGGTGAACTACTTGCTAAATACAGTGCCAGCTTTGTAGTAATGAACTGAAGAATTATTACCACAAAGTGAACACAATATGATGATGTTTTCATCTTCCTCAGATTCTAAGATTCCTGAGAAACTTTATTTAAGATTTTGTGCTAACAAAAGTTTATCTAAATGTACATTTCCATTAAATTCCACGTCAATTCATTTTAAAGACAAATGAAATTTTTGGAAAAAAATTTTATGGTATCTATAAGGTTATGAAGAAGCTACTCCTTTTGATTTGGATTATTTTGTCATTGACTAACATGACAGAGAGCTAACATCAATCTTACTTTACTCCAGTGGAAAAGGCAAACTGAGAAGGTCACTTGCATACAATATTCCAGAAACTGTCCCATCCCACTCTAAAGAAAATATTGCTGGCACAGTAGTTGTGTAGTGTTCTGGCCTCTGAAAAAATGTTAGCAGCAAGAAGTGTTGAAATTATTTAGTTTTGAGTCCTTTATCTATGGCAGGAATTTTTATGTCTTTTGGTGTGTTTGGTTTTTTTTTTGTTTTTGTTTTTTTTTTTAAAGGAAGAACATTCAAATAGTATTGATAACATCTGGATTTGGGATACATTGTATTTATTTTGTTCACAGACTTCTTTGCTTTGTCACTTCTGCACAACACAATTTTTTTTCTTGAACAGATGATCATGTGGAACAACACTTCTAGAAACTTTTTTATTCAGGCTCTACAAGGAGTGTAGTGGATTCACACTTCACACTTCGGGGAGTTAAGAGCTGCATTCATGATCTGAAAGCTTTTTCAAAGGTCCCTTTTGATCGTGCTATACAATTTCTAAGAGTAGATGCATAACAGTGTTGGATTGAAGTAGTTAGTACTAAAAGTTTGGGAAAAGGATTATTGTAAAGAGGTTCAAGAAATTAAAGTCAGGACTTGAGGACAGGATAATCTCCTATGAAAGAACATCATATTATATTAGAAATTATGTTTTTCAGAACTAATCAATGGGAAGGCATAAATCCACTGAAAGTCCACTAAGAGCTATCCTGGATGTGTCTCAAACACAGACAGATGAAGATTCAGAAAGTGAGGAATGTCAGTGAGGATAAAGTGTCAAAAGAGAAGGTCTGATTGATCAAACTATGAATCAGTGTGTGGACATGAAATTGAATCAATAGACCTATCTAGGAAGGAATCAATATATCTACACTCTACTAAGAAACCTGGGTTGAATAAAGGAGATTAAAAAATAGAAACTTCAAATAAATACAAAAATAAATATATTTAATGGCTATTTTTGGGATTTTAGAGACTGAAGTCTTTGTTTTGTTGGTTTGGTTTTGCTTTGTTTTGAATCAATAATAAAACTTAAGCATTTATACTGGGGGAATAGGTTAGCTTCCGTTTCTATCTCTTAGGATAAAGTCACCATCACCAAGAATCTGATTTATATTGCACAAAATGAACAAAGAGGAGAGACTAAATTGAATGTGCTTTTTTAAATAAAAAATTCATTAAATAGAATATTTTCCTTGACTATAATGATTTTTATGTAGTCTCTTTTCTCCTTTATTTCTGAGCAGTTTTAATAAAAGCATATGAATACATTAATAATGTGACAATATACAAGAGCAAATTTTTAAAAAAAGACAATAACTTTGCAGCTTGGTGGCCAGAGCACTGAAATGATATCTTTTATAATAATGTTTTATATCAAATGGAGAAAATTAAACAGCAGAAGCAGAATACTCCAGAGCCCAGTAGTTCAGAGGCTGCAGTTAAGATTTTGATTTTTATGACTGCCCTGATGTCACTGTTCATATGGGAAAAGATTTGCAGACGACTCTCCCATATATATAATATAATACCTCTCACAAGCTATAGAAAAAGGTATGAAGATCTCCCTCAATGACCTTGCAAGCAGTTACAAAATCCTCTTGTGAAACCTGAAAAAAATCCACAAGTTTACTTCATCATTTGTCACCTGCTTCATGAGGTGTTGGCTACAAAGTAGCACACCTGAAATGTTTCTACACCGATGCAGCATGAGGAGTAAACAAGAGTTGCTCGAAGCTTTGGCCCAGTCCCAGAGACTTGACATCATCGTCATAAGCAAAACCCAGTAGGATGAGTCCTGTGACTGGAGTGCCCTGTTGGATGGTCACAGGCTCTTTAGGAGGGATAGACAAGGCAGGAGAGACAGAGGGGTGGGATTGTATGTAATGGAAGGGTTAGAATGTATGCAGCTCACAGCTGGCAATGGCACAGTTGGGAGTCGCTAAGAGTCAAGGCGCAAACACATAATGTGGATGTTATCATGGGAGCCTGCTATAGACCTCCCAGCCAGGACAATGACACTGATGAATTTGTCTTTGAGTAACTAAGGGAGACTTTCAAGTCAACTTCACTTGTCCTTATGGGGGGCTTCAGCCTGCCAGAGATTAACTGGGAGCACCACATGGCTCATATAATCTGGACCAGAATATTCTTAAAAAGACTAGATGGCAACTTCATGGAACACGTTCTAGAGAAACTGACTTGGAAAGATGCTCTCCTTGATCTGCTGCTTGTCAACAGAGTAGATGTCATGAGCAAAGTGGAGATTGGTGGCCAACTTGGCCACAGTGAACACAAAGCTTATTGACAGGAAGAAAAGTGCCAGCAAAACCTCAAACCTGGACATGAGGACAGCAGACTTCAGGCTGCTCAGGGAATTAGTAAACAAGTTCCCCTGGGAATATGCTTTTGTATGTGCTGCAGTCCATCAGTGCTAGTCTTTTTAAACATCATCTCCTCAGGAACAGGAAATTCCTAAATTTCACAAGCTTGACTGAGTAGGGAGTTTGTCTTGGAAATACGGTGGAAATGGAAGGTATACGTTCCATGGAACCAAGGTCAGGTGACATGTAAAGGATACAGAGATGCTGCTTGCCAGTGTATTGAGAAAATTTGTGTATCCAAAGCTCAATTGGAGTTGAAGCTGGCCAGAAATGTGGGAAACAATGAAAAGAGGGGTTTTTTTTTCAAATTTATTAGTGGCAAAAGTCAATGTAAAAATAAGATCAACTCATTACATGATGAGGATGGTCACCTCACAAACAGGGACAGAGAAAAGGCAGAGATGTTTAACACTTTCTCTACATTTGTCTTCAACATGGAGGATGGACCAAGGGGGTCTTCAGTGCCCTGAGCTGGAGGACCATGACTGTGAGACTGATCAACTTCAAGATGACACTGAACTTGTGCAGGATCTGCTGCTCCAGCTACATTCTTACACGTGGAGACTGGTGGGATTCATCCAAAAATCCTCAAAAAGCTGACTGATGTCATTGCAAAGCCTCTCTCAATGATTTTTGAGTAATCTTGGGAATCCAGGGAGGTCCCAGCTGACTGAAAACTGGCAAATTTTGTTGCAATTTTCAAGAACAACAAGAAAGAGGACCCCAGAAACTACAGGCCTGTCAATCTCACTTCAGTGCTCAGTAAAATCATGGAAAATGTCTGGGATTTACTGAAAAACACCTGTAGGACAACACAGCCATTGGTCACATGCAGCACAGCTTCTTGAGGGGAATGTTCTGCATGTCAAACCTGATTTCCTTCTACGACATGGTAACCCATTTAGCTGATCTGGGAAAGCCAGTAGATGTCATCTTTTTGGACTTCAGCAAAGCTTTTGATACTGTCACAGTATCTTTCTGGACAAAATTTCCAGCATACAGCTCAATAACTATGTTATGTGGTGGGTTGGGCACAAAGAGTTGTAGTGAATGGGATGACATCAGACTGGTGTCCAGTAATGAGTGAGGTTCCACAGGGCTTCATCCTCAGCCCAGTTCTCTTCAATAACTTCATTAATGACTTGGATGCAAGACTTACACTAAGTTTGCCAACAACACTAGACTGGGAGGATCTATTGACTCCCTCAAAGGCAGGAAGACCCTGCAGAGAGACTGCAACAAATCAGAGACATTTGCAAACACAATCACCACCTGTATGAAGTTAAACAAGGGCAAGTGGTGGATTCTGCATCTGGGACAGGGCAACCCTGGTTGTGAGTATACACTAAGGAAAAAGAGGCTGGATAGTAGCACTGCAGAAAGGGACCTGGAGGTCCTGGTCATTAACAAAGTGAATATGAGTTGGCAGTGCCCTGGCAGCCAGGACGGTTGTCTGTGTCCTAGGGTGCATCAGGTAAATCATCACCAGCCAGCAGACGGAGGTGATTGCCTCGCTCTGCTCTGAATTGATGCAAGCTCATTTTAAATACTGTGTGCATCTTTGGGCACCACAATACAAAAAAAAAGAGGACATTAAGCTATTATAGAGCATCCAAAGAAGGGCCACAAGGATGGTGAAGGGTCTGGAGGGGAAGCCTTGTGAGGAATGACTGAGATCACTTGGTTTGTTCAGCCTGGAAAAGAGAAAACCGATGGGAGACCTCACTGCAGTTTACACTTTCATCAAGAGGGAAAGCAGAGAGGCAGGTGCAGATCTCTTTACTCTCATAACCAGTGACAAGACTCAAGGAAACAGCAGGAGGCAGAGTTAGGGAGTTTTATGTTGGATATCAGGAAAAGGCTTTTTACTCAAAGGGTGGTTGGGCACTGGAACAGGCTCCCCAGGGGAGTAATCACAGCATCAAGCCTAACAGAGCTCAAGAACTCTTGGGGATTGTCTTTGCAGAGAGAGAAGTTGACTTGATGATCCTTATGGGTCCCTTCCAACTCAGCAATTCTATGAGTCTATGATTTTCTAAATAATATGGTTATTATTTTTTCATCTGAAATACCAATTTCTGTTGTTAATGATAAAAAAAATCATATTTTCCTTTAAATCTACAGTTCACTGTAAACCCAGAGTTAGTCTTAATATTTTTTTTTTTCAAGACCCCTTTGTCACTGATTCATATCAACACTTTCTGTAGTTCATGCACCTGAAACATCTTATTGATTTACACCTATTTCTGCATAGGAAAGACAAGAATTCCATTTACTTTGTGTCAGCAAATCTCTTTCTATATCTTGGTCTCTTATGTCTGATTCTATCCTCTAGCACAAATTCAAATACAACTTTTTTTTTAGCTATCATACAGTGCTTAAAACAATGAACATTTAGAAAACTGACAGTTTCTAGATATCGTCTGCTTAATATTTTTACTTGAATGTGATACATGCACACACTAAAACATAATGAACTCTTTTTTCTCCTCAATAAACATTAAAACAATAGAGATTAAAAAATAGGGTAGCCATTAGATATTAAATAAACTAAATATGATTTTTTTCCAAAGAATAACTAATGAAGCAGTCAGGATCAAATTTAGATGAAAGATAAAGTGATATACTGTAAACCACACTGTTTCTCCACTGCAATACATTTGCTTTTTAAAAGCCTCTAAAAGTGTCAGCAGCATGCAGAGAGTATATTTTTTAATTTCGGGTACACAGCTGTTCTAGGAAAAAAAGGCAACACCACCATTTGTACTTCTTTTGTTGTCAGGAGTACAAGGAATCACTGAGAAAATCTGAAATATCCTTACATAAAAATGAAATCTACTATATATATATATATATATATATATTTAAATAGTAGAAAGCTTCAGGCTGTTAAAAAGTATTTGAAAGTTACTGTGGTATAGCCTGATCTCAGACTTAAAATGATTCCCTGGAGAATACTCTGAAATTCAAACTTCCCCATTAGCTGATGGATCATTCATTCATATGATCATTTAAATTGGAAGGAAATTCAGATCTGTAGTCCAAAGTCTTGCTCAAAGCAGTGTGAGGTCTAAGGTCAGACCAGGTTATACAAAGCTTTTTTTCAGCTGGGACCTGAAAACCTCCTTGGTTTAATGTGCAGCACACCTTAAATTCAGGATATTACTTCTTCCATTTAGTAATAGATATCTTTAGGCTAAGTTTATAGCCAAATCTAGCTAGGCCAGCTCTCAACAACAAATGAAGACACACAAATATTCAGGGAATTCTTTATCCAAATGTACCTTAAGAATTTATCTAACATAATATGGATTATCCTTTAGAGATACTTCATTATCTTATATATTATTGTGAAAACTCATACTAATTAAAAAAAGGGAGACTACAAAGTAAACTTGAACTGAGAACCTTTTTTTTAGCTGGCTCTAGTTCGATGAGATGAATCTTAACACTTCATTAATTGTGAATTATTAGTTGTGAAGATACTGAATGTGGCCTATATAGACCATCTGAAAACATCACTGTTTACACCTCTATCATTTTAATATGATGCAAGTTGTGGGCATGAATCATCAAATCATTCCGCTGGGAAGTGGCCTAAGGAGATCTCTAGGCCAGTCTCCTGCTGAAAGTGAGTACGGCATTCAGTTCAGACCAGGATGCACAAGGCTGAAGCCAGCTGGGTCCTGAAACATCTGAGATAGAGGATGTGAAACTCCTGTTTATTCCCCATGCTGCATGTATTAGAGGAGTTTCAGAGAGACTTACTCCATTTCAGAGTGCTTACTCCATAAAGCTGTTCTGCAGGCACTTCTTTCTTTATATGCTCATACCTGAAGAAATTCCATTTCCATTTCAATTCTCTTTTATTGATCACTGTGTCCCTCTTGTTCCCATCATCCTGAGCTTTTTGCTTGCCTACCCCATCTAAAACTTGCACACTTGATTTTGAGACATTCTTTACCAGTTTTTCCAGTCCGTTGGCAAAAATGTCCCACTTAGTCAATGTGGATTCAGTCTTCTCCAAATAGCTGTTGACTCTTTAAGAGAGTCCTATGGTTGTAGAACCTGGAGCTGTACTCAAACACCAGCTGTGCAAACTATTATTGACCCATAAGATCTGTTGTGTCTGCCTAATGCCCTTTCTCATCACTAACAGGAGTCAAACACTATGAATACACTGTTGAACACTGCCCCTGTAGACAGTCCTGTAGACACATTTACCAATTCCCCTTTCTATATTATTGGTGTTTATGTGGAAGAACAGTAGAGACTAATAGGCTGGATTAGGCATTGGTCACATCTCTGGAAACTCAAAAATGCAAGCCCCCAGCAAGTAGCCAACCTCTCAGGATGACAAGTACAGTCAGCAGGTCAGGTCTCTGTCCCCGGTGTGACTCCCCTACCATCACCATGTACCACTTCCTCTTTGTGGTCTTGAGTGGCTCAGACTCAGCCCCACAGAAATGCTGCTTAAAAGTACGCCCAGCTCCTCATCAGTTACAAGGGTGCTGAGCCTGTTCTGCAACTGCAAGTCATCAAGTGGCGCAGGATCAAACAGTGATGGAACAATCCTGCCAAACTTCAGCTGTTAATTAAACCCACATCAATTGTTCTGCAGAGAATGATAACTGAGAGGAGGGAAAGAGAGTGAAATAAGCAGTAAATCTGGCTTGGATTTTGAGCATGTTTTCTAGGACAGATGTTACAATTAAAACTAAAGTATACAGACAGATCTGTCAGTGCATCAAATAATGAAAGACTACTGACAATTACCTGCCAGCTATCTGAAAAGCAGTAGTCTGCCAGATACATAGAACTGTGTTTCATATTAGTATTTATTTGCAGATCGTGTCACTGCTTGATATATGGTAAATTGAGGAAAAAAATTCTACAATGCATATTACCTTGTTAGTTATAGCAAGAACAAGGCAGAGATGTTCTGTCCCCTGTGATATTGTAGACACCATATTCCCGTGTTAGTTATACAAAATAATCACGTCTGTCTTATATCTCTTACAGACAGAGGTCATGGGAAATACTAAAATTCACATGAAAAAGCAGAAACTTCAGCTATGTAAATACTTGAGGTACATTTCAGAAAATTAAAAGGAGGAAAAAAATCCATGAAAAGAGGATTATGTCATTGCCTTGATCACAATGAAAAGAAACACTTAATTGGTTTTATAATTTGTCAGGTTTGTTTCATCTTACTGGTGGCAACCTTAAAAACAACTTTAAGTACTGCCAAACAAGGCAATGTAAATAATACAATATTACACAGGCTGGTGTATTCTGGTTTACAACTTTCTTAGGTGATGGCTACCCTAACATCAGTAAACAAACATAGAGGTAGGGATATTTTTATTTAGTAGGATATTGTAAATCTATATTTGCCCTATACCTTTTCCATCTAGTGTCAAAAATAAATTGTAAAGTATTTCATACTTCTTTCTGCAACATGGATGTAACTACTACTTAGTTTGGTGAGATGCTTCCAATTCTGAAAGGGATGAGAAAGAGCAAAATCATTCATTATCAGATCTTTACTGGTACATTGCTCTTAGATGGGAATAAATATTGTAGCTTGTCACAAGTGAAGGTTCCAAAATCACTAAAATAGTGAGTTCAGTGCTGTAGGCTTGTGTGGCAGTTATCAGTGATTTAATATAGACCTGTAACAGTGGTATTGACTGTATTAATTTGCATATTTGATATATAATTTCAAATGTCAATCTGATGTTAATTTGCCATAACTAGAAAGTTGGGGAAGTTATTTAATATAGTTGAGAGCTTTGCACATTTTTCTTCATAAGCAAAATAACATTCCTACTTTTCTACTTAATTGCTATGTTTTAACCTGAACTTCTACTTGATCTATTTCTGTAATTGTTTTTGCTTTGAATTGCACAGCCTCAAGTACATTACTAATATCATTGCATGTCACTGAAACATGATTTTTAGGAATATAGTATGTTCATAGCTGTTTAACCTAGTGGTTAGGATCTCAATTTACCAGCGGGAAGAGGTCAGGATGAATTATAGTCTTTCCTGAATTTTGGACCTCAAAAAGTATTTTGAAAGATTTTATGTGACATCTTTTCCTCACAGGGAGATAAACAGAATGATGTAGTTAGAGCTTTGCATTCTGGTTTTCTGTATTTATTTTCTAATATTGAATAAGATTTTCTCATTCACTAATGCCTTAAGACATATTTATTCTTTTATACCTCTAATTGTATATGGTTTAAATGTATGCCTAAAAATAGAGGGAAACTGCGATCTTCACCCTTTTCAAGATATTTTAAAAATGTATCTACAGTTTCCTGCCAAGGTTAACACCGAGTGTGTGTATATTTCCTGAGTAAAACTCTTACCTCACTCTTAAAAAATTTATAAGAATTTTTATGTAAAGCTTATTGCTACATCTGTTTACTTAGGACATGCTGACCATTAGAACTGAGCCATCTGAAACACCAAAAGACCCCATTAAAATGCTCTCCTAAGTATTTTAAAAAAATCAAAATAAATTATTAATCCTTTTCCGTTGGTAACAATAATACTATTTTTCTACCAAGACAAACCCCACAGTGAGTTATCACTTGAATATTATTATGGTTATTCTTGGGATTGCAACTTCATTTGGATCACTCAGTTATTTAACTGTTATAGTAGGGACTGATAGTGGTTCTGTATTTGACAAAACAGGTACCTGGCTGAAGAAGTGTTTTATTCATAAATGGTCTAAACCATGTCTAGCAAAACAAGGAAAGAAGCATGATATCTGGGAAAAAGCCACAACTCTGGCTGTGCAACTGAGCAATTGTAAAAAGTGCTGCAGCTGTAGTCTTCAGTATTATTTCTCTTCTCTTCTCTTTCCTATGTATCCTACAATTCACTGGAGGCATGTGAAGCAATGCAGACCCATACAAAACAACTTAAATTGTTTATGGAAACAGCTTTAGTAGAATGCCAAAAAGAATTATGCTTTCAAACTTGCTAGGTACTACAAATCAATACAGAACAAACCAAAGTAAATTAAAGACAATTAAAAATCACTCCAAACCCAGCCATATTTTATGTCAATTAACTCATGTTCAGTCCAAAACTGAATTCTGCAGGACATCACAAAACTGATAAAAATCATTCATGTAATTTAATTAGTCGTGAAAAAGTATTAGCTGATCCAGTCCCCAGTGGCATCGCAGCAATATTATCAGCCACTTTCACTATGGTCTTTCATTCATTTCTGCATCTCTCCTGCATGGTGTATTTCTACGTTTCAACCCTTTGATACCTACTTACTCTGTCAGCTAATGCTGCTAGACTATTTGGTGAAATCAGGAACACTTCCTCTGATGACACAGCACTACAAATTCTTAATTTCTTAAAATTGTGTTCTTTAGAATCTTGCATTCATTATTTTTTCATTCTCTTTAAAGTGATTAAACAAAACTGGACTATACCATTCAGTACAAAGTAACTAGTTCAAACAGGTGTAATACAATTAAGACAAATGTTGAGCTGTACCTGCCTCCCTGCCCCAAAAAAAAAGATATTTAAAAAAAATAAAAAATCCAAACCAAAACCTGCAATACATGTGTCCAGTACCCTATGAGTATCAAAAATCTAATTCTGCTAACAAGTACTTTTACATTAAAGCATATAAGGGGAACATTGCCATGGAAGAAATGATGGCACAACTAAGAGCTAGGTCCACTCATTTTATTAAGAATTACATTATTTTTGTGCTAACGATTTACACACAATCACTTCTACAGGAATAAAATCTTCGACATGGCTTTGAAATCAGTAAAACTTTGGAGATCCCCTCATGTTTCTAGTGAAACATTTCAGATTATATAAAAAATATATTTTGCTTAAAAATTTAAGGTCAGCTTTCGTCTTCATGACATTCCTTCCTGTGGAAGGAGCGTTCTGCTGTACTGGATGCAGGGTTAAGGCCATGTTATGTCTCAACATGTGGAAACAGATCAGATTAGGGAATTCAGATAATTCATTTAACTGAAATGTAAGTTTTATGAGATTCAATCGGTCATAAATAGACCATTTCAGTAATAGTTATTATTTTCTCTTTTGCTATGTACTTGCTCTCAAGAAGAAATCAAAGTATTAAATAGCAAATAATTGTAAAATTCTTTGTATTTAAAATTCCTTTCACCAAGTGGTCACTATTTTAAAGCTTTTAGATTAGCAGTAACACCTGTATTAAGGATATCTTACTTTTTGAAGAATCATAATAAAAGAACTGTTGGAGAATAACAGCAAGCTTGCTAAAAATTTAGGCAACTTATGTCTATCAGACATTTTTGATTGTTAAATTCTTTTTTCTTTTCAATTTTTAATAACAGAATGGAAATGGTTATTCATCATGTGTAGAAAATTATCTTGGAAAAAAAAAAAAAAGATTATAAAAAAGCCCATAGAAAATCTGGAATTATCTGATGGATGTCCCATGAGTGCCCAGTGCTTGGCAATTACAGACTTTGTGAGCCAAAGAATATATTTAGACTATTGTGTTTAGCAGATAATTAATTGTTCTTGAAACCTATTCATATTTTTAGTTTCTACACCATCATATGGCAATGAGTTCCTCTCTTTCATTTCTACTTTATTTCATCCTGGTGCTGATATTAAACCCATCGAAATTAAACATGAATTCTCATTTTATGTAAGGTTATTAAAAGACATTGAAAACTTGTCATGCAGTTCAGAAGGGGCAGAATCATTCAAAAAAACCTAAAATGGATACTTTTTGATCCACTGGAAAAAAATAATTTTAAATTATAAAGCAAAACAATTGAATTACATTTCTCTCACTTTCCTCTCCCCCACAAAATTTAAAAATTATTATAGACAAAAATGTTTTTAGGGAGATAACATGCTAGATTTCATTCTTGATGAGCTTTCAACTGAAACAAGCTAAATAAAACAGGACAGAGTTGTATATTTAGGCCTTTTAAGCTCAAAAGTAGTTAGAATTAAAAGATATCACAATGTAAAAGCACCCTGGTACATGATAAGGAAAATTAGACCTAATAATTAAATGTTATTAGGCTTTCATCATCCATTCTAATTTTTTGAAGAAATGCAACTGAGAATTTTAAATTCTAGGCTTATTCAGAACTATATTATTCTAATTTAAAGGTGTTTTATCTATCTCATGATAATAAAGATTTGCCTATAAAAATATATTTTTATATATATAGGTATTGCTGTCAGTCTTGACCTTCTCTTTTAGGTTCTGATTTAGCTTTCCTCAGTGTTTTCTAAGGTAGTGGTTACAAATATTGTAAGTAGCATTGTGAAAGAAATAAAATAGACTGGTGAACTGCATGGGCACAATCACTGGACTTCCAATGTTCTTTCAGTTTTAGGACACAAACCTTGAACTATAAAGTAAATAAGGAAACGAGTGGTACTTCTGAACATATTAACTTTATGGCCTGTGCCACCCTTTCCTAGAGGTTATTGAATCCTTCTATTATCTAATGGGTTTTTTTTGTTAAAATCCTGATGCTGAGGCAATCCCAAGCCAAAATACAGAGAGAGAGGGTACAGAATGGACTGAGAGCAGCCCGGAGGAGATATCAGTGATGTTGCTGGATGAGAAGCTCAACATGACCCAGCAAGATGTGCCTGTAGCCCAGAAAGCCTGTTCTGGTGTGCATCAAAAGAAGCATTGCCAGCAGGTCAAGGGAGTTCTCCTGCCCTACTCTGACTTCAACCTGTCCATGCCCTTCTACCTTGGGGATCCCATAGCTGGACATAGTACTCCAAGTGGGGTCTCACAAGAGCAGAGTAGGGCAGGAGACCTGTTGAAGTGAGTCCAGAGGAAGGCCACAAAGATGGTCACAGGGCTGGAACACCTCTGCTATGAAGACAGGTTGACAGAGTTGGATTGTTGAGCACGGAGATGAGAAGGCTTCAGGGAGATCTTAAAGCAGCCTTCCCGTTCCAAAAGGGGACCTACAAGAAAGCTGGAGAGAGACTTTCCAAGGCCATGTAGTGACACGACAAGTGGGAATGGATTCAAAGTGAAAGAAAGTAGGTTTAGATAAGATATTAGGAAAAAATTTGTTACTGTGAGGTGGTGAGGCACTGGACCAGATTTCCCAGAGATGAGGTGTATGGCCCACCCCTGAAAGTTTTCAAGGCCAGATTGGATGAGCAACTTGTTTTAGTGGAAGATGTTCCTGATCAAGGCAGAACAGTTGCAACTAGATAATGTTTAAGATCCCTTTTAACATAAAACATTCTATAATACTATGAAATCGCTGCACCTGACTTATTTTTCTATACTTCAAATATTAAAGTAGACTCAGAGTGATGGAAATGGAATATATTTTCAGATATTCTTTAGTATAATGCCTTTTCTTTGCTCATGAATACCAGGAAACCAAAACAACACACATTAGTATGGGAGCAAGAGAAGTAGAACATAAACAATCTGTCACCTTTTTATAACTAACATTTTTAAGAAAATACTCATTTTTTCCTTAGATAGTTTGATTCAAAACACATTACAACCATTAGAGGTTTTTGCGTACATTATTTCTAGAGACAGCTATAGAAAAAATAAATAATGTATAGGATGTTTAGTTGCTTGTAAAGTTCAAATGCCATCTATATTTCAATTTTGCTGCAGATATTCAGTGAAGACAGAAACAAGTGCAAGTCTACAGAGTGTTTATCTTCTAGACTTTTCCATACCACATTGTCTTATTTTTCTCATTTGAATTTATGTTCATAAGCATTCACTATGCAGCCAACATCACAATAAGATAATTATTTATGAAATAATGCAGACTCCTATCAGAGAAGATACTTAGTAGAGGATCACTACACTGTTAAATTAACCCATTTTATGTGACCTTTTATTCAGCAGGCAATGCCCTTCAATCAGATTAAGAAAAAGAGAAACCAGAAACAGCATTTTCTAGAGTACAATAGTGTGACTTGGGAACAATAATAGTAAAACTAGATATGACAACTGTTTAATGCAGTACCTTTGACCTTACTCCATTGCACAGGATATTTGTGCTGATATCTGTATTATGCTTACTTGGAGTGAGAAACAATTTATTGTGTTATTTCTTAATCATTTCCAATCTACCAAAAGAAGTAGTAATATGGTCCTGAGCTACATTTCACATACACATTGTCATCTCTGTAGCAACATTGGGGTAAATCCTCAGTTAAATCATTGCAGCTCCACTTAAGATCATTTATGAAACTGATGTAACAGAATTGTTATATTGATGGTAAAAGTATTTAACTTGCCATTGAAATAGTTGTGCAGCTTGCTTGTTGTTTCAGCTTTGGATATCCTTGAAGTAATGCAATTTGATCTCATCACTATTGCATCATAAAATTGTGATGCTATACGATTTCTTGACTACTGAAACTTCACGAGTTACATTAATGAATAGGAAATTCTTTCCTATGCCCATTGCATTAAAAAGTTTCAAGTTTACCATCTTATGACTGCTACAGTGCCAAGAAGACTCTTTCCATACAAAAATGTACACAATACCATGATTATGCATTGTCTCTCCTTGGCGTATTCACTAATATCTCACCCTGCACAATGTCATAGTAATAATACATTTTTACCAGCTCTAACCAAATTAGCTTTTGCCTAGGAATAAAGTACAAAATTGGTTTTATTTACAGGAAAGGGTCTTGTTTTATTATTCTGAGACATAGGCAACTGCTAATGACTTGGGATTTTGCTGTTATCCTTGATATGGTTTGAAGACATCCATCTGACTTTGAAGACGGCATGAGGAAGCCAACACAGGATTAATTTCTGACTTAACAGCAATTCTTTATTACTGTGCAGTTTGATGCATTTTTGAAAAACACATTTATACGAAAGCCAACAAATATTGATAATACTGATATAATTACCTGTGATATAATTTTGAAATAGGTAACAACTTGATTTAGAGTCAATTCTATTTTTAAAGATGCCTTGTGAGTTTCATCTATACTTATTTTCCCACATTTAAAGTTATTTTTTGGCCAATACAGGAAACTCATTATTACAGAACATTTCACATAAAAAAAAGATTACAATTAAATTGTCTTTCTTAAATTTTTTATTACTGTACTATCATTTTGAAAATATACAGTCCATTTGAGCAATTGCTCAGATTCAAGTAGTTTTTGATCACAAAGTTGCTATTATTTCTAAGTAATACCCTTGATTAAGTCTAGGAATATCTTTGTAGAAATATTTGGTTCTGAGAATGACATAAAGCCCTACTCATGCTTCCAAAATTAGAATTCTGTATTTGTACAGATCAGTTTATTGTAGATATTTGGCGCAGGTCTCTCAGCATGTTTCTTAATATGATCTCAAATATTTCTATAAAAAAGAGGATATTAAATAAATTTACCTTTAGCAAAAACACATTTTTTAAAAAATGCCACAACCTTTACTCCATAATGGTATTGGCAAAACTATTTACTTTTTTTCTGGAATTTGAAAGTCCTTCACAAACGTGAAAGATTTGAAAGCCATGGTAAAAAGACATACCATCTCCACTGGTAATTAGCAGTCACCTTGAGTTCATCTGCTTTGCTCAGGTGACATAAAGGAAACCACTTTCCTATCTCACTGAATACCTGAAGGCTCGTTGAGAGAGCTGCATTCCCTGCTCTGACATGAGCATCATGATATGCCTGATCTCTCAGACACTGAATCCATTAAACTGCCAGATGCTAACAAGTCACTCAGATTTCACTTGGCAACAAAATTATACTGAGTTATCCATCCTCTCTTAAATAAAGCAAATACAACTGCTCTGAACTAATTATTCATTTCTGCCCAAGTTAAAATATTTAATATTTCCATCCTAATGTCACTGTCTTCTGGCAGATATTTCTTCAGCACAGAGCACACATTACCTTTGTTGTGTTGATGTTCATGCTGTTCAGTAGATATTGAATGTAGGCTGTTATGTACATGGTGTTATTTGTCACAGGGTGTCACAAAAGGCACAGATAGCTTATGAGACAAAGCAAACTAGATCTATTAGTACTGAATCCTTGACAGAACATTAAATATTAGGATTTCAGCAAGTAAGAATGCAATTACAGTTAAGGAATCACATTTAATATTTCAGGAGTTGTTTGTACTAGTTGTGATTTATACCTGAATAAAATACACCCTAGAACAATTCCTTTCAATAGGAAAATTCAAATTTCATTTGGAGGAAGGAAAAAACCCAGATTAACTGTTACAAAAAATAGTAGTGTTGAATGTCTTTTTTCCACCAAAAAATCAAAACTAAGCTTGTACTTGTAAAATCCACAGGATAGATTGGACTGCAAGACCCCACAGAAAAAGCTGGACTGGTTTAAATTACTAGTTTGGGTACTGGAAGCAGCACGTTACTGTACAATATAGTCTTTGTTAGGTCCATAATAGGCAGATGGCAAATGAGCAGAGCAAACTGGGCAATGTAACCTCCCCTGTCTTCCAAGCTTCTAAAGGGCCTCTTGCTCTTAGTCCATGTAGACTGAGCTCAGGGGTGAGAAGCCTCCAGATGAATTGCAGGACACACAACAGGTATGATTTCCTTAGTTGCTATTCACAGATCTGTCACAGTGTAATCACTAACTCCAGAGGACTCTGAAATGTGGAATCACAAACCAATAACTGCAGTGTTTGACAAAAAAACCCAGTTTTGTAATACTGTGAGGGCTCCCCTCTTCTTGGATCTTTACTATGAAGTTTCTTTCTGACACTAACAGCATTTATACAAAATGAAGGATAATGGAGAATGAGGATTGGAAAACAATTTTTTTTGCTGCATTTGTTTATTTGGCTTGTGTTGATTTGGCTACTTGGTATCTGCGTATATTAATAATTAGAGATTAAAGAGTTTGAGGAAAAAAAAGTTTTGTGTAACTTAGTGTTGATAATGCAGTAACCAAACTATCCTTCTTATCTGGTCTGAATACATCTGAATCACTCCCTTATGCTTACACCCTCTGTTGCAAGTGAGCTGGCACTCGCAAGGACAATACTGGTACAAATGCAGTAACTCAGATTCTCAGATATTTATGGAAGCTTTACTGTATCAATTAATGAAGCTATATTAAGCAAAATAAATCCACCATCTAACAACGGTGATGGGTTGGTCTTGGCTGGATGCCAGCTGCTCACCATGCCACTCTATCACTCCCCTCCTCAGGGAGGGAGAAAAGAAGATGGAAAAAGCCCCATGGACCTAGATAAAAGCAATTCAATAGAACAAAAGCAAAGATCACATGGGGAAGCAAAGAAAAACAAAATAATTATTCTTTACTTCCCATTAGGAGGTGATGTCCAGCCACACTTTGGGAAGAAGAGTTTCAGTATGCATAACGGTGGCTCCAAATGATAAACATAGCAATAAATACCCATCTTTTCTTCTCCTTTCTTAGATTTTGTTGCTGAGCAGATGTCATATGGTATGGAATATCCCTTTGGTCAGTTTGGGTCATCTGTCCCAGCTATGTCCCCTTCCAAAACCTTTCCTGCTCTCAGTCTACTGACAAGGGGGATGTATTGGAGAGATGGCCTTGGTGCTGTGTGAGCACTGCTCAACAGTATCCAAAACACTGGTGTTTTCATCACCTTTCTAGCTACCAATGTGAAGATTGTTATGAGGAAATTAAATCCATCAAAGTCAGGCCTAATTCACAATTATGGAAAAATTAAAATAATACTTTTGTCTCCTCACATGTAAAAAAAAAACCAAAACAATCCTCTTTTTAAATAGACCAGGTAATATTTAGTTAAGGCAGAAATGCTTTCACTTTCCCCTGTTGCCCTCATTATCTATGAATATAGAAAAACAGTAATATATAGTTTTCCTTTAAAGTATACATGTCAGACATCTTTCATTTCATTTCACTAGGGGATGTTATGAATGTTGATGCAGTGCAGATTTAGCTAGATGCTTGATTTATTTTCAAGATAAGATAACTAGTGTTTTGTCTATACCCAGACATATGAAACAAAAAGGGATTTATTGAAAGATACAAATTATATCTTGTAGGCTGGATAAAGTCAAGAAATTGAGAAACAAGGTGAAAATCTACCCTTATCAAATCTCATTATGTTTAGTTATTGAGTTTCTTATGGTATCTGAAAAGACCCACTGCTCTGAGAGTCCCTGTGGAACTTTGTAACAAATCAAGTGTATATGTGAACCATAAGTTCAAGTTTACTTTGTTTTAGATAAGAGTGGTATTCTCAACAACTATAAGCTTGTGGGACCAGATGGGATGGATACCAAAGTGCTGATGGACAACTGATGTCATTGTGACACTTTCTATCACACTTGAGACATTGTGAAGACAAGGAGAGGGCCCCAGTAACAGATAAAAATCTTGCACTTGTCTTCAAAATAGGGCAAGAAGGATGAGTGATGAGTATGAATACAAGAGTGGTTAGCTGAACTTCAGTCCCTAGGAAATTCCAGTGCAGGCCATCCTAGTCACATGAAGGAAAGTTAGGTTACTGGAACCAGCCAGCATGGATTTATCAACAAGATCATAGAACTATCAAAGTAAGATCACAGAGCTAAAATTTACTACAGATAAAAATGTCTGGATCCATGAATGAACAGAAAACAGTCAAAATTTATCACTTTGGCTTTAGTAAAGCATTTGACACTGTCTCAATATTCTTGATCCAAGCAAAGGTGTCTGGATGTCTGGATTACCAGAAGGATAAAAATCTTCCTGGATTGTCAGGATCTAGGTAGCACTTTTTGGTTTTTTAACTGGAAAACAGTTAACAAAGGGATTTCTCCAGGGGTCTACCCTGGTACTCATCCTGTTTAATATATCTAAAGAGTGATTTGGAAGAGGAGAAAAAAATGCACCCTCATAAAATCTGAAGATTGCACCAAACATGGGGGAATGACACCAGTTGACTTGTTCAGGGACGGGCCTGCCATTCAGAAGACTCGAGGCAATTCTACCCAGGAGAATCAGGTGGGAAATTCAGCAGGGGTATACATTTAGTACTGCATCTATGAAAAAATAACAATACAGGCCAGGCACTCGCTTGCTGGGGATCAGATCTGCTGAAAAAGTTCTGATGTGACCCATCAATGGTAACAGCAAACAGCACCCTCCCTGTACCCATGAGTAGCACAGCAAGGAGCTCAAGGGAAGTGATGAGCTCTTTTTGACTTATCACTGTATAGAGTACATTTAAAACACATCATCTAGGCTTAGGCCTCACAGTGTTAGAAATTTATGGAAAAAAAGTTCAGTGAGGAGACACCAGAATGGTCAAGTCTGGAGCACTTGTCCTGCGAGGAGAGGCTGAGTGAGCCGTAGCGATTCATCCTAGAGAACAGATGGCTTCAAGGCAATATATAGCTCCTGTAAGTGCCTACAAGGAACCAAGAGACAGAGATAGGCTTTTTACTGAGGTACATTATGGGAAAAAGGTAGTGGTTATAAAGTGGAAATAGACTATTACAAAATTGACTTACCATGGGAAAAACCAACATATTGGTCAGGCTTCACAGAGATTTTGCACTGTCTACATGCTTTAGAGTTTTCAGGACCCAACAGACTACAGCCTTGGGCATCTGGGTCCGACTTTTCAGCAGGAGACTGGGCTAGAGACCTCCTTAGGCCACTTCCAAGTTAAATGATTTTATGATTCATGCCCACAACTTGCATCATATTAAAAAGAAAGTGACGCGGATCTGTGTAGGCAAGAAGGACAGACCACAATGCAAGAGGGGTGTGGCGAAATGGCTGTTTATTAACTGGGCGCGCCAGCTTATATAGGGTCAGTAGAGAAGGAACTAGAACTAGGGCGGAGTCAAAGGACGGATTGGTCAGATCTGCATCAATATTCATAACAAGGGGAGGGGCTTTCCAAACAAGGGCAGATAAGGGAGGAGCAGGGGATGGTCAGCCGTGAGGCACGTGCCATTGTTAAGGGCAACGGCTGACCAATGGGGAAGGGAAGCCAAGCCCGTGAAACCATTAACCAATGGGGGAAGTAACCGAGGAGAACTGGGATACAGATAACCAATAGAAACAAATGGAATAATTGTAACTCTATGCGTAATCTAATACATTGAATATCTAACACTGTAGAAACTCCAAACTTGTTTTATTCAACTACAGGCGGTTGCATCTCAATCCACACCTCCTCCAGGTTAGTGTCCTTCTTCTTTCTTTTAAGTGCTTTTCTCTCCTTCCAGCACTGGTAGATATTTCTCCCAATCCTGACAAGAAAGAGGTGTAAATAGTGATGTTTTCAGATGGTCTATACAGGAAGCAGTCAGTACGTTCAAGACCAATAATTCATAATGGATGAAGTATAAGATTCACCCCCATTAAACAGAACTAGCTAAAAATTAGGGGCTCAGTTTCTTTTCAGATTTCCTTTTCCACCCAGAAGAAGAAATGAATTATCTCTAAAGGATAACTCATGCCACTTTTAGATAAATATTTAAATTAAGTGGGGATAGATTATTCCCTGAATGTTCCTATATGTCATTTCTTGTAAAGAGAACATGCTTAGCTATGTTCTTCTGTATGCTTCACTTAAAGATGTCTATTACCAAACAGAAATTACTACCATGGGTTTAATGTATTTTTTACACTAAATAGTCTGTATCAAAATACATGTAAGGTCTTCCTTAATACATTTGAATAACACATCTTATCCGTGAAGTATAATAAAAAACAGCGAGTCATTTTACATATTTATTTGCAGAAACAAAAAGAAGTTAATTTTTTTTTCAGCATGAACTTACTTGAGCTGTAATTGAATAAAAACACCCAAGTGTCATCCTGTGAGCCATGCAGATTTCAGCAAAAGATCTGAGTTCTTTAACCAAATTAGAAACTGTGCTGAACTACAGTGGTTGGGTGGGCCTCATTCAGTACCTACCCAGAACTTGTGTCACTGATTTTGCCTTTACGGAGAAACTAAGGCACAGCACTGTGCAATTCTGGTATGACTTGACAAACAATTCTGGGTACATTTCTTTTGAAATATTTGGCTCAAAATGAGAAAATGTGCTTTATAGCTATGTCTGTCATAAGCTTCTTAAATATATTATTTGGAATTTCATAGCAAAAATAGTAAAATGGAAATGTAGTGAGCAGAAATTACATCAATGTGGTATCATAGGTAACTGTGGTTTTTATGCACACATGTATAAATCTAAGTAGGATGCAAGGATTTTCTAGTATGAAGGAATAAAAGTAAAACATGAGATGAAGGTGATTCTGTATATATCATTTCTGTCTGATATTATGAAAGTTTTTGTAAGTTTCTTCAATATATTATTAAGGGAAATAAATAACTCTAGGCAAGAAGCAAACAGCTTTTCTAGATTAAGTACAGACACTAATCAAAGTATTACATGACAGTAAAGTGAATAACGGAAAGCTGAAGTCAGTGGGACAAACAGTCTACACTCTCTGTAAAGCAAACTGAATGGTTGAGACATTCTCTGGTGTCATTCTATTAAAAGCAAACTAGGAATGGCAATGTCTGTGGCATCATTTCTCTGATGTAAATCCCTAAAAAATGTTGAGAAGAGTAAAAGACAAAAAGGAACATTGAAAAGAGAAAAGGAAAATAAATTCTGGAAAATGACAGGTGGAGGAAGTAGAACAAGTAAATTAACTCAAATATAAAAGTAATCATGTAATTGGGGGGGGTGTGGGGGGGGAGGAATTCATAAAAGATTCCAAAGAATAAGCCTTAATACTTATTGCAAAAGTTATTTGTGCATCTCAGACTATAATAATGGCCAAAACATAAGATGTTCTCTTTTATCACTTAGATTCTAAGACATATATGTTATAAATAACAATCGGAATTAAGTATTAAGGACTATTAGAAGTTATTTATACAATGGGAATACATGGGAATACATGAGAAGGAACAGGCAAATTTAGACTGACTTTCTAAAAAAAAAATAAGTACATGTTTTGTAACAGTGAATTGCTTGACTGATTTTACTGTATAAATCCCTGTAAATATTCACCTTTTACATGAAAGAAAAAAAGTCACATAATACAATGATTCCCAGTAGTATCTGTGGGTACACCAAAGCAAACATTTTCAAAGGGAGAGTAGGGAAGCAAGAAACACTCCCCTGAGTAATGGACAGCTAAAAGGGAATAACTAGAAACACTCTCTGGCTGCCACTCTGTTCAGATCTTGGAGGAAATAATCAAGCCTCAAACTATCTTTCAGATGTCTGCAATATCTGCCTTGCAGTCAATTCCTTTTTCCCCAAGAGCAGAAATCTTTCTTTAGAAGCAAAATGTCTATATTGCCATAAGCAGACTGAGCAAAAATTATTTTAGAAGTGAAGCTGAATAACATAGGCATTTATGTATTTTGCCTCTTAAGAACCTTGTTTCTCATCACAGGAGTGCTGCAGACCTACGTGGTGCTGTAGACATGAAGTTTGACACAGAAAGACAAAACATCACAGACAGTTCCTTGGCACTTCGTTGCCACAGCTGTACAAGTGGACTATGTGACAGCACACACAGCTGTGATACTTATTGATAGCTTAATGCCTAATGCATGTTTGAAAGGTATTTGTTTTACCCCATGTTTGGTTCAATCAGACTATTAGGTCTACAGTGTAGCACCTATAAACTGTGTGATTTTTATTTCTGAACATGAGATAAACAGTCTACTCAGAACTGCAGTGAAGAGATATAGTCAAAATAAAAATCTTCGGTAAACTCCTAATGATTTTGGTGAACTTTAGATCACCCTCATGGACCTTCTGTGGGTCTAAAATGCTTTTCTTTCTACGTTCCTGTAATTTACTTAAAGACAAGCGTCAATGAAGGGGAAAAGATGCACATTTGAACCATAAGGACACTTACAATCTCAACCATTGACTTAAAAAAAAAAAATTATGGATCTACTTAGTTGTAAAACTCTCACAAGTCACCATGTTACTTCATAGGTTGGAATAATTTTTAATGCATGATGCTCATGCTATCAATGACTCATCAATTACGACTGAAGAGCTTTTAAATGTACTGACATCCTAGCTCTTACATGATTAACTATAAGTTTACAAGAGAAATTCTTCATAAAATATTACTGGGAAGAAGTTAACATCTACTGTATATATATGCATTTTTCTTATTAAAATACACCTTTTATGTTTATTTATACTTGATTTTTTTTAACATTTAATACATAATAAAAAAGCCAGAATGAGGATTCTGTAGACTGAATAGATTTTTATATGAGTAATTGGGAAGAAAATGTAAGTTATCCCATAAAATCCTTGATTTTTAGTTCTATATGTAAGAAATATCTCCTCTGGTAGAGTAGATCAACTTTTTCCAATTAAATTGTTTAAAACTTTGCTCGCAGAAGGAAAACAAAATAAATAGGATTATTTTAATTTTTTTGAGAACATTACTTCCATCTTGGATTTCTTCTTGTAGAAAGAGAATAAATAAAAACCAGAAAGAAAGACTTTTAAAAGTCTTTGATGTTCTGTTTACATTGGTAGCACAAATCATGCAGATGCTTCTTCTTCTCAGTACTTTTTGGAACACATCTACTAAAATCAACAAACTAATGTAAAGGGATCATCCCATCAGACTGAATTAGATAGTGACATGATTAGTGACATACTGATATATATTGCTACATGAGGGACTGTCTTCACTGAGATTGCTTGTGTCTTCCCATTAGTTCATTTGAACACACTCCACACAAAGACACCTGGATGCCAGGGCTTTAAGGCCATGGTGATAGAATGAACTAAAGCAAGTGACATGAGACAAAAATATCACATTTCCTTAGTGTACCAGAAGACACATATTTATTCTTATGTATTTATTTTTAAAATAACAAAGTATCTGATTTTTCCAGAATAGATGTCTGAACTTCAGCAAACAGCTAGTCACTGTCATCTATTCTCTCTTTTTATACTTTAGTTCCTCTGCAGACCGCAGATTGTGCACCGCAGAGGTTACCTTCAGGTACAGTTTGAATACAGACTTAAACCAGACATGAAGTCAGAGTAGCAAATGTGTTTAAAAGACATAGTAGGATATAGGAGACATTGCTGCCTGACATGCTTAACCACAGGCTTTTTCAAAAATGCATGTGGAGTCAGTGGTCTTTTACCGCTACTTCCAATGGGATTTGGTGTTCACAGACAGAAAAATACTTTTTACTTTTTAAGGTCCATTCTACAAATAGATAACTGAAAAAGAAGTTCTATCGATTATGGGAAAATGTGAGAGGAAGAACAAATGTGATCATTGTCACACTGGATGGAGCTAAATTTTGCTACATTATTGATTTTCTCTGATGATTTTTCAGGCTGATATAAAAAAAGATTGTAGTTTATTAAACAGAACCAATGATCATTATGACCTTTTTTACTAAATATAAATGTAGATATACCTCATAGAAAACACAACAAAAGCAGCTGAACAAATGCATATACTGTATTCAATTTACAGCCTCATTTACAAGGGTAAGACAGGGTAAAGCGTGGCAGTGAGATGTAGAAAAGATCAGACTGGGGAAACAGCTACAAGACATCCATTTTTGTAAATACACTTTTCATGTCTTATACTCTCTTTGTTTGTTTGGTTTTTTTTTGTTAAATATTCCTTAACATGTTTGATTTATATTTTATGTCAATCTAGACAGCATCCAAATGAGTACCAAATTTTATTATTATATATTGTACTATTATAATGCTTATTCTGGTGTTATAGATTCATTTTGTACTTTCTAACCAAAGCTTCTTGCTTGAGTGACTCAACAAAAACATGACGAGGTTTTTGGGAAATAACAACAGGTAATACAAAATTTCCTGAATTACTGTTGAACTTCTCTTAAACTAATCTTTCCAGATGCTTGGTTTTTTGTCCTTTTTGTCTTATGGAACTTATGCTTATGGAACCCTTATGCTTATGAAAAACAGTACTAGGTTCATAATCTAGCTCAGTGCAAAACCAGATTGCATGGATTCTTCTATTTGTCTTCCTAAATACAATAACCAAGACTTATCCAACTCAGACTATTCTGTGATTCTGTGAAGCCTGCAGTCTCTAATGACTCCTGCATAGTTCTAGCTAAATATTACACACTATCTTCTCAGTGTCTATGCAGCAAAATAGCTTTAGCCCTAGCCACTATCGTTTTTATATGAAGTTGAATTGTAATAGCAAATTTATAGACTATAGGACTATAACTCTAAAAAGCTTACACTTAAATACTCTGCAGTGGTGTTTCTCTGCTGGTGTAAAGAACACACTCTTTTTTTGACATTATTTCTAGTAACTAGTAATTAAAATGTTTTGTGACCTCAGAAAACAATGTTTCCTTTAAAAGGTTTCCAGGCTTCTTTCTCCAAATAAAAGTTGTGCTCTTTAAAATGCTTTTTATTTTAAAAAATCTATCACATCTATCTTGCTGGAATACACTTTAAAACTGATTTCAGTAAGTCAGAAAATGATTATGATTATCTAAATCTTCCATTACTTTGCCCTTAAGTCTTTAATCAATATATTTTTACCATCTACCATATAAATACATCACTGGAAAAACAAGTAAGGAAATTGCAGCTACAGTTCATGGGACCTGGAAGGTTCTCAAAGTGAGCTATTTCAGTTGATAACAATGTTTTATGGATTACTGGAAACACTCTATTCTCAAATTCCCAATCATATACTAAATAATAATAATGGGAATAATGGGAATTATTTGCAGTAATCAGTATGGAATATATGCTGTAATTATAACCAGGAAGTACTTGCTTAAGTGAATCATACTGATAAATAAATTATCATCACCAGGAAGTGGTCACCTTTGATATAGAAAAAGTCAAAACTATGAAAAGTCTCTGACACACTAATGAAAGTCTTCAGACTCAAAAAAGCTGAACACCTGAAGATCTGTACACAGACTTAATTTCTATGATCCTGAGTTTTTTCAAAGCAGTTGTATTCTACGCAGAGAATTCTACATCTGTAATAAGAAATAAACTACATAGCTTATTTTGTCATGATTTAATAAATCATATTTCTGCAGACAAAAGAATATAAAGTAGAAAAAAAAAAAAAAGCATTAAGCTCAGTGTTATTCTTGGAAACAAGGGAAAAATGCCAAACTGAAATATACACTATCTGTAAATACAAAAAGTGCCATAATTCTGCAAGAAAATGCATGGGAAATCTGCCCTTTAACTCAACAAAAAATGTCATGATATTTGCAGGTTGGAGAAAATAACCCCTTTGACGAGAGCTCTTTGACACATTGCTAAAACATGCAGTTTTAATGTTGCTTGGAGTGCCATTTAGGTCTCAAGTCATTATTCAACTATGGATTGTGCAAGCTAAAACACTGACTTTCTGGGAACAATGATTCTGTGATGACAATAATGGCACAATCACACTTGCTTTCAGACCAGCAGTCATCTGGTACTGGCCTTTAAAGAATTTGTCTGTCTTCCAAAATCTTCAGTGTAAACCTTTTATCCTTATGTGACATAAAATAAATCCTTAGGAAAAGTTTGTTTGGCCTGAAGTAAGAAGTTCTTATGAGACAGCTGTCGATGTTTGGAGAAGACATATCTCTACTGCAATAAAAACAGATAATCTATAACTCCTTTACAGTTAAAAACACAGATGGAATACACCTACAGATAGTTCTTCTGTAGCTATGTCAAATCATTCTCCTCTGCCCTATTTCAATCCAAAGTTATTTACATCTGGACAAATACAATTCTCTCACAGTTACACTGTTCTTGTATGAGAAAACATTCATTGGATTTGTCTTGTCTGAAAATAAGTGGTTTTCAAGAATTGTAAAATACTTGGGCTATTCATACATGTAAGAAGCATAGAAGGATAAGAATGTATGAAACAACCATGAGAAAAAAATAGTATCTTGCTCTTGGGACAGAATTATATTTGTACCATTCTTGAAAGATCTGTAGGCTCCACGACCTCTCCCTGCATTTGTTCACTGCTCTCACTGTCAGAAAAATTTCCCCCATCTCTATAATATTTTTCCATTGCATCCTGTTGTAGTCACCAAGAATATGAAGAGTATTCCCTGTTTTAAGAAACTTTCATATACTTGAAGACCATATTATTTCCTTCTCTCTCTCTCTCTCTCTCTCTCTCTCTCTCTCTCTCTCACACACACACACACGCACACACACACACACACATATATACACACATGAACCATTCTATCTTTCCTTAACAGGAGTGTCCAGAATTACACAGTTTTCTCTTGCTGGAATCTTACAGCTCCCAGGCATCACTGAAGCATTACTTATAATTTTTTGGCATTTACCTCTGCTTGCACAAGCTGTGCAACAGTAGAAACACAACATTGATTTCTGCTTCTTTTCATGAACTATTTCAAAACTTTTCTGCAGACCAAGTTACACAGTAAGTAATTTCTCCGTGAGTTAGTATTTTAAATATGCTACCCATGCAAACATTTTTATTGACTAACAACTTTCTCACCTTCGGGACACTTATTCAGGATTGTATAAAATCTTGTTTGTTTGGTTTTGGGGTTTTTTTGTTACCTTCCCATACCTGTAGGCATTCACAGGTTTTTTGTTTGAAAGACATTTTAATTGGCATACTAATGTGGTGTCCTGTAGTATATATGAATGCTGAACAGGACTAGATCCAAGAGAGTCACAGAACTCTGTTCAATATATCCTTCTCATCTGAAGCTGTGAAATTATAATTCTTCAGTCCCATAGATGAGAACAGCAAGATTTTAAGAAGAGAATATATACTTATCACCTCTGTAATCTGCCTCACAGCATCTAGAATCTGACATGTTGAAAGAGTGAGGGCAATTTGAATTAGGACACACTTTGTTCCCAAAGAGACATTGCAAATTGCAGAATTTAGCGAGGCTACATCATATCTACTTACAGGCTTCACTGAAATGCCAGATATGGTTAATACAGTGTGTCATAAACATACTGAATGCTATTCTCCTTCAAACAAATAAGTCATAAATCATTCCTCTGTCACTGCACATTCTTACTGCCTACAAGTTCCAAAAGCAAAACTCTGTACTTGTCAAATCTGTTTTTTGGTTGGTAGTCAGGGAACAAGAACTGCAGTGAATGAGTCTAGCTGAAGTCACATTAGATCATGGTGTCATACCCACAGGAGTACTAGAGACATGGTCTGACCACTTGAAAAGGAAAGAGTGTGACTCAGGTTTAGTGGCCTGGAATAAGGTGTCAGAGAGACATCCATTCCAGACAAAGTATTACTTGAGTGTGCAGCAGGTGTAAAATTATTTTGAATCAAAATGACAGTGTTCTGCTTTTCCTGATTCCCACATATGGCAGTTCTGCTCTGGGAACATGCCAAGAATAATATAATAAAATAAAGAGATGTAGGAACAACTGTGGGGTAGAAAAAAAAAAACATTCATCAAACAGTCAACAGTGGAAACAACGGAGATGAAAGAAGAGGATGGCTCTAAACAGGAGCATGATAGATTCAAGAAGTGCAGCTGGAAGGTCATATATTTCTATGCAGGACAGAAAAGTGAGAGCAATGAGAGCGAGTATTGTAAGTACCTTAGTCCTAACAGGGCATATTAATTTTGAAATGCTGACTATTGCAGAGAATCAGTCTTATTATTGCAATTTTTCTTGAGTAACCATCACTTTATGAACATTAGTAAAAGCCAAAATATTTTATTTTTGAGACTAGATGTAACCTTCACTGCAGCAATTTATCAAAACCAAGAAATCCAAATTCAGGAGCACCCTGACAGTTCCAGGTACAGAGCAAGACACTGAAACATAGCAGTAGCTCCTGAATATATACAAAAGAATCTCAAGGTGTTTTGCTATCTGAATATTACTTTCTCCTTATTAACACATGTGTCTTGACTGGAGCAAAGCAATATAGGCAGCAATTTTCATGGGAGTGGAGGAGCAGTTGCAAACCATCAATTTCATCATCTAGAGATTATCAGTAGATTAAACGCATCTACATGTATTGCTACTGACTAGAAATTCTAAGATTCAGTTTAATAACAGCTCCTAACTGAGAATTTAGTAGTAACCAATATTAGTCTAATAGAAAAACAGCATGCTGCCTTTAATGATCAGAAAGGTTTGAAAACTCAGACCTCATTTGAAGTCGCAGCATGAGCCTGAGACAGGTCTGACACAGCTTCACTGAAAGCAGTCTGCAGTTCTGCTTTAGCAATACCAACACTTTTTGAACCCTGTTTTGTTCCTCTGGAGGTGATACTGTACCTTAATATATTCTATTAAGAACATTCAACCTTATGAGCTTAGTGGACTTCATATCTACTATGCTACTTTAAAAAATAGCAGGTGGAAAGCAACTTCTTGATGTCTTCTGCTGTTCTTCCCACCAGCTGCTCAAAGAGGGTGTTGTGCTTTAGGAATGGTACTCCCCAGTTTAGTGGCCCCACGGAGACTATCCAAATGACACTGCCACTCACTCCCTCCCCTCCATCCCTCTCCCCAGTGAGAGATGGGACTGGAGAAGAGAATTGGAGGCACAAAAGGTGAAGATCACAGGCTGAGATAAGAACAATTTACTGGAATTGAGATCAGAAAACTAACAGTAAGAGCAACAATATTAATAATAAAAGTGTACAAGAAAGAAGCGAGTTCACATGCAAGATGCTCAGAATCAACATTACCAGCTCACTACCTTCATCACACTTACTCTACTAAAAGACATGCCTGCTCCCTGGAAGAGACTCTCTTCCCCCTGCCCAGCAATGACATAAAGTAGTATAGAATAACCTCTGAGCCCTGGCCATGCTCCTTTCTGGCTACTGCAAAACCCTGTCCCACCCAACAAACTCAAAATTTTCAGGAACAAATTCAGTGCATGTCTGCTATCTTAACTTGGTTAAAAATGAGTAGCAGACTGCCATCCCTGAGAAGCTACAGCATTTCTAAGATTAAGATCTATACTATGTACATTTTTAATATCAATTTTTCCCAACTGAGATACAGAGTAATTTTAACTGCATTTCCTTAGTTTCTCGAAATAATAATAATAAAAACCCATATTTCCATAAATAATTAATCCAATTGGGTTTATGCTATCCAGAGTGATTTTCTTTCTCCCTTTATTTTTGGTTTTAAAACATATTTCTGGATAAACTAAACACAGACAGCTTGTGACCTGCTTACCCACCACCTCTGTTATTTCTTCTCTCAAGGTTATTTTTGGTCTGCACTATCCATTTTTATGAAGAAAAAAAAAATAAAAAAGAAGTAAAAAAGAGGATAGGAAGGAAGGAAGAAATGAGTAATTATATGTCTAAGCAATACAGAACTCATTTAAATAAAAGAAAGAAAAAAAAAAAAACAAGCACCAAGTGAAAAAAGAGTGAAAAGTAAGCATTTCATTGAAGAGGGGAATTTAGCCGACTAGAAGGGTCAAATTCTGATACCCAACCGTGTGCAACATCTTTATAGAAAATTTCCTATTTTATTACTTTTTGTTAATTTACCCTCTTAAAAAAAACAAAGGGGTTTTTTTTTCTGATTTGTTGGTAGAGGAGGAAGAGAGAAAAAATGTCAGAGCAGTAAATAAAAGTCTCTGATTTTCATGTGAAAACCCTGCATTTTCTCATTCGTTTCCATAAACCCAGGGAAGCTCACTTCAAATAGCTAATAATGAATTTACCATGCTTCTATGTTAACACAAGGTATTGAACACTATAGGAAAGTAACTAGGGATAAATGTAACACCACACAAACTTCTCAGAAAGAAGGTTAATATATTCCAAATCTCCCAAATCACTAAAATCAGTCTCATTTTCCCTTGCCAGCTAAATGGCAGAACTACTCAACCGTTTGTAATTGAACTGTCAGCATCACTGAACTGATCATCTTTTAAAAAGGTATGCAGTGTGCCAAGAAAAGTTTTTTCAAGATTTAAGATTCAGAAAGGATATTTTTTTAGAATGCCTCATCTACACCAAAATAAGGAATAAAAGCTCTACCCATGTGAAACATTCTTCAACATGTACAGTTAGTGACCCAAAAAGTCAATAGATTTGAATTCTTTGCAACTTTGATGTCACAAAAATTAAATTAGTTCAATAGAGTATTTTAATACTTCAGGAGTTCATACCAATCTCTACCTGGGTGACAGAGCTTCTTACTTGCATATCTGAAAATGTCTTGCTCCATAGCGTAGTAATATAGTACAATCCCAACCCTCAGTCACACTGAGTAGCAGTTACCTATAATATAGTGAACTTAATTTCAGTCAAAAGTTCACTTGTGCTACTCCTTTGATTTTTTTTTTTTCTTCCTACTGTCACTCGCTAGGGGTTTAGAAAGACGTTAGGTCAAAAACCAGGAGGCACTTTTTCTTTCTTTTGTATATCTCTTTCAAAATAAAAAGGAAACTCTGGTATGCAAAATGAAAATCTCTGTCCTCCTTTAAATTGTCCATACCTGAAAGTTCCTTTATACCCCTTGGACAAAGGGGGACTTCCTCCTCCTTGGAGGAGTTTTAGACACAATTACACTTTGTAGAAAGATAAAGCCCTATGAAGAACAACAAACCTGAGTATTTCTCTAGTATCTAGTCTTATCTAGAAACTGCAATTTTTATTGCTCACCAAATAATCAGTAACTTTGCTTTTGGAATCTATTGTTTGCAATGTTGGTTACTGCCACTTTTGAGAAAACACTGCTTAAGACATTGTTAAAGAAAGACTTTAAATCTCAAGAGTTTCAAGTGCCAGCCACATATCAAAGGGAATCAACAAAACCTTAATTTAGTACAGGAGCCCAAGGGGCACTGTGAGCCTACACTGCGAACCTACACTGTAGATACAGCATTTTTTAAAAGTGCCTGCTCTGTTCTGTTCTGTGTACCCACTCCAAACATTTCATATTTAGTCTACTTGCTTAGACCAACCATGCTTTCCTATCCATGCGGAAAATAATGTGTTTCTTTCCATAAGTCAAACATTTGACCTGAGTAAATAATTTTGTGCCTGAAAGCTAATGTATTCTATTGAATATTTTATCTAAAACAAATAGTGACTTAAACTTTATAAGCTTTGGGGCTAACTCTCTTAGGAAAAATTGCAGATAATGGAAGATAAAATTATTAAAGGGTTTAACTTAATTTCTAACCTGTCTACACATGATTCCAATCGTCCTGACAACACAATTTTAGCAGAGGTTCACTGGATCATTTCATCCTAATTAACATCCAGGCATTTCTTGGCTTCTCTTCCACACAATTGTCCTCCTAAACTGTGTGAGGCAGAAAGTAAAGGTTGTCAACCTGTTTAGATGAAAAATTTCCTCAAATATCAAATAATCTCAAATGGATAAACTCAGAAGAAATAACAATATCTAAGCAGAAACAAACAACTTTAACAGCTGAATAAAAAACTGCCATGTTAGCCCAAAATCTCATTATGCCCAGAGAACACACCTTACGTTGAGCTAAGAGTTTAATATTTGACCAATTAAATTCTTCACAGACTAATTCAAATGCAAAAATTAGTTATAATTTATCCAATGTAAATTATGGCAGCACTGCCTAAATAATGTAATTATTTTTTAAAAAAATAATGAAAACACACCCTGAATTAGTAATGTCGTTACCTGGTTATACGTAAACATATTCGTATTCATCCCTTTTATTATACCTGCTTTTCCAATGCCACTCTGGGCCCCAGGGCTGAAGCTGGTGTTCCTGAAAAAGGGCCAGAACGAAATAGCAAAATTCAGAGTTCTCCAAGATGATTATGATATTAATGAGGTGGAGAGACTTTCATCAGTCTTGAGTCTACTATCAGTATTATTTTTGTATGGTGTTAAAGAGCCTGTTCAAGCACTCTTCATTTCTTATTGACCCATGTGTTAGTTACACAATGACTGTTTAATATTGTTAGATTTTTATCTTGTATGGTAAACAATTTGTTATAGAGCAGATATTAACCTGTAGCAGTGTCATTAAAGAATTAGTGCTAAAATGGCTTCTTTTTGAATACTAGATATTTTTTTTGCAGTTATAGCTGTTTCACTTGTAACTTATGTTTTCCATTTATAACATTTATATGAAACATTTTTCAAATTCAGCAATTTTGGATGAAGGAAAAGAGTACTGTACTGCTCGCTTCCCAGAACCGGGTTTCAGTTGCCACAATGAAACATCTCTAATTAAGTTTTACAATGAAATTACTAACATTGATCGCCCTGATATAAAACCAGAAGTGAAACTATAGTTTTGGAAAGTAATATCACTGTCTTTCCTTTTTTAAATAAGTTTTAAAATAACTTGAGCATATACCTAATTTTCTGAATGAATATTTTATTTCTTTGATAATATTTACTTTATTTCATCCTCCTCTCTGCAGAAATTAGGTATTTTATAATCTGTAAGAGCAATGTTCCAGCTTTAAGTCTTAAAAAAATAATAGCATAGTAGTAAATTCTGATATGATATTAAAGAAAATATCAGGTTTTACTACAGGTAATTACATAATTTTAAAATTATTGTATTTTAACAATAGCCTAGTATTATTTTGAGAACAATGCTGCTTGTTGTAATGATGAATTAGCATTCAATAGCTTCCCTAAACTATAAGACTATCATCCAATGATAAAAGTAAAACATATATTTTCTTATTCACATGAAAGCTGGAACAACTCTTCTGCAGCTCAAAATGACCAGATACCTTAAAAAATAAACCTGATTTAATCTTGATTACACAGAAGTGTGAATTTAAAAACAGCTTAATTTGACAGACATGAATCTCAGAAAGCTATAGAGATTGCCTATTCCTATATGCCTGGGTTGTCTCTATTTCAAGATACAAGACTGTACATTAAGAATAGATTAATTTAAATAATGGCAACACCCATACCGTTTTGTGGTAATTTCCAAAGAGAAATGGGAAAAAAAATATGTTTATTATATACCACCTCTTTCTATAACAACAGGCAAAACAGGCAAATGTCACCTCCTATCTCATGCTATTGTCAAAAGTGTTTTTAAAACCAGAAAAATTCCTTAAATGCTATAGATATTTTTTCGTGTTTTTTTGTTTTTGTTTTTTTGGGGGGGTTTTTTGTTGTTTTTTTTGTTGTTGTTGTTGTTTTTGTTTTTTTTTGTTTTTTTTTTTGCTCCTGGCCTATTCACAAATGAACAGTACAGATTTAATATTTTATATACACAATACACTTTCCACTCTAGTAAGGCAGGAAACATAATTATGAAGACATATTTTAATATTTAATTTTAGCTGAAAGTAAACATAAGAATATAATGAAGTAACCTGGAAAAAGTCATGCCCCAGCACCCTCTTTATTGGCTAGGACACACATTGCATTGCCTTGCCACACAGAAACTGCATAGCCTTCTGTGTCTCTCCTTCTTGATTCAGACCAGCCCAACAAAAACTCAGTGGAACTAATCCAGAACAGAAAGAACATGTAAATCCCCAAAGAATGCAATGTGCAGACATGTTGGATATACCCCTCAGTAACTAAACTAGTGGCTGAGGAACTAAACTGACTGCTGAGCTCTTTCTGCTCACAACTACCATGTTTCATCCTTTTCCATCTGCCGGTAAGAGAGAACACATTTTCTGAATTCAGCATAGTTTAGAAGGTGCACAACTGACACACATCCTTTCTCTAGTCCATAAAATGCACTGTTGTTACAAATTACTCTGATTTTTTCCTTACCTGGAAGTTTTGATCAGAAATTTGCTGAAATAGATTGAATTTAATGTGGAAGATGTTTCAGCAAACAGAACGTTGTGAGACAGTTTTACCCTACTGATGATGTGTTGTTGCAATAGTCTTTGTTTTCATGATATTGTGATGCTTCAGTACAGTGAGAGAAAGGACAGAATGCCACATAACAAATCTAAACACCACAAAACAAGTGAATATTTCAGGAAGTAAAAGGATATGAGTAGGAGGGATGAGTAAGCATGACTCAGTTCCACAATGATCTGTATTTGACCCTGAAGACAAAGCAGAATTTCAGTTTTTAGTATTGCTCAAATTTGATTAAAAATCTGCTTTTTTAATGCATCTTTCTATTTTACGTGGTCATATATAATGCAGCTGGCTTACACTGTGTCCTCCACAAAATTCAACAGTGCAATCATACTGCTGTATACTGTGCTTGATAATATGTTTCACTGCTAGCAGATATATATTTCAGAAGACCGGAAAAGACCCAAAATGGGTACTGGCCATTAATGTATTTGCCACAAAATCTTTTAATTCTGTACACTATAGTTCCAAATGTCCCTAGCAAATTACTTTAAATCACTGTAGTAAGGGAAAATTTACAGTCCCAAAATTATTGGTGAACTTATTTAGTTTTGTATGTCATCACCTTTGCCTGGGACTTCTGGGCTGTCTAGCAAAAAATAACAGAAAACAATTACACACTGAAGAAAAGGAATAGATGATATAATATATATATATGTACACAGACCGAATACTTGCTGAGAACATCGTCTCTCCAGAAAAAAAAAAAAAAGAAAAGAAAAGTATGATCTAACCTAACTCTTGAATAAGAAGTGTCTTTTATCTCTAAAATACGGAAAATATAGATAACAATGAAAATCAAAAGTTCCTGTGTATTTTAGCTTCTTTTGGAGAAAAAATGAACTGCGTTTTAATTGTATGCATGGTATACATGTTGGTTACAAAACTGGGAGTCTTTGTGAGATCTGTAGGTAATGTCATAGTGCAAATAATTTTCTGGTTTTGATCATCAACTTTCAAAGCTTAAATTATGGTCAGATAATATCACAGTAACACAACATGAAAAAAATTAAGAAGGACAAAATGACACACAAAGAAATTCAGGAGAAAATAGAATAGGAAAGAATGTATGAATGATTATAGTACTTCTAAAATAGTGTTTGCTTTTAGACATTAAAGACAAAAAAGAAACACTTCAGCTTCTTTTTTTCTTTGTTGTTTCACCTAATTTTAATGTAAATAGCGTGGATTTATTATTTTTATTCAGCTGTACTAGAGGTTTATTGAAAGGTTATGTGGCACTGTGGAAACCATCACTGAAATCTCCAATCCCTTGGAATAACATGTGAAAAAAGAAAATATTAAGGATTTTTATAATTTTTCAAAATGTTGTGCTTTAGACTAAAACCACAGAGGCATTAGATTTTTACCATTTCGATATATAGCACATGTTTCGTAAGTGTCCATTTCCTATTCTGAGGTTAAGAATTTCCAGGAAGGGATTCTACTGGCAAATAATTACAATACTAAAAGTGATTTAGACAAGCTTTTTTCTTGCAGATTGGTGGGATCTTTACAGTTCTGTTAAAGAAAAACTTCTACATGATGACACTAGGTTTTTCCCCTAAGTCTAGTTCTACCTTGCAGCTGGTTCTATATGCATTTTAAAGCTGGTTACAACCATAATTTCTATACTGGAATGAATGAAAAACAATTTTAATGATATTAATTATATATTAGTTATTTTCCAGAATGTTTCTACACCGAGAAAACTACATAAGTGATACAACTAATTTTACCCTGGATGTGATGAGCAACATCATTAAAAGAAGCTCTTCTTGGAAAACCACATCACGTTCATGCATTTCTATGAGCACAGCCCTAGAGTGCATCCTGTATCATCATAATGGAGAAACTTCAGCCCTACAGGTATGAATATATCACTGTGAATGTATCAGTTTTGCTTCAGAGGCAGTTCTACCAAGCATTTTTTTCCCTTTACCTCATATACAGCTCACAGTTTCTCTTGTCTAGCTCCAATAATAGCAAAATTTAAATTCACTTGGGGTGGTTCTCCTTTATGCATATGGACATGTAGTTATAATGCTGATTAATCACTGGTATTGTAAACAATATTTATCAGAAGGACACATTAAAAAAATATGTGAAATATGTTCAACTTCACAGCTAAAAATTAATTATCATAATGGATTTTTAGACCTTGGTAGGTCATTTAAAGAAAAGCTATTAAATCTTTCCTAGCTTATCTTGGAGTTATCAAAAGAACGACATTAATTATTAACAAGATTTATTAAAGAAAATTGTGAAGAAGCGCAGGTAATGATTAATATTGCTGCAATATTAACAGCAATACTAATGCACTCAGCTGTAATTTGACAACAAAGAAAAAAAAGCATTACAGTATCAAGTCAGCATGGTTTCCCATAAATGCTGGACTACAAATACTTCAGGAGCAATGGAATAGAGAGACAATCAAAGGTCAACAGATGGAGAATCCTTCAGTTCCTGAATCAAATGTCATGTGTCTTACAAACTAAGGAAATGATGCATCAACATTTTGCTTAACTGCTGAGGACTGTAGCACATACAAGAAGCCCAAAGACAAATTTCTGAAGGTGAATTATAGCCCAGAGTACTTTCAAGACTGAACAAAGGAAATTTGTTAGATGTCTACTGAAGTTGCCCATATGAATAAGAGCAGTAAGGCCTTGTCTATGACTATGAAGTCATAGTGAACTAATGTATTAGAAATATTCTGGAAGCCAAGAGAAGGGTGCTCTTCCTGTAGTCAGACAAAGCTATGTGTACAACACCATGAAGCACAAGTCCCAGACACACCCATCTGGAGTGGTTCCAGAACAGTGACAGCTGTGAAGGCTGCAGTACATTTCATAATGCCAGCGATGTGATTGCAGAAATCCAGCAGGTGCCATACAGAATACAGTCATATTTGTTTCCTCTTGCACCAGTGGCATGCACACAAAGCAACCATCTGCATTCCAGAAAGAGGTATTCCTGAAAATGCTCCTTTACGGTTGAAATAATGCCTCAGCATAAACTTCATTTCTATCACCTATGTCTATTCCAAATAGTAAATGGACCATAAGAGGCCAATTAAAGATGTTTCTTGCATATTATCATCATTCTGATGCACTCCAGCCCATGTCACTCCCTTTACCTGTCTAAGTTTGTTAAAGAAACAGATTGGAAACCTGGTGAGTTCTACCACAGGGAAGCCAAGGTCCTCTCTTTTCATCCACAGAGGAGTTTTTCTGGTTCAAAAGCACTTACCCTGTTTCACTAGAGATTTCAGTCTTAATAGGAAACATTTGAACTCTGTCCTATCTGTTTCTACTGAAAGCTTTCTCTTAAATAAATAAGTAGGAGAGAGGAGAGTAACTTAGTTTCAACACAAAGGCCTCACAAACTTCAATCAAAAGATTAAAAAAAAAAAAAAAAAAAAAAAAAAAAAAAAGG
>JAWWEE010000074.1:133948913-133971299 GCA_035221455.1 Xenops minutus | reverse complement strand
GGCGTAACTTAATGGTTCAAAAGCAGGAAGTTTTCCTCGGAGCTGGCCCTCATTGGCTCTGCTCTATAGGATGGAGGCTTCCAACAGAAGCCAATCTTCCTCTTATTAAAAAAACAAACAAACAAACAAACAAACAAACAAAAACACCTAATCAGAGAAACCCACGACAGATAGGTGGCTAATTTTTTGTATTTTCCTCTCTAGAATTGGTAACTCTGTACCTAAACACAATCCAGGTTTGAGAATTTATAATAATTCACAATTGCATTGCTGTAATAATTTAAATTGTATATCCAACCAAAGGAGATAAAAAGAATAAGTCACAGCTAAGTAGAGATATTTTCAGCATTTTTGCATTGTCTTGTTTCCAATTCTGTTAAAGTTCATTGGAATTTCATTATCACATTTTTTGGGAAAAAAAAGAAGTGAACAATCTTGAAAGCATGAATTTTTAAGATAATGAAACATAACTGAGTATTTAAATGTAGAGAAAGTAAAAATATTTTTCTATTAATCTTTTCTTCAACAAACAAACTTTTCTGAGAATAAAACATATAGTCTAACAAGGAAAAAGACAAGAGTCAGTAATTACTACATCTTTTACACATTTCTAGCAATTTATGAAAAGCAGATACAATCTGATCCTACTGGGGAACATCAAAAGTATTACTCAGCTGAAGTAAACAAAACTGTTTGAAAATAAGCCTGCTGTAATTGTCTTATATAATGGAAGTTTTGCACTTATTGAAAAATTGCATAATATAAAGGAGCCATTCACGGAGGAAAGAATCATCCAAATGGTTGGTTTGTATTTGTCTATCACGATCAAAGACACAACTGGATAAAGTCTTGAGCAGTCTGATCTGATCTCACAGCTAACCTGCCTTGAGTAGCAAGTTGGACACAGAACCTCCTGGGGTCCCTTCCAGCTTGAACTCTCCTTTGATACTGTGATAGTAAATTTTCATTAAGTATCTGGAACCAATGGAAAGGAAGGAAGAGAATATTTTTGTTGCACATTTCTAAATAAACCTTTTAAAAATTCAGAATCCTATACAAAAATAAGCAAGCAGACCCACAAGAAAAGGAGATTGACTGAGCACTTAATAACTATTCCTAAAGTCACAGCATATCTTGATAAGCATGTGAGGAAATCAATTGCTTTATTTTATATTTATGAAAATAAGTTTAAAATTTACTAGACCAAATTGCTCCCCATTAGAAAGCAAAAAAGCCCACACTGTTGTAGCACATGGCACTCTAGCAGACATTGTGAATGCCCCAGTATAAAAAGCAGTGTTTGATGAAGAAGATTATATGTTAAGTTTACTTAGCATAATGTACAGTGCACAGGTATTATGCAATTTTCTCTAAACTTCAAATTCCAACGTCCAAGGTAATTCAGTATTAGGATTTCTTAGCCCAGACTAATCTCAAACAAACCCTGCAGATTTCCAGCTGACATTTGTAATGTGCACTTGACAAATGAGAAAGGAAAAAATTAAACAAGAAGACGAAAAGGAAAAAAAAAAATCAATATATGACTATCTGAGTTGGAAAGAAAAAGACCCCCTCCATCTCACTTTTCCCATCTTCACCACATTTTTAAGATTTGTAAGAATCCACAAAAGAATTTGGCTGTGTTTTTGTCTCCATTATTTTTTAAAGTAGACACTGAACAATAACAACTTTCTTCTGTATTCTGTGAGGGTTTTTTTAATTAAAGTAAAAGGTTTGTAAATGCAGGGTTTAGAATTAGAAGCGGCTATAGTGAAGGAATATATTAAGTGTTTTATGACCCACAACTATAAATGAAAGCAGTATTATCAATATGAGAATCACCTAAGGAAGGCAATTCATAGGAAGTAGGAGAGACTTCAGGAAGTGAGAGATCTGGGTGTTGATTAAAATTATTACATCAACTTTATGGTACCATTTTTATCATTAATCTTTCTAATAACTTCACACTATCAGAAAGAAACGCTTCTGCTATCAGAAAACTGTTTTCTTTACCATCCAAACCTATACTGCATTGGCTTTTTGTGATATTAATGCTATTGCAAGACATAAAACATGAAATTCATGACTTATACAATAAGATTGCAATGGTAAATGCCTGTTTCTTCCCTTGAACTCACTTTTCAGCAATATTTTGTCCTTGCTTAACCAAAAAGATAAGTTCCAATTTTCAGTTCAACAGACTCAGCACAAATTGTTATATTTTTTTCACACACGCAAACAAAAACACCCTTAATTCTCAACATAATTATACTAAATCCTCTGCATAAATTTTATTTTCTAGAAATTCGACTCAATTACACCTATGCACCATAGGCAAATGAACACAATTCCACTGATTCCTATGAGAACATTATTGGTATCTCCACACAGCAGACATATCATGGATTCTTCTCAAGTTTAAGGTACAAATTCTGAAAACATACAAATTATGAATGATTTGTATGAAATCCAGTTGTAAAATAGAACTAAAGGTTTATACTAAAGAGAAAAAGACATGCAATCATTTGACCATGTGAAATAATCAATGCAAGTGAAAAATTAAGATGAAAAGAAGAAAGTAAAGCTTAGGTCATTGAAAGCATATCACAAGTAACACAGTTTCTGGAAAGAAGTTTCAAGGCTCAGAAATGCAAGTGCATTTCAGTTTTGAATTTGGTATATAATAATGTAATTAATTCTTTAGACTACCATTTTTTTTACAGGTAACTTACAAAAAAACCCCACCTTTGAATCTTGAGTTTGAAATGTTCTAGCATTTAAAAACAAATTTCCTTTGATGTAAGAGACAGTGGTGATTTTTCAGACTCAGTAAGCAACAAAAGGTCTCAAAGAATTCCTTACAGTTCTAGTTTCCCATAACAGAGCTATAAAAATGGTTGTGTCCTGTATGAGGAATAAGATACAGCCAGGCCTTTTTATATCTCTGCACACATGGACATGACCCATTCAGTGCATAGTAAGAGATGTGATGTGCTATGACAAGATAAAAAAATGAGTTCTCTCATTATTCTTTTGATTTTGATTGACTGTTATGTTACGTCCTTCCTTCTGTTGTTCTTCAAAGAAACATTAAGCTTCTGTTTCATTTTGTGGGATTTTTTTCTCTTTTTTAGGTATGCCATGAAAATTATGGTTTTGGGATTATTAAGAAAAATAAAGCTTTTCTTAAAATAGACAAAGGAATTTTGTTCTTCCAAAAATGTAATGCAAAATCTTGGTTCATAGAATGGGAAAATAGATTTCTTTCCTTAATAGTTGTCTCATATAATCAAGACAAACTTTAAATGTTTGTACATGCTTTCCATAACATAGAGCAAAATACACTCTGTTGCATAGTAAATATGTAGTATTTCTACTCATATCAATACTGCTGTACAGTGGAGTGGAAATACCTCCACCCTACAAAACAAACAAACAAAAGACACCCAAAAAACCCAAACCTTGAACACAAACTAGAACAATCCATTCAGGATTGAAGATTGGATAAATGGTGATCTCTCTTTTTCTCAAGTTATTAAAAAAACAAACAAACAAAACAAAAACACAAAACAAAACAAAACAAACAAACAACAACAACAACAACAAAACCAACTCAGAAATCCATTAAGAGAGTGGTTAATGCTCTTCTAAAATTTTTGGTTAAGTCCCTCTGACTCTTACAACAGTTACAGCTCTACTTGCATGTTAAAACTGTTTCATAAATTTTAGTCACAATAAATGTTTTCTATTAGTCTGATATTGAGACAACACAAGGCTGCCTGATATTTTGAAAACCTCAACAATTGCGTAATTCTGCAATACAAGAAGCTAAATACAATTCACCTGAGATTTAGATATTTTTCTCTCATCTTCAAATTCTAAATTATGATGATAAAATCACAGAAAAAATGCACTAGAATAGAAAGACCCAAGGTCTTTCATGCATAACTTAGAGGGCTTATGAACAGGTGAAAAGATGCAGGAGAAAAAAGTAGGTGACTTCTAAAGCTTCTGAGTTTTAGGTTTAGCTCAGCATCTTTAGATGTGCAATCTGAAGTAGAACAGCCTCACAGATGGTGTAACTGTGTCCCTCCAATGTAACTCCTTAATGCACAACTGATTTCACACTGGTATTGACTGCCTACACACCTGCATAAACATCTGCTAATATATATTTAAATCATATTTTAGAACTAGGGCTTGACTTTAAAACTAAATGAACTTTTTTTCAGTGAGTCATTAATCATGGGAGAAATGCAATTTTCGGTAAAGTAAATATGATTTGAATTGATGAGTAGTTTTCACCATAATGAAAATGGTAGCATTTTGAAGTGTGATAATTTTTTATATTACATATTTGGTAATAATGAAGAGTTAGATTTATGGATTAGAGAAAGAAATAGGAAAAAAAAAAGCTTTTTTTTTTTTCCATAAATGAAAATATTCAGTCCTGGAGGGCTAACGTTTTATCTAATCCGTGCAATGCAGAACATGGTCAATGTTAAACACTGGGAACTAATTTCTGGTAATTCTCACAACCACCTGATGAAAGAGTTCCCTCAAGGCACATGTATTCCAGGTTCTCACTCTTCTTGCAAACAAGGAGTCTCAAAAATGGTTTCACTTATCTGACAACAGTGACCCAAACTCAGAAGTATCAAATTAATGAATTTCCATCCAACCTCTTTTGCAAATTCAGAGATGCTCCTCTAGCCCTTCATATTTTTTTAGCTATATTTCCAAAAACAAACAAACAAAAAAAAATCAAAAAAATAAACCCAAAACTTACCATGAAAAGTAACAAAAAATAACTAGGAGTAATTAAACTGTGTATTTCAGTTGCCTATATATTTTATGAGTCAAAAAGCAAAATTATAATTGCTATATTTATATATATTTTTTTAATCTTTATTAATCTCTCTTTATCGTACAGTGTCTTAAAGGTTTATTTTCCATTCCTGTGGACCTATGGGCTATCACAGTTAGAGCTGAGACTGAATAACATGAATGAATGCCAGGAAACTGTCACGCTGAGCCAGTAGTCCAGAAGGTCAGTATACACGATATCTCAAATTTTAGGCTTCTCTTAAGCCAGGAACCAGCACCCACTTGTTGTTGATCATAACCTTTAAAGGACTGGAGTCAAGGGTTCACTGGCGTATAACCTGTCTATAAACTGCCCCTTAGACAGGCGTGAGGAAAAAAAAAAAAAAAAAAGTATTTCGGCTATAACTCCTACTCTAATGAAAACTTGAGATTAGAAAGTTTGGAGCTTGATTAATCACTTTCCTATTTAATACATTCACTTTTTTAAAAACTGCAACAATAAGAATTCCTTCTGAAGTTCAGAAATTTTCTCTTTGAGAAGTCTAGAATTAGAAAATTAAAATAGTAAAATAAAAACACTAAGTAGAAGACAATATAAAAAAAGAGGGGCAGATGAATAATCTAACAAAATTGGTCACTTATTTTTAAAAATGTGGAAATTTGGGAGGAGTTATTCTAAGATATTTGTCTTGTACCACACAGCCCTTACTTTGTATATTGCAGAACAGCTCTTTTGCCGAGGAAAAAAGCCTAGATTGGATATCTTGCAACAAGAATCATACAACCCACAACCATTTAACATGATCAGAAATTTTCCTCATACTACTACAGTACCACTTGGCCATAAATGTTATCCTTGAGACCCTAACTATTGCTACCCTAGAGAAAAAAAATTGTCTTGAGGTATTCAAGATAGCTGAGGGTTACTTAGCAAACTAGTGTACAAGAAAAAAAAAATTAAAGGCCTGTACTTGGTATATTGCAGGTTACAGTGATTGTGGGTTGCCATCATTCAAGCAGTCTCCAAATACAACAAAGCAATTTGAGTTACAAGGGTAAGGGCACTAGAAGTTTTAAGATTAATACATTTACAGGGTTGATGTTGTCTAGCATAGATAAATTCCACAACTGTACATAGAAGCTTCTATCATGAACTGCTTATTCACCTGAGTTAATAAAAAAGGCTTCACTGAGAGATGCCCTTTAGGCAAAGGGATGAAGAAATTCATCATCCTTTAAGCAAACTATGGTCTTTCTCTCCTATTACTTGGCCACCTGTGATCAATAAACTACCTCAAGATTAACTAAGGAAAGTAAGATTTCTTGTGCACTGTAGGAACTGCATACTGATGATCATCACTGATGTCAGTAAATAAATTAATAAGTTCTTTTGCTCTACTGCAGTGATGTGTGAATTCATGTACTATAAAAAACCATAGCAATAAGGTATTCCAGTGAACCCTCTCAGGCTGGTTATTCCTCTGGGGGCTTCAGCTGGTAAAAGAGCTCCCATTATATGTTCATTGATCATTGTAACCCTTGATATATGGTACTGCAGTGCACTCATTTTCTAATGCCCAGCATTATTCCAGAGCATTTTATTGATTAATACTGGCTCTTGTCACAGAGTTCCACGTGTTACTGATTAATTCAGTCTCCTGATTAATTAAATCTAAGGTTGCTTCCCTTTTTATTTAACATTACTAATTAGTGGGGAAAGCAAAACTTTGTGGTCCCCCATTAAGCTCTCCCAGCTATGACATACACTTGACAGCTGTCTTTATCTTGTTACTTCACTTTAGTCAAACATTCATTGAATATCATATTAAACATTTTAACTGCTCTAATTACAAGATATTTTTCCTTTCTGGTGTCTTGTACACTGTTTCTCAGTTATTAACAGCAGCATTTATACATTTTCATATCCAATATCATAATCTTTGTTTTTCTTGTAGGCTGTAGCCATCTTGACAAAATCTCAGAAATGTTGATAACGAATCAAACATTTTAATAGACATATTGGGCAAACAAATATATGAATTAAGTTTCCAAGCAGGGCTTAGGTAGGTTTGAGGTCCTTAAATTAATTTCTTCAATATCAAAACCTCCTGTTTAGCTGCATTGCATAATACAGGATGTGCCTAAGTAGATGGATATCTGCCTGCTTGAAATCATTGCTCCCTGGAGTTTTAACTATGGTTTGTTTTAGAATTGCTTTAGCCTGAGCAGTGTGGTGATTATCTCCTCTCTAAATTTCACTGGATCAAGAGTAACCCAGGCATTTCTCAGAACATGTTCAAAACTCAGGTACACTTAGACAAAAAAGTAGAAAATTAAATGTCTCACAAAATATAGCTATGACTGCTGTCTGTTCTGAAATTACTGAGAAGCTGCCATTCATCTTTCTGAAGTTGTAACCTAGTGATTATTAGACTTTCCTATGAAATACCACAGTGATTTCCAAACTCTTCTGCATCTATATTTTCAAAACCACATTTTCCAAACTGAGAGTGAGGAAACATTAAAAGTACCCTGTAAGGATAATGCCCCATGTGAATTCTAGGTGAATTCAAGGAGAGGGAGATGGGAAAGACAATCTACTTCTCTGCAGTATTTCTGCTTGTCATCCTGATACTATTCAGCACAACTAGAGAATTAATCCTATGAGCTGTGAACAAGGGTCTGAAACACTTAAAGAGTCAATTGATTCTACCAACCTATCCTTGCCCTGTAAAGCCTGACTTCTTTTCTGCAAAACTCCCACACAAAAGCAGACTGCAACCCCAGCATAATTTAAAGCCTTTGAGATGGAGGCTTGCGTCTCGCTGGCAATATATGTGGATTTTAACTCCCTTATGCTGAATGAAACTCTTCTCCCTGCTGAGGATTTGCACCAGTTCGCCATTATATAAAAAGTAACAACTTTACTGCCTGTTTTAAAAGAAAACATTCCTGCTTTGAAATACACATCTCAGGAGAGGCTTCTGGGTTCTCATTATCAAAGATATATAGCTGTGCAGCACATGACCATGCTCAAGAGAGAGGTGGCATTCCAACACAATATGTCAGACAGCAATTTTTGTTTGTGGGAGCACAGTAGTAAAATAGTACACCATGTCCCCATTAGAATGTGTTATCTTATTGAAAAAAAAAAAAAAATCCAAAAAAATAAATGCTAGTTTGTGATTAATAATATGAAAGAAATCTACTAGAGGAAAGGAAAGCATGACAGTTTATTACATCCAGTACTTAAACTGCATCAGGAATTATTATATTTACATTAAAACTAGCGGTACAGTAATACTTTTTATGTACTTTATGTAGAAGTCCATAGGATTGCACTGTTAGGTTACAGGCACACAATTTGACCACTGACCAGGTGCTGGCTGAGGTTATGCTGATTCAGCAGAACACAGAATACAACTGAACATGAGTGGTGACAGTCAGAAATAGTACCACAAAAGACATCTGGTTCTCATGGGTGGGATCGGTTGTCCTGTCTGTGTGTTCTCACAACTTGTGCATTCCCAGCCCTTCACTGCTAGGGTGAGGTGAGAAGCAGAAAATGCCTTGGCACTATGTAAGTACTGCTCAGCAATGACAACATCCCTGTGTTATTAATCATTTCCAGCACAAATCAAAAGCATAGCCCCATATCAGCTACTGTGAAGAAAACTAACTGTATCCCAGCTAAAATCAGCAGACAGTATCAGCAAAATCAAATTTGAGTACAGATCTAGCACAGCTGGGTTCAAAGGGAAAAGAGAAAGGGACACACATAAGTGTGGGAGAAAAAAAAGTTAAAGATCCAGAAATGGGATAATGAGGCAGGCAATGATGTAATAATTTGCTGTCTGTTGAGTATAACTGATGTGTTTGATCTCTGCAGTCTGAGCAGGACAAGAAACAAATGCAGATGACCTGATCACACAAGTCAAACCCATCCTTCTTTCAAGGAGAAGGTGCAGGGGAGATGCACCAGGTCTACAGTTGCCCCTGGTCTAACAACATCATCATCTTTATGATCCCTTTCTAAAAAATGTTTAGAAATGTCACAAAAGCAGCTGGCAAGCTGCATCCTGGTCCTATCAATGAGCTCATAACCACCAGGAGGATAATCCAACCCTCCTAGATCATATGTTATCAGCCTGTCAGGAGAACCCTAAAGCTAGTTTGATCAGTATCAATTGAATTAACCTTGTGTAAACCTGCAGGACAAAAAGGCATGAATTAAATCTATGTTAGGATTTCATTTAGTCTTCATGAGCAGGTAGGTGGTTGTTGACTCAGTCTTTCACAACTATGACTAATATCAATTTTATAAGCACCACTGGAACAATATAAAAACTTTTGTATAATAGAAAGGTAAAACATTTCATATAGAAGTGAAGCCAAACAATGTATATAGTGAAGTCACATAGAAATCTAAGTCATTGAATTGTGTCCTGCAAAAAGCTACCTTTTCAGAGTCCTGAAACTTTTTCAAAGATAATGAATGAAAAATATTGATTTCCACAGCTATCACGTTCAAATTGCTCTTTACCCTACTTTTGAAAAGTATCTTACAGCATTTACACCCCTTCTCCAAAAGAAGGTCTAGTTCCATTGTTGGAGAAAACATTATAGTCCACTGACATCAGAAAACACTTATTGAAAGTTATTGTAAAGCCATTAGATTGCGTGATTACAGGTGGTCCCACAGGTGCAGTTTCACATTACAGAAAATAAAACAAAACCCCAATGCACACAGAAACTATTTGCTGGAATAACCCTGAAATAATTGTCTGTGAACATACTGCTATAATTTGGTCAGGATAAAAGCTGCATTTATCAAGTTCTTTTCAGTTTCTTGACTTCAATTTTAGAAATTTTAATCACTAGCCCCCTTCTGAAAAGTTCTTTTTATGGTTAAATAGTAAGAGGCCTACACACTGCCTAACTATTTTAGCAATGGTGTTTAGAAACTTTTCATTATTCAGATTGCTGTTTCAGTTCTATTCATATTTTAATTACTTTTTGGAATTTCTATGCTGTAGTCCATTGGCTCAACAAATAAACCCTATGTGGAAATTAGTGAAATCAGAGACCCAAACTCCTCACAGATTGTTTGATTCCACTCAAGTTATGTAAGTGCTTTTTGCTAGTAAACTTTCAGAACCAAAGTTATTCTGACCAGATTTTATAAACACTGATAACACATAGCATTTTTCTACCTCAATGTCTAAGCTCAAAATTGGTTTTCATATGTATCACCACATTAATTTTATTGCTCTTTAGACAATGTTGAGGGAGTAAATTAAGGTCTTTGCTATAATATTTGCAGAAAGTTTACATGCTTGAATTGAGCATAATTTAAGTGAAATTACTTATCTAAATATTTTCCAATAAAATTGTGTGAGGTTTTGTTCAGATGATTTTAAAATGTGTATTTTTTTGTTATAAGCTTATATTGGATATTGTGTTTGTCTTGCTAAATACAATACAAATCAGAAAAAAATAGAGGCCAGCAATTGCAATTTGACAATATATACTTTCAAATTTTCTTTAGCAGAGCATTTTATTACAAAGAGAAACACTTAACTGCATATATAACATTATATACATTAATAAAAAGCTAGTGCTGTTGTTGCCAGTGACATAGCATAAAATACATAAAACCCTAAGAGGTGTATTTGCAAACATATTTATGTTTGCTTTCAATCTTCTGGCGCATTTTTGAAGGATAAAAGTCACATATACATAACATGAAAAGGATCACGTGTATCTATTCATTTGCTTTTTCAAAATAATAACTAATTAGAAACAGAATTTAATTTTGGATCAGGTTGCAGTATATTACACTTTTAAACCATATTGCAGACACAATATGTACAGTATGCATTGTATGTACCATAAAAATAAAGCTTTGTCCAGAAATTATAACTTAAAAATCCCTCTCAGCATGTGAAATTTGCCTCATGCAAGATGTCAGAACAGGACTGAACTCAGCCCTTGCCTTGCCCAAAAAGCCATACTGATACCTGTTTAAGTCTTCCTTCACTGAGCTTAAATCTGCCAGATAGGTGATGGAGGAGTTACTAGTGAAAAATTGGATTCAATTTACTTTTACAGATAAATGTGAAAATACCCTTAGTGGATGGGACACATTATGGAATGCTGGGAAGGGGACACATTATGGAATGCTGGGAAGGGCATTCTGGGATTATGCAATGCTTATGGAACACTTGAAGGAGAAACTAAAGATGGGGGAAAGGAAGAGTTATGGTGCTTTGAGGAGAAGCAAGCATGGTAAAATAGAGGGAATAGAAGGCAATCTGTCATGTCTTATTAAACTCCATTTCTAACTGGCTGAGGGCTGTCTCTGCACATGTGTATATTTGAGGTCTGAGTGCAGCTACTGGAGTCAGACCACGGGTCAGAGCCCATATATCCACGGTGCAGCAGCTGGAGAAACAGGAGTATATATGTCGTGTGTATGTGCCTATGTGCAGGTGTTTTAGTAGCGAGCATCATATCAGACTAACCAGAAAGTAGAATAAGAAATTTTATAACCAGGTATCAGAGAGGTTGTAGATCACTGAAGAGACCAGATGATGTGAGAGTTGGCTTCTGAAGGAGCAAGCACATTACCAGAGAAGCCAGGATTCTAACACTCAGGTGTTGGTGAGTTTGTAAATCTATACCATCTACTGGAAAAGAACATCTGCATGTTTTGGTATGACATAACTGGGGAGACCTGGTGAATCCATGGGCTGGTCAAAAATGTAAGGCCAGCTACTGGAGGAGGGCCCCGAGAGACCAAAGCAGATCAAAATGCTGTCACAAAGTATACAGCCCTTTAGAGTAGCTGAAATAAAGCAGTTATTATTAATCTTCCTCTGCCCCCTTTCCTTCTCTCTCTCACTCTCTCTTTTTCTTCTCCTAATTTTCTCTTCTTGAAATCTGGGTAATTTAAAGTTGGATGTGTTAGAATTTGCTCAGTCCATGTTTTGTGGAAGGCTTTATTTTGATTGACTGACTGCTTTAAAATATGCCAGGTACCCTTATTTTCCAAAGTTTGTTGTTTAACCTCCTCAGAATGTTGTCATATTTCTCCCATGAGCCTGTCCCAGGGTACCAAAGAACCCTTTAAGAAACTCATCAAGCCAGATTGAGGCTTTACCGCGTACCGTGAGCACATGCTCATTCTTGCTACCAGCTGGACTTGAGATATGGAGCTGCAGCAGCCTCTCCTCTGATGGACAACCAGGTTTGTCAACTCCTAACAGCTCCTACTCAGAAGACTAGCACACTATATCTCATAGTGCATTTAAAGTTAAAATTTGCAGGACTTACTTAACCTTTATTTGGATAGAAAAGAGAAGCATTTTGAAGAGTTAAAAGTAGATGCTACTTATTTTTAATGGACAAACAACTGTTATTTAGACATCTCAGGACGAAGTCTATGTTCTAGACACAAAAAGCAGTGCAATGTGAAATAAAAACGTTGTAGTGAGAACTTCGCTGTAAAAGTTGAATTGCAAGAGCAAAAGCAAGTGAGAGATTTGTACTAATCAATACAATTTAAATACTGAATAAGTCTTAATTACAAAGAGAAGATGACAAGCTAAGGGTAAAGTTAATAGAGAAGAGCTGGGTAATGTCTCTGATGTGGCAGTGAGACAAAATGGAGTAAGGCATCACTACAAAGTGAGATATTGTCAGAAATTTGATATATTTCATGTAATTCCAACAATTATCTGGGGAAGAATAAAATTAGGAGAATACTAATCTACACAGGTGAATTTCTAATTATTGAAAAAAAAAAAAAAGCATCATCTAAAGCAGTGGATATTCACAGAGGTGAAGTTCTTTCCTAACTCAAAACAACCAACTAAGACAAAGTATTCATTGTCACTGTGCGGGGGCAGGGAGGGGGGGGTAAAAAAAACCAAAAAAACCAACCAGCCAACCAACAAAAAACAACCAAAAACCCCAAACAAACAAAGAAAACCAAAATCTTTTCAAAAATATCTGTTGAAATAGTTCAACATCAAAAGAATTCACTCCTCAAACACCCAGTTAAACTAATACATCAGAATGCCTGAAGAGTATTTATACTTTACAATTTCCATCTGAATTTTCTGGACCTACAGCTAAAATCTGACAATTAGTATGAGTAAACAATTGATCAACAGCCTGGGCAACAAAACATTTAAAGGGAAGAACCAGGAAAATCAGCTAATTCTAAGGAAGATGATAAAGACTTTTCTTTATTTCAATAAAGTAATGGGGCCTAACAAAATCTTATATTTAATGACCAAAGAAATGTGAGTATAATCTATTGTTTGGGTTCCACATTATGGAAAGATTCAAAGGCTTCTGGGACTTTCAGATATGTCTAATAAATTTTTGGAAAAATGGAAATTTTTTTTATTGAGGCTGTAACTGACAGAGTTGTGCTAGCAGGTATTTTGGCTCAAAATTCTTTCTACTGCATATTGCATAGTTTCTTCTATTTCCACAATTATTGTTGAATTCTATTATTGTAGAATTGATGCCTATTAGTCACACATCAGGAAAAAGACAGCAATCGCCAGTGATGAATTATGAGTGAAAATATCTGATGACATCCCAAAGGAAAGAAGTAGCAGGAAGAAACAACCTGCAATATATTATTCTTATGCTGGATAATTTGGGCCATTTATTGTTCCTTTGAGAGATTTTTATGCTGGGGACCTTGGTATGAGACAGGACAACCAAGAACTTTGCTGGTGTAATGCTAACAATTGCACACTACCAGCTTCCTTGCAATTCATATATAACTCAGTGCTGGATTTCTCTTCAAGAAAAACAGAGTAGTATAGGTACATATAAAAATCCTGGACAAATTTTACAATAAATCTGGAACAGTAATATACATAAGGTACCAAGTTCCATCTAAGTCCCTATTTCACAAGGTTAGCAAGTCTTTCAGGTTGCACATAAAAATATGCAAGGTAATTTATATTTTCACATTATATAGAATTGATTGCTAAAAGAATCAGAACTTATGTCTCACTTTTATATTTATAAACATTTATTCTTTCTTAAAATGCAAAGTGAAGCTGTTCACCGAGTAAATAAAAAGAACATCAACAAAGCCCCATAAAGTACTAGTCATACTTCTACAGTTCCTCAAACTGCTACATACAGAGAAAATCTCTGGTTTTGGTTCTTAAAAGTAAGGAAGAGAAGATTAAATTATATATATTCTAGAAAGACTGATTAATGTGGAAGTCATATAGCTATTAACTTTAAAAATAGCGCTTTTTTTCTACTTGTGGAACCAAGCAGAATGCAAAATTAATTCTGTCTTTCCTATTATTTTAGTATAGTATCTTCAGTGCAGTAGTAATGGTTCACATACAGAAAACTTTTGTACACATACTGAAATTGAAACACTACTTGACAGAGGGCTAAATTTAATAAAATTTCTGTCCTTCCTAGTATCAAAGATTACTTCATAAGTTACCAAATTTAAAAGAAATCACTGTACAAGAGACAGTTCACATGGAATGTGTGTCCTACTGTGATGGCAAACTAAAATGTCCATAAAAAAATTAATATAAGGAAAAATCATACATTTAACTGTAAATGTCAAGTAGTGCTATTATGAAAAATGTCACAGAAATAATTAGATGAAAATGGTTCCAATTAGTATGTACTATGTGGTCATGTTCAGTGTATCAATCAAGGGAAGTTAATATTATCAGTAGTCGCTGTAAGATCTTCTAAATATCTTCTAGACTAGCAACTCTTATAAAGAAATTTATGTAGCTATAAAATAGCCAAATATTAAAATTTGATTTATAGAACCTGGAATAAAATTCAATTTCTTTTATATTAACTTTAAAATTAAAAAATACATGTGTACTTGGGAACTCAGGGCTAGAAGGCTTCTGGGTCAGTGACTTGAGCTCCTGTTGTTGAAGGCAAACACAGTGTATAAGCTTTTTTATACATTTCTTCATCTTCATCTTAGAAGGTTTTTGAATTTTTTGTCCTTCATTACTCTGAACACAATATTGTTCCAATACCTGACTATTCTTATGGTTTGAATTTGCTAATTATCAACATATATTTATTCATGCTCACATTGTATATTTTTTTTCTTTTGATAATTTTATCCTGTAGCTTTGATAGGTCTCCTCCTAAGTGTCTAAATAAACACTATTGATATTCCCTCTTCTCTTCCTTCTACCTAAGTAAGTCAAAGCCTTATTTTTATTTTTTTTTAATAGGAGAGATTCTACATTTTTTTTTTTTTATTTTAGCTGTCCTTTCTTATATCTGCTGGCAGATTTTATCTGTGCAATATCACAACCAGATTTCAGCTCAATTCTGTGCAATAACATTCTCATCTCTGCTGGAAATAATTTGTGCATTAAAATCTTAAACCTCATTTACCTTTTCCAGTCTGCCATCACTTGCTGGAGAGGTTTATAGGCATCCTATGGTAAGTAACACAACCAGGTTTTAACGGGCTGTCTGCAGCTCATCAGCTGAAAACTTATCATTACTCAAGATAACTCTGTTTTTTTTCCATTTTCAAGGTTAGCCAGGATGCTCTGTATCACAGCCTGGCTTCTTCATATCGACTGTATTTTCACATGATTTCTAATCCAGCAGTCTTCTGGGTTAACATATAGTTACCTTTAAACAGATGACATTAATATCAAGGAGAAAATTAAAAGCAACCAAGTTAAAATCCCCTTTTACAGTCAGGCACAAGTACCTATAAGATGTGAGTATATGCACAAGCTCTTTTGTATTTACCTGACTAGTCATATTGTGCCGCAAAAGAATTACTGCTTCCCTAAACCAATAAGGTCTGTAAACATGAGTCTAAAATAAGGAAGTTCCAAAAAAGGAATTAGTACAAGTAAAAGCCTTTTTAAAACCTGGATAACCTATTACAGATTACCATAGTAGAAATTAAAAAAAAAATAAAAAAAAAAAAAATAAAAATGAGTGTGAGAGAGGGAAGAGTATGAACAGCAACAGAACAAGTAAGTATAAGAATTGAAATATAAAACCAGAAAAGCAGATATTTACCTATCCATAGTCAAAATCAAAGATATTTGGAATAGTACGTTGAAAATACATACGGTCAATTCAAGTCTAGAATTTGTTCCTTGGAGGAGTAATTCTGTATTTTACTGTGAGAGGAATGTATAGGCAATTTTAACTTTGTAAAGAGAAGTGATCCCAAGGACACCTCCATCAGTAGTGCTTGCAGCTGAATGAAATGTAACAAAGCAGGCAGGATCTAAAGTTGGGCACAGGAGTAGACTGAGCGTTGTAAGAGTTTATCACAGCATCAGCTTCGCCATAGTGTCACTTGTAACACAATTTTATGCACCAAAACCTCTCTGCAGTGCAGGGGAAAAGTAGTGCCTTGCAGTAAGATCTACAAGACAGCAACACAGTTAAAGGCAATCGATAAAAGGCACTGAGGATAGTGACTGGTCTTTGAGGAAAAAGAGCTTTTCATGGTTAAATGCATTGCTTCTATCCAAGTCTAAAACTGTCTTGAATGTAAGCTTTTGTGACTTGCTTTTTTCTAAGAATCCTAAAAAAAAAAAATAATAATTTCTTTCCTTTGACATACAACATAATAGATAATAGAACTATGAATTTTGCTTTAAGTTTCTGGATACATACTATACATTCTGTTAAAAAGTTTAACATAGGCATATTAAAGGAAACACTTGCAATGCTGAGCATGCTCAGTGGAGGAAGCTTGCCATCTACATCACCTATGAAGACTAAGATAATTCATACTACAGTCTTGGATACAGAATGAAAAAAATATGATTGGGTTACAATGTGGTGTTACGACCCACTTCTGAGGTGGGCTAACTGAGGTTCTTGTTAATAGATCCCTTGGGGTGGATTAGCGTGAAATGTGACCAAATGACTACGATTTTTCTAATTATGTGCTCAGGCATTAATATAGGTATGTAATAATATTCTTAAGTTTAAAATAAAGAAATTAATTAGAATTGAGGTATCTGTAGGGCTGAATGATGATGTAAAAGGAATATTGGGTTAGAATTTTCCATGTGACAGGTCATGTTCTTAGATGTAATATTAATTCCAGTCCAAGATGGGCTGACAGAAATGTTAAACCAGCTGCTCAAATGCAGATAAAAGTACTCAAAGTAGACTGAGCTAATGAATTAAATTATTTTACAAAGCAATGAAGAGGAACTTGGCAATACTAATACTACACTGTTGATTCTGTTTGCATTATTGAGCTTTTAGGGAGAAGTTTAATGGTAGTTTAAACCAATCTGAATCTAGGTTTATGCCATTGACCACATCCAATTTATTCTGGCATGCATGTTAATGCACAGTTTTCCAGTTCAGGAAGATAATCCGGCTAAAAATTTATAGATGTGCCTACAGAGGAGGTTGAGAAGAGGCAAGAAGGAATCAGTTTCCTGCTTAATCAAATGGTGGAAGGAGGAAGAAGAGGTTGACCAGTAGAATTATGTCCCTACAATCCATTAAAATATAAACAGTGTGATAAAAGCATATTCATAAATTGTCAATGATTTATCTGTTCATTAGTATGGGTTTTAAAAATAATTTAATATGGTCATGAATAAATATGAAATGGCATATCTAATTTGAGACTTTTTCATTTTTTCACACTAAAACATAGAGGATTCTTTAACGAACTCTTACAACTCTTTTCCATTCTGTACTTACAAGTATGTTTTTGGGGTCATAAATAAAAAAGTCCACTGCAACACTGTTCTTACTGGCAAGAATTATACAAGGAAATTAGAAAGTATAAAAAGTAAACCAAAAACCAACCAAAATATATTCTGCAATCATGTGAAGCAAATATGCCTCTTCTGATTACTGTTAGTACTTAGTGATTGCTATCAGTGGCAGAAATCTGCAGATTTATGTTTTCTTCCTGTGATTGCAAAGTTTGTCTATTGTAATCTTTCCTCCTCTATTTTTTTCTCTAAAACTGAGGAGCCTGGATACTCTATTTCTAGAATTCAGTCCTTGTCTAGAGTAAGAATGCTTTCATCTATTTGTCTGTTTGTTTGTTTGCTTATTTTTCAAAGCGAGCAAGTTATGTGATTGTGCGTGACTTGTTTAGTTGGCGTGTTGGTATTTATATGAATGCTCTCTTATCTTTTGTTCATCAGTTTCCCTGCCTTTAGTTATTTCCATACCTATTTTATTATCAGATAGACTGGCATGTTTTCCTGGGTACTTGCAGTGATAACAACATCATGCATTAGTTGTTTTATTTATAATTATTTTTTCCCATTTTTATATCTGTACCTTGATTTTCATATAATCATTCCTCTATTTCTCTATTTTGTTCTCTTAAATATAAATATTAATATTAATGCAGACCATGTATTGCTGAAAAAAATGTTTCAGAAAACTGGTATTTACCAATATGAATGAGCATCAGAAAATAAGATACTGCATTTGGGGTTTTTTACAGTATTGCCGTGCCTCCAGAAGTTATTGGTGTTGCTGTTATACATTGAAATGCACAGAAAAACACTAACAGGTACAAGTGACATGTTTCTTCTGTAGGATGCAAGTATGTGAAAGTACTACCATAGAGAATCCTGCAAGGATTGACTCTTTTACCCTTAAGCCAGCGTGTGCCAGCTAACATTAGACTGCCATCACATCTCATAGTTTCAGAAGCAAGCAATATCCCACAAAACACCATGTTTACACACATTGTGATGGTGTGACCTTTGCTCGTCACCAGGTGCCCACCATGCTCTCTCCCCCTTCATCAACAGGGCAGGAGGAGAAAATGAGATGGAAAAGTTCATGGATCAAGATAACGATAGAGAGAACATGCAGCAATTATGTTCACTGGCTAAACAGATTTGACTTTGAGAAATTAATTTAATTTATTGCTAATTAATAACAGAATATTACATTGATAAATAAGAACAAAATTAAAAACATCTTTCCCACCACTCCACTTCCCAGGCTAAACCTCACACACGTACTCTCCAGCACGTGAAAAAACACAGACATTCTGGAAAGAATCCAGTGGAGGTCTACCAATATGGTCCAGCTGGAGCAGGATTTTGCTCAACCGGAAGAAGTTGGATGTTACTATGATTTCAACTACCTAAGGGAATGTCCTAGAGAAGATGGATCTAGAGTTTTTTAGGAGATGTAGGACAATATGAGAAAGTGAAATGAACAAAAGTTTTCAATACAATATTTTAGGAGATGTAGGACAATATGAGAAAGTGAAATGAACAAAAGTTTTCAATATAATATTACAATTAAATATTTTCAAAAGGAAAACTGGAATAGAGGAAATGCAGAATTCCCATTGTTGGAGCTTTAAACTCAGACTGGAAAAGAACCTGAGCTCTTTGGTGCAGCTGAACTTGCTTTGAACAGAAGATTGAAATACGTGACTTAAAGGTGCTTTCCAACCCAAATTATTGTGTAATTGTACAATTTAAATTCAAGGAGTGTTCTGACCGTCAATGAATACCAATAGAGATAGTTTTCAAACAGGTATAAGGCTTCCTCCTTATAAAAGTTAAACAAATAGATTTACTTTCCTTTATGTATGTCAGGTAAAAAAATCTGTGAAAAGAATATTTGGTTTTAATCTGTTGCATTCAAAAACAGTACATGCAAGAGGGAAAATACTAGATATATGGAGACAAAAAGTTATTGTTAGCCTATTTAAAATTGGTTTCATCAGCATTTGTACTGCTTCTGAAGGGAGACCTAGGATGAATAGAACTGCATACATTTCAGACATATGAGTACCAAAATCTGGGAGAAAAACAGCTTGTCAGTGAAAACTATTTCATCATTAGATGTGCCAAGAAAATATTCAGTAGGCTGAGCTATTCAATAAATGTGTTTAGTTGACACAACCATTTAGATCCTGATTCAGTTATTTCTGTGCTGTATTTTTCATTCCCTTGACATCACATAACGAAACAAAGCATTAGTATGATTTTTCTTTTTAGCTGAAACAGAGCTTATTCCCTGTTTGAGTTTTTATCATGTAGAGGCAAAGATAAAACAAACTTGTGTATAATTACATCTCCAAATAGTTCCTGTATTCTCCTGTTTCAGCATTATTTAGGAATGTAGGTCCCATAGCAGCTCCCAGGTGTTTTGCTTTGTTTTGTTTTATTACACAGTATGGGACCATAACAATATTCCCATGACAATCTTATGCATCACAAGATTGGGAAATATTGTCTTTAGTCAGTCTCTTTATGGCCCATTTCTTTTCCATAGCTGTTATGGCTCTCCTAGTCACTCTGACTTTTGTATTTGTTTTTATTGTAAATTTTAGTAGGTCTCTCTTGCCTTTATTTCTGCTGGTCATTGCCAACCAAATGCAAGCTTATATTCTTTAATGGCTAGATTGAAAGGATGTGGTTTTTCGAAGCTATTGGAACCAAAATATATTACTCAAAAAAAAAAGGGCTGGTTTATCTGTTAAAAATCAATTATTTTCTTCTCATAGATAATAAATTTCCAGTCATTTGAACACTGACTATTCCTTGGTGTAACATGAAGTTTGTCATCAACAGACCATATATCTCTTTAAAAGGAGAGTAACAACACTACCAGCAGTTTTAATGGCCTAGATGGCAAATTTAGTAAGTAGTAGCAGAACCTTCTTTTTTTTTTTGTCTAATTCATGATTATTTAAACATACCATCATGCAAAAGAAGACTTTAGTTCAGGAATGGCCAGTTAGGTTAATTTGCTTTGTAGACGCAACATATTATGGAAAAAAATAATACATAAGGGCTCACCAAAATGCCAACAACTTTCTTAAACTTCATCAATCTTGCAATAAAATTACATTTCCTTTAGGTTGTTTGATTTTTATTTGATTTTTGTAGTCTCAGACTTAGTTGGTACTTTGCATACAAGTCCAGTTCTTTCTGAACAGCTTCACTCTGAGGCAAGCAAACTCTTTATATTGCTGGTTCTTTTTTCTATATTCTCAGAATAATTTTTTTTTCTGTCATTTACTATCAACAAAGGTTCTGTACTATCAGAATACAGAGTACAGAGTAGTTTCTTCAGTGCCGTATCATGAACATTGCCAAGTAATGTTCTTAAGTAACAGTTGTCTCAATGAATAAGTCAAAAATGTTTCAAAAACACTTGCTGTGTGAAAAAAAATTTAATTAATTGTATCCTGAACCTTCTGTAATGCATCTTGTCCTGTGATGTTTACAGTGATAACAGAGACTTCTGTCACCTGGCTTGAACGCATGAAAGGAGTATACATCCTGCAAATTTTCTGTCTTCATGAATCAGATTGTATCTGGACTGGTTTTGACATTTTGCACTTTAATTATGATATCTCTTTCTTTAGTGACCAATCATATTGTCCCTAAAATTGTTCTTTCTTATCTAGAATAGTGTATTATGACCTGCCTTACCAGGCAACAGTAACTTTTGGTTTATTATTAAATCCTTTGGAGTGAATTAAAGTAAAACACTACTAGATGGTCAGTGTTTGCAGATATGTAGGATTTATTTTAGTATAGTATGGTTGCAAAGGAAAACAGAGATTTAGCTGTTTTAATTGTAACATAGTCGCCTGAAAAAATGTGTAAGGGAAAAGAGAGAAAGATAAGAGAATCGGAGTTGAAGGGAAAAAAGAGAGAGAAAGACAGAGATAAAGAATAAAGGTTTATAATCACCATTTCAGAGGTTTTTTGACAAACCTGATTGTTTTCCCTGGTGTCTTGGTCTGTCCAGGAGTGGTGCCACTGGTATCCTTTAGATAACCATCACACACCCAAACAACCATCAGACACCCAGGATTTCGCCGCTAGGGCCTCTCAAATCTAACAGTTTGTTACCAATGGCCTCTTCTTTAGCCTTTTCTTCAGTACCCTGGCAGAAGAGGGAGAAGTCCCTGCCATTATCTTGTCCCACAAGCCTTTTATTATATTTTCTCTCCTCTGCCCAGCTGAGGATTGGGAGTGATGCAGTGGCTTTGGTCAGCACCTCATGTCAAACCCAGGGCAACCCACCATAGTATGCAATAATAAGATTCTACCAGACTGCAAATTAGATTTTATTTTCTGATACTGTCTGTGTGTGAACTGAGTTGATTGTATTCAAGCTCATTAAGAAATGTGTGACATTGTCTTTAGTAAATCTCTCTTGGGACATGGAAAACTGGCAAACTAATTTCTGTGTTTGTGATGTTTTGCTTCAATGGATAGCAGATCAAGGACTGACATGTTTCTACAATATGTGCAATTTCTCTGTTTGAGTTCTTGGTTTAGCTGTTTTATCCTGACTCTGAAGTGAGCTGATGGGTTCTCCAAATTCAGTTTTGTTTACTGTCCTGTGTAAGAGCTTATGATATCATGCTGGTATCTTCTTTGGCCATGATAACTGCTTCCTCATCCTGATATGATGAGGACTCTTTGTAGAACATCAGCTGTGGGAATGGACCCACAATATCATAAATGGAACAGATCACGCCAGAGATGGGTCTCTGGTGGTGATGAAGAAATT
>JAWWEE010000074.1:133920622-133948881 GCA_035221455.1 Xenops minutus | reverse complement strand
GCCTTGCCAGGCCAGGTAAACCCTTCCCTGACTGGCCTATTGTTAACCCTTCCCCTTGAATCCTATTGGCTGTGAAGCCTATAAAAGACCTGGCCCAGCAAATAAAGCTCTCTTTGCTTTCCTGCCCTTGGTGTGTGTGTGTGTCTTTGCTCTGGGGACCACGCGGGCCAAACACGTGGCCCGGGGAGGGGACCGGGAAAGTGGGGAGCGATCTCAATCCAGCCACCGCAATCAGCTGTCAGTAAACTTTCCTTTACCCCGAATGTATTACTCCATTCCAAACATACAGTATTTTTGCTTCTTCTACCTTCTCCTATTCTGACTTCCTTTAATGTATGGGTGTGTTCTTTAAAGTACTTATCCATACTCCCAGACTGATGGGACAGAATCAGCCCTCACACCTCATTGACTACTGACATATTCAATATGAAAATGCAAAGTTTAGTCTTTAGTTTCAAGAATTTACTGGTGGCTAATCCACAACATTCTACACCATTTGAGAGGTGTTGTCACCCCTGAGATCACACAAACCTTTTTTTCTTCATAAAAATTCTTAATTGCTTCAAATACCTCAGTGGCTTGGTGTATGCTGATCAAGAGGTCTATAATAAGATAGGGACAACCTGCACACATACATGGCTGCTCTACCCAGACAAACACTTGAACTCGCCTTGCCTCTCCCTAGGATGTCTCTAGGTATGTCCACTTCCCAGTCTCTTTAAAGGACAAACACATTGAAATGACAGCTTGCAAACCCTTTTTTATTATTTTTATTTTATTTTGTTCTTTTTATATGTGGTTTTCTATTTAACTATGTTACCTATAATTTGCTTATTTGTTATAAGTGAACAATTTTTCATATGCTGTTTGCTTAGACAGACAACATTTACTGTGTTTTGCTTGTTGATAAAAGTGTCTTCTGTGTGTCAGGCACTTGGGATAAGACTAGGCTCCTATGAAAGGTGCTTTTTTGGCTTATGTATAGCTCACAACATTGATAGTTCAACACACTTCACTGGCAGTTGCTCATCACAGTACAACTGGAGAACTTTTGAACACTTGCCTTCCAGTACTGCCCAAAGCTCAAGGCTGGAAAATGACGATCAACACCAATGGAACATTCGTATTAGTGAATGTCAGTTTTTTGTCAAATATTCATGGTCCTCTGAAACAGAGGATATTTTCAGATCAGAAGGTTTAAGCAGAAAAATATTGCAGTGGAAGACTTTCAGTCACTTTTACTTCACACCTTTTTGATGGTTAATGATAGGTGCTAAGCCATCATCTTTTTTGCACAGATGGCAGCTTCAGAGGTTGCTCTGAGACTTGTGAAAGTAGGCAGTTGATTAGTTATATTCCTTGCTCCTAGCAGCTGAAAAAGTTTCCAGCAGTGAGGGCAAAGATCTGGCAGCTTGTTTGACCTCATCCAGTCCTCTGCTCTTCTCTCATGCTCCCCACTGTTTCACATGCTCCTCCTCTAGCCTTGTAAATTAATAAGAGTTGGAGAGTTCAAAACCTTTTCTCTTCCTATAACAGCTGTTCCAGGAGGACTTTGTTGTTTGCACACTTTCAATCATTTCATGAGAAGAACTGTTGCATCTGTATGAACAACTTTAAATGCCAAAAAATCCTGACTAATGTTGTCAGATCATTTGTTTGGACCATCTGATGTTGTCATGCTGTTATCCAGTATTTATACAGGTCAAAGACAAAAAAGTATGAAAGGACTTTGAAGCCCTTGTAGTTTTGGTAGCTAAAAAACTAACTCAGACAACTTGCTTCATTTTTGTTGGATTTTTATCTGTTTTGTTGTTGTTGTTGTTGTTGTTGTTGTTGTTTTGTTTTGTTCTTTTACAGCTTATCTTCATTCTTTAGAGGGGCAATACATCAGTGGCTGGAACGCAGCATTTCATTCTATTACTGACCTACATTCTTCCATGATGACCTCTTCATTTCTCTCTAGAGTTGATGAGAGGTGATGGCTTACATACTATCATTTAACCTCAACCTCTGTTTCTCGAAGGAGTAACATGTTTTAAAGATACTGGTACTCAGTGTAGAATTGTGTTTTAAGTGTCTCCAAGATGCATTTCAATTTCCTTTTGACTGTTAGCCCAGGAGGATGTAATGTCATTGCTAAATTCCTGGCCTAGGGGTAAATTTAAGTGGGAAGAACTATTGCTACTTACAGGGAACACTGAAAGAGATTTTGGGGTTTTTTTGAATGATGGCATTTGTATTTCAGGTAAAGGGTATGATTTTAAACTGAAAACTTTGATTAGGCAGTCCAAGCATATCTACAAAGTGGTATGGTTATGCTGTAGATATTGGAGCAGGATTACAAATCTGAATCTGTGATCAAGGACTGTCTCTATAATAGCAGTTCTCAGGAGGTAAACTGATCGATCTGTGGCACTTTAGGAAAAGGAGGAAGACATCTTCCCTCAGGTAAATATGTTTTTATTTGAACTCACAACATGCTGGAACTGGACCAAAAATTTGAAATCATGCATGGCAGGATTCAGAGCAGTACCTTGCACCCCTGTAGTGAAAGCAGAAATTGTAAAACTGCTTTTCAAGGTAACACTAGCATCCATGACAGTGTCCTTTAGACAGAGGATACACATGTGCCATGAGTTCATCAAAAAATTTCCTGAAGGGTAATAATCTTCTCAAAATTAACACTTCATGGCAAAGAAGTTACCAGAAAGTGAGCAAAATGTGCTCTATCTCCAGCACATAATACTAAAATATATAAGAAAGAGGTGAAAAAACCCCAAACTTTAAAAGTTACCAGATCTTACCAACCCTCTTATTTCTAGCTGAGCTGTGAACTTAGGTTTTAGTCTACTATTCAATCGCTTGAGAAGATTCAATTACTCTATTCCTTTATATAGAGTGGTCCAGGTTTACAAATAATCTCTTGTGTTTTGGTTTGCTATTAGTTCCATTACAGTACCATGTTCTATACATTAACAATATGCTCTTCTTTTTTCTCTCTGAAACTGTAAAATCCTGACAATTTTTTTCTGTAGCTTTCAGTTCACCATGAGGAAGTATATGTGATAGAAAAATGCTACTGATATTAATTACAGCAGTGGATGCTTATTCTTAGTAAAGTTACCATTATGCTCTATTATGATCTCTTTGATTGGCAAGAAGATTCACAATAAGAGTTATCATGAACAGGAAAAAAACTGCATCAATTAACACAAATTAGCATCTCTGACGAAAGTGTGGAAAAGCACTGGAATGAATGGGAAGGACCATAGCATATTTTTCTGTGTTTAGACTGAGTCCCCAAACTTAATTTCAACTTGTACTGGTAGCATTAAAGCCTTACATAGCCTAGAAATTTACACCAAAGTCAGCTGCTCCACAGATTTAGTCTTTGATTTAGTAACAGATAAACAAGAAATAGCTCTAATTTTCTAAAAACAGGGATGTGTTGATCTATGTCTCACCTGTACAAAGTCCCGCATGGTCCCTTGCTTTCATGTGTTTTTCTGAGTTCTAGGATCATACCACAGAGGAGAGGATCAGAAAATTAATTACACACTAAATTCAAATTATTTTCTCCAGCCAATGAGTTTGTCCAGAGAATCATCTCAGCAGGTTTTTTGCTACCTTACTCTGTACCGTTCTCTATTTTCTCCTATAACTCTCAATGCAAATTATCTCCAATATTAATTTCTTCTATCAAAAAACAAAACAAAAAAAAAAAAGAAAGAAAAAGAAGAAAAATAATTATGAATGAATCTGTCAGAGATCAGTTTACTGGTACCACTGCTACGTCTTGCTCAGATAACTATTTTGTGCTAAAGTCCACTTCTCCCAATAATTACTGCTCTTCTCTTGACACTGGATGTCATAAGAAACAGGCAAAGCTGAGAGCTAGTCACATGAACATAGGAGGAAGAAGTTTCCCTATTTTTTCCAGATGTGGTTTAGTGAAAAAGAAAACTTGTATCCAGAATTTGGAACCAAAAACGAGGAGAAGGAAAGCAGGTATTTTAAGAAAAGAAGTTGGGAAGACAGCCTGAGCCCCATCTTCAGGGAGTATTTCAGTATGCAGAATTGATCTCCTAGGCTGTTTTATTGATGAAATGGATGAATAGCAAACATAGTCTACGATACGATGATTGCTAGAGAAAGGGTTGGAGTCAAGGCATGCTAGGAGACACCTTGCATTTAGATGTCTCAAAGGGCCACACAGTAATTTAAATCTTGGATGAACAGTGGAAGCAATAAAGCAACAACGCATGGATCAGAGGCTATAATTTTCCAAATAGGACATTAAGCAAAAATTATTTTTCTGCAAAGCTAAGTTTTACTTCACCCATTTGTTTATCATTAAATAAAGCACAACATTAATCTAATCCTGTGTTTCAAAAGGCTGGATGTATATATTTATTAGTGGTTTTATGTGAATTCATTGCATATTCACTGAGTTTTGTCTAAAAAAAAATACATCAACCTCCCCTCTGCTCTTTTAGGATTGATGTTATTAGTATAGTATGCAGATTTTCTTATATTCTTTTTATTAGTAATGCAGGCTCCACTGAAATTGTCACCCCTGTTTCCTAAGCTTCTCACCATATTCTATATTGTTTATTTTTCCACATAAGTAGCATTCTTACAGAAAATATGGAGGCAGTTGTGCAAGCTGTTTTATTTCTACCTCATAATATCATGAAGACCAGTAGATATTATGCAAAACAATCAGAGTCCACTTCTTGAATACTGTCTACTTGTATGACCCCCTTATCAGAAATAATATAATCAAATTACAAAACTAAAAGCACAGTCAGGATGATAAAATATTTTTCTCAGAAACTGCTAAGCAGACTATGATTCTTCAGCATTGCAAAGTAACATATGGATAAAGAAAGGGATGCTGATTTGTATAAAACCGTGACATGAAGGCACAAAACAATTGGTGAACAATCAAATACCACTTGGAGGTGGCAAGTTCAAAGAAATAAGAATGAAATATTTCTTTACATACTGGGAATTTTGCCACAGAAGTCTCTGAATCTTCCTAACTTATCAGCTATTTAAAAGCAATCAGAAAAAATCATGGCAGAAAAATCCATCAAGGGCTATTTATCCCAAAGCTACCATCTCTGGATGAAGAAGGATGCTGATCTGGGGACTTCCAAGTGTCCTTGTTTGAATGTTTTGAATTTATGGAAAGAGGAAAATTCCCAGAATATCTGAAAATACATAAACTGGTAGGAGGCAATAGTAGAACTGTTATTTTTTTGTTGTTTTTTTTATTTCTGTCTTGTGTTCTCTAGAGTATGCTAAAAAACCATACTCACCAAAGGCATTTTCCTTAAGCTATGAGCCAAAATATAAGGAAATATCTGATTTCCCAAAGGACTGACAGTATGCAAAGAATGAACTTCTCTGCGTCAGCCAGCCCTTCCAATCAAGCAATCAATGTGCTACAGCTGGTAGGTTCTTCCTGCTTACCAGGTCTTTGCAGGAGAAACAGTAAGTCACTCTACATTTGTTTCACAGAACAGTGCAAGGAAATTACATTTGTGCTATTTACTGGATGCCTTTGTTATTGGTTTCTCTTTTGATGAGGGAAAGTGTGAGTCAGAGAATTTCGCAAGTGGGAAGAGAAATATTGTGGTACAAAGGCAGAAGACAGGGAAGAACATATTGCTTAGAGGGCTAAGTAGAAAGGTTGATTGAAAGACTAAAATAGGATAAGGAATATTTTTGCACAGGATACTAATTTCAACTTTTTAATATTTTGTTGCTTTATTGAATTGCATATAAAATATGTATAAAATAATTTCTAATTGTTGAAATATTAAAATCGCTTTCAGAAAAAAGTAGTAGAAAAGCCATTCTTTACATTTTTTTTTCTATGTCTCTGTATATCTTTTGAGCTTCCTTTCAGTTAAAATTATTAGAGGCATAAAACTTCCTCACAAACATTTCAGTGAACTAGGTGCCCTTTTATGTCATCAGTTTCTTTCTCATCAATAATTTATAAGACCTAAATCTTGTTTCAAATTATGTTCATAAAAAAAAGGAGTAGTTTTAGGCTAATAGTACTTTTAAGGTTTTTTATTTAAAAAGGTTAGTTGATTAAATTATATTTCAGCAGTAAAATTATATATAAGTGAGGTCATGCTGTCAACCAATAGATAATATGACTTGGATAACTGCTGACTACATAAATAGTAGGTTTTGGCAGCAAGCAACAGAATGCATTGTTCTTGCAATGAGTTTGCAGACATATAATTATTACAATGGGTACATTCATAGAAAAGATCTAAGGGAATTTTGAGTAGGAAAAGATGGTGAATGGCATAATCTGTTCAAAAGAAATTAATTGTAAATGAGAATAATAACTTAGAATAGTTTGTCTTCTTGATTGAAACTCAGTTTCTTACTTTGCTATACTGTTCTTCTATTTCCAAATAAGTATTACTTATTCACAAATAAGAAATTACACTATAAAATATTGAAAAGCAGAGATTATTGTCACACTTGTTAACTAGTATTTGTGTTAGCCAGAATGATTAAAAGCTATTGAAAAAATACAAAACTGGAACAAATGTATAAATAGACTATAAAGACTTTTACCATGAAGACTGCAAATCAATAATTCTTCATAAGAGTTCATATAGAAGTAATTTTCTAGAAAATCAAAGCTCTATATTTTTCCCTTGTTTCTAAAAATATTTAGCTTCTTTGAAGACAAGATTCAGATTTTACCAATGTAGCTAAGTGTTCTAGTAAAATCATATGTAAAACTCATGTGCAGGAAATAGAAATTTTCATACAGTCACTACAAATATTAATTTGCAATGTTGATCATTCAGGGAGTGTGGTCAGAGCTTAAAATTATTAATCTGTCAAAATAATATAAAAAAAAAAAACTTGTCTTACCTTTTATAAGTTATGTAGTGTTGTATTTCCTTATTCTTTGAAAATGTCACATGAAACAATAGGATTTGAGAAAGCATAATAATATTAATGCAAATATTCAATGCTCAAATAACATTTTTCTGTTGTTTTCTCTTATAATAGAGAACAAAATCTATTTTTTGGTAAAATATAAATTTATGAGAATTACCATTTTTTATGACCACTGATATTTCATGTGAAAAGTGTAGCAGACATCGCAGGAACCCTCGTGTACTGAGGCCCAGCTCACATCACTGTCAAAATATTGTTAGCTAGTTATTAACCCAAATTTACCAATGCTTAATATGGCAATAGTAGGGAGAAATTGACTTCACATAATTGTATACTGCTTTCAGCTGCTTTCTGTGCATAAAGGAAATGTAAAAGAAGGCAAAACTTTATCAGAAAAAGAGCTACATTCTTATCCCTTAAGGACAAAAGGGTGCTGTGCTATTATGAATACATCATTTGAATTGCAGAGACTTTTTTTTTTTAAAAAGCACAGTTAATTCTTACTGGATGGATAGAAGCTCCTTGGTGCTTGCCATAAAGAAAAAGCTCATTCATTTATGATTTGTATTTGCCATTATTGTATGGTACACATGGTGCTTAGTTGAAAATAACCTGAATCAGTCTTCTAGACTAGAACAATGTCTTTGTGAACCAACATTAACAGCTGTAAGTGTTTTGGTGCTTTAGAGGGAAATAATAATCTGGGGTGGTTCCTAAGGCATCTTCTTTCTTCTTCCTTTGTCCATTTATCCTTTCCATAAGACGTCAGTGTCCCTTTAAACCTTTTTTACATCAGGGTTTAATAATTGAAGTAAGATCAATGGCATATGCTAAAACCAAACTGACAACATTGCTACATGATCCTTGTATAAAGCAGAGTCAAAGCACAGACTCGAGTGTCTTAAAAGAGTCGAGGGATTCTATTTCAAATTTATTTTCTTTGTATCCAAGTGCAAATATAATTTTGTTTGTTTATTATCTTTGCATAAATGTAACAAAAGCTGTTTTACTTGTTGCTACAAGAAGCCACCTAATTCTTTCTCAACTTTCCAAGTGTTGTGCATAAAAGCCAACTGAATAGAGAGTGTTCCTTGCACTTCTAATTATAGGCTAATTTGAATGTCATTGAAGGGAAAAGGAATGTCAAAATAGTGAATGACCTTGATTACAATCTAGAGTTGTCACTAAAGATTGCACAAATCCTTAGGAACTGCTGTTTCATAAATTATTTATGACACTAACAATAAATATTGAATTAGATGCCCTGTGGTGCACTTAAAACAAAGTGAAAGGGTATTTAAAGTACCAAGATGAAACAGTACTTATTATGGCCCTAATAAAACCTCATGGAGCTTTAATGTGATACCTTACCTCTATACAGAATTCCCTAGGCTCATGTACTGCGCAGACTTCTATTCTCTTCATAGGGGTTTCTGGGTTTGCCCGCTTTTTGGAACAGCCTCAATGTGCTTGTTTGAAAACTTTGAGCCCTTATGAGCTTCTTTTGAGTCTTACCTATCTTCAGATATTTATAGCTCCACTCATGCTATTAGTTTTTGGTTTTTTTTTCTTTTTGTTCAATTACTGCTAGAAAAACAGTCAGATTCAGTAGTGGTCTTTTTTATGTAGCTCCAGAAATATTTTTGTAGTTAACACATTGCAACATGTTGGCCTGACTAAGCAGACACCATGTGTTTATTCTGATGTTGTTCCATTTGTGAGAACAAATTGACAATGGAAACTTAGTATCTTCAGTTCTGATTGTTTCAAAGAATAAATAAAGATGGCAGAATGTATAGTCAGATTCTAAGAATTTAGTTGTTTCCCTGAGAACATGAAAATTTTCTTTCAGCCTTAGTCACAGCTCTAAGCTTCTTCCTTCTACACTCCTGACCTGAAAGATTTGTCTTCAGGTTTCCCCAGGTTCTCTACTATGTTGAAGACTGCTGGCACAGCTAAACACTGACCCCTAAAAAAGTACAATTAAAAATTAAGAATAAGTTTTAACTGTCAGTTTACTAGTGGAAAGCCTCTAACAATATAAAAGTAAAACAAAACAAGAAAAGGTCCTGTTCACCCTTAAAGTGGAGGTTGTTGTGGCAAGGAATATATGTCTGGATTACAGCATCACAAAAAATTGAGCTATTGCTCAATTCATTATTAATTCATTATTGCTCAGTTGTCACTGGACAATGGCTACCTTAGCCAAGTAGCCTCTTAATTTTGCCAAGTGATCTTCTCAAGCCCTGTACAATAATTTTTACATGGACAACAGGTTTAGATAAGGTTAGTTTTTCCTCAGAATCAGCATATAATAGAACAAATTCCAATAACTGGACACAGTATTGGCAATTTCTGTCATTTCAGACTCTACTCAGAGGGGTACTCAGCATTTCACTACTTCTTAGTTAGATGCAGAAAAATAAGTACAATAAATCTCATTGTGATTAGTTTCCTCCCTCCTCCAGTGAGTGAAATTTAATCTTTTAAGGAGATCCTTCAAGGAAAATCTGTAGTACCATGGTAAATTTGGGGTTTGGACACATAGTAGTATCTTACTCTGCAGATCCACTGTCAATTTGACTGGGAGAAACAAGGCAAGTTCTCTTCTTCTTTGCTATGTTCTGTTCATTTGACTAATAATAAACTTCTAAATGCATGGAGGAATACTGTACAGGTCTTGTTACAAAATCTCTTTCTGAGGAATATATTTCATAGATTTTTCATGGATGGAAAAATCTGATAAATTATTAAAATTCCAATTTTCAATCTGTTCTTCATTCTGATTATTCACTTCACACTGAGGTTTGCAACCTTATATTCTTTTAACATTCTTTTAATCTTTTGTACATATAGTCTCTGTTAGAAGGCTCTAGATATATTGTTTCCCATGTCTCTTGCTGGTTTTTGTGGGAAAATCATTGGTTTATGTAGGTTTGTAATCTCTTTAACATCTTTCACCATGAGAGAATAGGACTTTCACAAAATGGCTCTGCAAAAATGAATATTTTGTAGCTGCTAGTCCAACAAAGATATGATTGATCATATTCAGTTTTTGGTCCATTTTAGGAAACTTCTTATTGTCATCAGCTTTATTCCAAAAACATTTAAAAAAATAATTAGGCTTTGTGTTGCACTTTATTGTTTTTTTTCCTTTAGACTATGCAATTTCTGGTGGCCTTTTAAACTTTCCCCCATCATTTTTCAATGACAACACAAACACAGAGTTTCTTCAGTGAAGCCTGTGCCTAAAACATGGGCTTGCTCTTACTACCAAAGTAGCTTTTACATATTCTCAATTAAAACAAAAAAACCAAACACAACCAGCAAGTGAACAAAATGTTGTCTGAATCCTATTTTCTTGGTTACAGAATTCAGGCAATAAGTCCTCCAGTTTATAGTAACTTCACACCTTTTACAGTCAGTGTCTTTAACTAAGAGCATTATTCAGTCTTCTCTCATATATTGTTTTCTGCTTTCTTAAATTTCCTTGAGGTTGCCTCTCCCCTCCACCTTTCTTCACTAAAAACCTTCTTTTTAAAACCAAGGATGGCACAGTCTCCTTGTTCACCTTTATCTCCAAACACTGGGAGATATTTGTCAACAAAACATTTCTTTCTATCTGAATTCAGAGGAAATCTCTCTTCAAGACTGTAGCATGAGATTTGGCCATAAATTTCCCTGTAACTATGAGGTCCCCTCTCCAACACACTCTTTCTGCACATTGAACAGATGGCATGTGAGGATGTAAATGTAAAGAAAAAACTAAATATGCTGGTTCCTACAGTTGCCAGGAAGATGGCATGAATTGGGTTGTTAGTTTTGCAAACTGATGAACACTGGAAAGTGATTGAGCAGTAGACATAACAGGTGTGGTGTAGGCATAGTTTGGACTCCAGCTGAATCATTAGAGCAAATCACAAATACTGAACAGATATTTTCCATGTAATCAAAGAGAAAGAAATAATCAGGTATTGTATTATTCACTGCTGACTTGAATTGTTTTGAATATAATTGAAATTATTTATTTTTCTACTGCCGTTATGCAGCTGTCTGATATGTTTCAAATTGTTTTACAAGGAGGACTTTTTGACTGTATTATTTTGAGTTTTAACTCTGAAGAGATGAAAATGCACTAGTCTAGAAATAATTAGCAAATTCCTCACTGAACAAGTAGCAGTATAAATCTCCACTATATCTTAAAAAAAAAAAAAAAAAAAAATCAGCATGTATTCCTACTGTGTCAATTGCAAAAATTATGAGTGATCCAGAAAAAGAATGAATAAGGAGTCCTCTCTTGAGTAAGTGAAATAAGTAAACGTCAGAATGTCAGATCAGTTGCCACTTATGTAAATTTTGATATTTATAAGCTAGACTAGACTTTACTGAAACAACGAGACCTTGACCTCCATTCATCATTGAACAGACACAAATTTACTGCTGCATTTCAGACATTGGCAAAAGGGCAAAAACTCCTCTCCTGGAGAATGAACAAGCTATATTCAGTAGTCAAAGGCCAGAGCAAGTGTGTTTTTATCAACCCTCTGCATCCACTGATGTGTGGAAATCTCCACACCATGAACCTTTCTTCCAGCACATCAGACTGGGCAGAAGAGCCATTGCAGTACCATGTCCCATAGAACCTTCTTTTTTCTTTTGCATTCAACATCACTATAAATTGCTAAAGGATGAACAATAAGTAAAACTGCTAAATACTGCAAATTTCTGTAAATGCTATGGGTCTTCCATTTTGTACTGCTGAAGAATGTTGGCGAATGTCTTTATGAGAGAAGGAAACACACCTGAAAGCATCGTCAGTGTTCTCAGATTTTTGTAAAACCTCATATTTGTTTTTCTTTCTTGTAAATACTTGTTAATATTTAAGTAATGCTTAAGAGAAAGAGCTAGATACATTTTTTGGTTTACCTTGCAAGTATGAAGAAATGCTCTTGAAGTTCACAATTTTTGTAAAAGCAAGACGAACATTCAGGTCCAGTGTCTAGTAATTTGCATAGAACTCATCTTTTAACTTTTAAAGCTTATTTTCCTGTTTATGGTTACTTTTATACCTTAGGATAATATTTTCTAATACAATGAACATGTCCTTTTAAATAAAAAGTCTTCAGATATATTGTCTGTGATCTTTCTCCTACACTATTTCAGATGTAATAGAGACTTCAGCTTCCCACAGAAAACCTGCCTATAGTATTTTTCAGTTTTACATTATTCATTTTGTATTTTCCTAGCTAATGTAGTTGTTATGCACAAAATATTTCTAAGATCTGGTACACAGGTTTGTTTTTTTTCTTTGATTGTTTGTCTGCATTTAGATAATGTAGCACATTGTTCATACACTCAGCAGTTATTCCATTCTTTCACATCTACAGGGACTGAGTAGTCTTTAGAGCCCTGATGAATAAAAAAAACAACTTATTCTTTCCTAACTCTACTGTCATTTAGTTTTTTTCTTAATAGTATTGGTTTATTTTACGTGTATTTTAATATGTTTGTATTCAAAAAAGGGCTATTGACTGTGAAAAGCCCTGTACTGGTTATTTAATTTTCATGCTTTTTACTGGTAGTATTTTAAGAAGATCATTAAACAGTCTATGCAGGGAGATCCTCTTTTTTTGTTGTTGTTTCTTTTTTCTTTTTGAATGGTTGCCTCTGCTTTGAAATGAATAGTTGCCTTCACTAATCTTCCCAAGACCTCCAGCTCTCCCTTTATGTCTCATGTCTTATTTCCCAGGCCTAGAAATCTTTTTTCCTGGCCTCGAAATCAATTCTCCTACTAAGATATCTTTCCTTTTTTTGTTTAGGTGTTTTTTTGTTGTTGTTGTCTTTGCCAATTATATGTCAGCTAGATGTGAGGTGGGAAACAGATTGTCCCTCAGACATCTGGATTAAAGTGATTTCTCAGAATATCTTCATTACTGAATAATTGCATAATTATCCACAGAAGCATATCACTGCAGAAAATTGATAAAATAACAAAGAATAAAATGTACATAGGAGTGAAAATTGGAATGGAGAGGAAATTGTATAACAATTAAATCTAATGGTGTCTCTCATGAGGAGTAGGGTGTGAGAGATTCATCACCAATATGCTCAAAAGGGGCCATTCAGTCTGGATGTGGAATAACTTAGCTCGTAATTGCTCAGTATTTTAGTAAATATTCCATTTTTAATGCCTTAACCTAGTAGAAAGAAAATTTACCTGGTATCTCAGTTAAGAAACTTACAGTATGATTTTAATTTAAGGTGTGTAAAGGCAGTTTGAGTTTTTGACTTTGAGAACTTCAATGACTTTACTATTTTTAAAATAGGGGGTTTTTGTGATTCCAAAGTATTCCTAAAGTGTGGAGTTTTTACCAACAAAATCAGTGTTTATCTTCTAACCCCATATTCTGTCATACAGTGGTAAAACTGAAAGACAAATACATTTACTGCAAAAAAAAATGCTAATGCCTTCTTTTCCTCAAAAGTCAATTCGAAAGGTAGCAGCAAAAAAAATCTATTTGTGCTGAGATGATCAGCCTCCTAACTGATGTTAATATTTATTTTTACAGTTGTCTTTGTCTTCTGAGTTTTTTCTTACATTTGATTGATGTGCTGTGACAGCAACAATTTTTTTCGTTCAAATAGCTTTGATATAACTTTTGACCATATCCAACTGAGGTCTCAGCATCCAAAATAAGGACCTGCTGTTTACAGAAGGAGGTGACTATGTGGAAATATGTATATGCAAACTCAAACAAGCCCCATAATTCCACTGGGCTGCTGTGGGTCAAAATTTATTTCTTTGGTTTAAATCTTTGCAAAATTAACCATGTAACAATAATCTGCACAGGGAAAAAAAATGTTGGGTGCTCTTTTATTGTTGTTGTGTAGGGTTTTTTGGGGTTTTTGTTTTTTGGGGGTTTTTGTTGGTTGGTTGGTTGGTTGGTTTTGGGGGTTTTTTTGAAAGAGTGTTTTTTCAAACAGTGTGTATGTAACATACCTACAGATTTCTATTTCTTCTCCCTAAACTCACTGAGCTGTTATTGTTTTAGTTCAGGAAGGAAAACAGATATCAGTATCAAATGCCCTTGAAAAGCAATTTTGCAATGTACATGGCTGTATCGCTCTCTTCTACTCTCCCCACAGCTCCCATTGCTCTTTTCTAGACAGATATTATTCTCTTTTTCCTCTCCTCCCCTGATTGCCTGTCCTTATATACTTGATATTCTTTGTAGATTTCTCAAATTTTTCCTGAATACAGTCTATTATACAATTTGCAGAAAGCCTTTCACAGACTGCTTTTTCCAATTATTTAGGTTTGGTTTACCCATAACTCTGTTAAATTACTTATTTTACTTATTGTCTTTATTTCAAGCAGATGAAATCTGATTCAGAGTTATAGTATCACAAGCTATATTTTGCTAATTTCAGCTGGGACAGAATTTAAATCATGTTAACATTCATTTTTATATAGAGAGAGGATTATAATTTAGATATGCATTTGAACAAAACAAGATATTCAGACCATTCTGTTCTTCAGCTGGAATATAATGCTTAGCTCTCTCTCCAAATTTGTTTGAACTTAAGGGTTGTGGTTTCCATGGAAACGTGTATCAGTCTGTTTGAACATCAAATATTTTCCTTGTTGTAGACACTAGCTCAGCAAACTGAGTCCACGTTTTAGTAGTGGACTTGACATTGTTGGGTTAACAGTTGGACCTGATGATCTTAAAGGTCATTTCCAACCTAAATGATTCTACAATTCTATGATTATAAAAGCTACAGTGGCCCTGAATATATTGAAAACCCAGTCTGGTGCAGCACATCAAATGGAAAGGATACCTTACTTTTCTCCAGTAACAGCTTTGCAATAATATTGTCTTTAGAGTAAAGAAGGAATTTCAAAGTAACTGTGCAGTCTGTTCTACAGACTCCTATTTGCAGTCACAAAAATAATTAAAAAAAAAAAAATTCAGTAGCGGTCTTACCTTAAATGTGTGATCAACAACATGATCTACTGTGACTATCTGTCAAATATGAAGAGGAAGGTGTTAGACACCAGTTATTATTGGATCAGAACCATCTTGTGGGGGGTGTGTGCGTGTGTGTGTGTAGGGGGAAACGATGGGTCAAACCTCACAGAGGTGAAGTGGTGTATCCCTCATGGAAGTCCCTGGAGCCTACATGGGGAAGATCCAGAGCAGCTGTCAGTCACAAACAGCCTGGGAAAACTATAACACTCCACACGACCTGGAGCCCCTGAGCCAGGCTCAGATTGGCAGGGACAGTGAGAACACTGCCCCTCACCCTGGCCTGGAGTTCCAGAGGGGCCAGTGGATCACAGACCCTGCCTGGGGGTTTGGCCATAGCAGATAAAACCAAAACCATCTGCTTGGCATATGTCATGGCCCTGCCATTGGAGCATGTGAGAGCTGGTCTTTCACAAGGTTCCAGCAGTAGCTGTATGATCTGTCTCTCCCTCTTTCTCCTCTCTTCTTGCTCCCTCTGCTTCTCTTTCTTTGTGCCTTTCTTGATGCTTTGAGTGGCTTGGAGCTGGAGGGATTGGATTTTGACTTAAGTGTTGTGGATTGATTGTATCTTGACTTAAGTGTTGTAGATTAGTATGTGCTGGGTTGGTATTTTGGTGGAACATTTTGTCTACCTTGTGTAATGCCCTTTTTGAATCTTTGCCAAGTTCCCTTATTTTGTCCCCTAAAGGAATAAAGAAACACCTTGAAAACAAGACTGTGGCTTATTAAAGAACTTTATTTATATATTTTAAAACAAAATTACTAGCCTGTGAGCTTGCATCTTCTAGGGCTGGAGTGTTGCAGGAGGTATTCTGTATTTCCATTGCAGTCATAGAGTTATAACTTCAGAAGTATCTGATGGGGTGATAGTCCTTCTTTGTAATTCAGCAAATATTGAATGCATTCTGAGATCCAATGCAAAGATTCTCTCTCTCATAAAGTTGGAAACGTACATTCTCCACAGCTGAAAAAGACTTCATGTCATCCAAACCTCTCTCCTGCAAACTCCATCTACAATTCTGTTAACAAGAGACAAGGCAACCTACAGCAGCACAACACACTGGGTATAGCACTGCATTCCTTCCATATAAAATTCCCACTGAAGTCAATAATTAATTCCTTAGTCCTTACAAGTTCATATTACCACATAATGAAATACAACCACTCCAGAAAATGCAGTGACCACAACTATTTCTGTTTGAGCAGATGGGCTGTATATTCAGAAAGAGGTGTAAATGACAAAGCATGATGAAGGTACAATGGGTACCAGTTTCAGTTTACAGATTTTCACTAGGAAATATAAGTTAATTTTTAAGTTAATGTTGTACACAAATATAAAATTATATTTACTGATTGGATGCAAGAATATGCTCTGAGTATTTTAGCTAACTAGTTGAGCATACAGCTGCCACTTAGCACAGAATCACAGAATATGACAAGTTGGAAGAGACCTACAATGATCATCGAGTCCAATTCAGCCCTGCACAGGACCATCCCCAAGAGTCATGCTGCGTGCCTGTGAGTATCATGCAAACACTTTTTGAACACTTTGTGCTCTGGGGGAGGCTTTTCCAGAGTCCAACCACCCTCTGGGTGAAGAAACTTTTGTAATATCTGACCTAAACCTCTCTTGGAGCCCTGGGGAAGGCCCCTAATGACAGATCACCAGTCTGATGTGACCCCATTCACTGTTACTCTCTGTGCTCAACCTGTGAGCCAATTGTTCACCCCCAACATGGTCTGTTTATCCAGCTGTATGCTGGACTTTTTGTCCAGAAGGATCCTGTGAGAGACAGTATGCTTTCAGTAATCTTTACTGAAATCCAAAAAGATTACATCAACTGGCTTCCCTTGATCCTCTAGGTGGGTTACCTTGTCATAAAAGGAAATCAGATTTAATACGCAGGACTTCCCTCTTGTGAGGCCACATGCTGGCTGTGACCATTAACAGCATTGTCCTTCAGGTGTTTGTCAATATGTCACAGAATAATATTCTCTATAACCAGGCACTGAAGTGAGACTGAAAGGCCTCTGGTTTCCCAGGTCCTCTTTCTTGCCCTCCTTGAAAATCAGGCCAACATTCACTAGCTTTCAGTCTGGCTAAACAACCAAGATTTAAAAGGAGAATATTTGCAAATTCTTTTTTTCTCAGTGAAGAAAAAAATATTCTGGTTGTATAGGTTTCTATGTTCATAAGCATATAGGTACACTGCATATTGTGTAACCAGTTTTAATGTGAATTGTACTCACAAAACTCTCTTCAAAAAAGATTTCCATTAACTGAAATTCAAAAAATGTGGGAAATTTTAACATTTTAAAATGTGGCTATTAAAATTATTTTAAATGTTGCTATTTAAATTGTTTTTGAAAGGCCTTACTTTCTTAAGCTCCTTATCAACACAGTTAAACTAATCCACAAGTGGTACAGCTATATAGTCATGTTACTGTATTTGTAGTAAAACACATGATCTGGAGATACTGTCTGTTCCATAGCTAACAATAAGGAGGAGAATTTGAAAACTTTTTCTAAGGTGAAATAAATATTTCAAATATATATATTTAGAATTACCAGAAAAATAGAAGAAATACTTACCAAGAAATCTCAAGAGTTTTATTAAAAGCTGTGAAGCTACAAATGACAGTAAATCAGCAGTGTCTAGACAGGTATACCCTGAATATGACTTTAATAATTGAATGTGTGCTTAGGTATAAATTGAATTTTAAAAAAATGAAAAAAGTTGTTCTAGGACTGTTCTGACCTCACTGTATCCTTATACATCTGTCAAGAGGATCATAAATAGAGCAGAAATCATCTATTAGTTGTATAAGGGAGACTCATTCCAGCTACATTAGCCCAAGATGACCCAAATGAGAGAAACTCTGAATTTCACATTAAAATACCTCAGAGCCAGACCTCTCTTTTAAATCTAAAATGTCTCTTTCCACTGAAGTTTACAATTCCATTAGATCAGGAAAATAAATCTGAAAGCAGCCTTAAAATGGCTATAGAGTCTTCAAATAGTTGGAAGATTTGGTGGTTTGGTTTTGGTGGGTTTTTTTTAAACTGGTATGTGTTAACAGGGGCTTCCACTGCTTAAGTCGCTGATAGTACTGAGAATTAGAATGAAATGCTGAAAAGGCTTCTTATTATACAACTTGTTACAAGCTGTCAAAGAGGAGTTAGAAGCATAACTCTAAAAGGAGAAATAGTATATTTGACATAGAATACTTTGATAAAAGTCTGATTTGCATTTGAAAGCTGGCTGAGTACTGCTAGAAGGATTATTTTTTACAAAAGAGAATAAACAAGAATAACATTAGAACTATTAGAATTTTAAGCCATAAAGAGTCATATCAAAGATTTACTTTTAACATAATTATTTTAATTTCCTACAAAACCTACTGCATCCACTGATGATATTGTTATGCATTTGTGTTGACTTTTTAACTCAAATTACTTTGCACTACCAGTCTGTCTATAAGTAGAAAAACAATGCTTTTTCCACTGTGAGATAAAGAGGTTATTTTCTGTAGTTCATTTTGAGTTTATTTATCATTTTTATTTATTTATCATTACTTATCATAGGCTAATGATACATGTCCTTTCCTAGAAAGACACCAAGGTTTCTCCCAGCGTTTACACTGTAGGCTCAGTTATCCTTGCTCCACTCAGTTTTGACTTCCAGTCAGTAGCTGAGTCGACCAACTCGTTTTCCTGGTAAGATTTTTTTGGCATCTCCAACGCATCATTTAGTGAATTTTTTCTAGTATGAACACTTACCACTGAGGGAAGCCCTTCACAGCTTTGTTATGTAAGTACCACACTGCTTCTATTTTTGAGGAAATGGGTTCTGTACCAACAGCACATACAGGTTCTGTTAATTGTCACAGCATGGATATATCAGTCAGAACAGTTAAAACAGGGAAAGGAATCTGCATGATTGACTATATAGTCCTGATAAGTGAAGTATATTGACATTTGTAATGGCATTAGGATTGAATTGTAAAGGCTGTGTGAGTAGCAAATTCCAAGTATTTGTAGGAAAACTAACTGGACCTTGCTCAATGGTGAGAACAGTTGTGGGAGCGCTTATCATGTATGATTCATTTTTCTTATTTATTGGAAAGTTATGTTGTGATGTGGTATGTGCTATTACACCTGTAGGAGGCAGGGAGGGTGGAAGGAGAGAGGGGAAAGATACTCATGGCTTAAAGGAGGCTTGCAGGAGCAGAGACTGAGAGGACTGAGAATGGGTAAAAGACAGCTGTGATATAGAACAAACAAAGGGAAAAAAAAAGAAAAAATTTTGAATGTTCTCTGCAATGCTTGGTGCAACCCAAAAACCCACTGGGAGCTGCTGACTTAAAAGTAAATTTAAGGAAAGAATCCACTAGGAAAGGCTGTTGGAGAGACATTTGCTTGCATGACTCTGTTCTACTTTACCAGATACTCTGAGTTTTCTCCATCTAAATTAATTCATTATGAAGATAAAGTTCCAATAAAACACAGTTTTGGTATTTTGCTGTCCTCTTCTGAAGTAAATGTGCAGGCTGTTTTATCTTAGATCTCTAGTACACTCAAGGTCTTGTCTCAACACATCACTAGCCTGATCAGTACACATCCAAGGAAAGTGTGTGCAAAGAAAAGAAGTGATTAATAGATTTTGACAGGTTGCATGCTGAAAATCATAATTCATAATCTTGCAGCTAGCAAATACTTCATCTGGTAGTTGTTTAGCTAGAAATGCCCTGATATGCTCCTGTATGCTGGAGTGACAATCACAGTTCAAGCTGAGATCCTGACTGGAAAGGCTAAGGTCTTTCAGCTGGCAATGGAAAAAGTTCATGCTACTATTTTTGCTTAGGATATTCTATTCCAAATATCATTTCTGCAGTTTCTCGGGAGATATTCCTAGTGTGTTGAAAGAGAAAAGTATTCTGCTGCAAGTGTATCTAACATTTTATCTATGCATTCAGGAATTTATATCTTCCTTACAGTAGGTGTAAAAATACCAGTAAAATCACAAGCACGTGAGAAGAATCAATAGTTATATTTGTAAAGCTTTTAACTCCTACTTAAGTCTATTTCTTCTTTTATGAAAATGCTTTAAAACTAAAACTATTTTGGGGGGTTAGCTAAAATGTTGCACTTAAAAGTTTTAAGGTGATGAATGTTAAAAAATCACTTTCAGTCAGTTATTAAGCAACAAAATATGTAAAAAAAAAAAACAATTATCAACAGGGTTCTATGTGATATTTTGAGGCTACAGGTATCACTTCTTATATAAGTGCCTGCTTTAGGATTTTTTTTGAACATTAAGACTGAAATACACCAGCAAGTGATGCATCACATTTTGAGAAAAACTTCTCATGATGATTGTCCTACACTCTAACCTCAACAATTAGTCACTTTATATAACTGTCACCCTATTTATTTTTGTGTTTAATTTTAAAAATGCTAGCATGCTCTTTAAGGGTTATTATATCTGTTTAATTCACGAATCAGTTGCCTTCATGTGAATATTTCTGCAAAATCCCAACTCAAAAATTATTGTATTCTATTTCACAGTAGAAAGGCCTTTAGGGGAAAAGTATTGCATTCTTATTCTTCTTTTCCCTCTTCCAATAATATGTCTTAGACTCATTGCATTAGATTATATTCTAATATGTCAGATTTTATAGATTTTTTTTTTCCACTACAGAAACACAATGTAATATTAATGACAGCAAGAGAGGAAGGGAAATATATTGCTGAAAGGAAGAAAGGAAAGAAAAATAGTATCTTAGTCCAGTCTAATTTTTAACCCATATTTTCATATTCACTTTTTCCCAGCATGTTGTTTCTTTTTTTTTTTTTTTTCCGAGATTAAATTTCATTCTGATTTTACTGTACTTTTAGTCTTCCTAGATTTCAGGAAGCATCTTATGTTAGAAAAGCATTGATACGTGTTTGTCATCACCATGGCTATTATATGTATACATTTTACATGCTAAAGATCCTAATCAGCAAAGAAAAGCCCTTTTTCGTTTGATTTACCCCATCACAGAAATAAAGACACTACACCAGATCACTGAAAATTTTAATTAGTATATGACAACAAGCAACAAGAAATCTCCTTTTGATTCAGAGTTATGTTTACCACGGCTGGGATATAACAAAAAACTGTGATAAAAAGCTGCAGAAAATAGTAAACCCTGCTAGGTCAGTTCAGAAATTATTCTGAACTGCTCATTAAAATAAATTTGTCTTAATAATCTGTGCTTTAATACAGCAGAGTTTTTTTTCACTAAAGTTGAAAGGTCACATATGGGAAGAAAATTCTGTAAATACACTTTCAAGATGGTAAATCATGTTGTCAATGTACGGATACTGAAAAAGACTTCAGGATTATGGTATTTAACATTTTGAAAGGGAGTTCCTTGTTCCCTTTCTTTAGTTATGGAATTTAGTTGTTTAGTTACTTGTATCAGAAAGGAAAACTGACAGGAACAGAAAGGAACAGAAGGTCGGTTTTCCTTTTAGATATAATTAATAACACTGATATTGAAAGGATGTAGAGACCTGTCATTCACATTTCAAAAAGGATGTTGACAAAGTAGAGGAATTTCAGCAGAGGCTTGGAAACATGTTTGATTCTGAGAATATAAAGCAGGCCAATAACAAAATTTACCTAATAATAGAAAGGAGTTGTTGACAACCATGCCCCAATGGAGCAAAAAACTTCTGGTTTTAGATGATACCTCTTGTGAAGGAGAGCCCAATACTAAAGTGAAGATGGAAGATGTATCTGCAATTTGTATCTAAATATCAAAAAGGTTGGAAACTCTCCCATAATCATTTTTTTATGAAATATGTAAAATTTTTATTGAGTGATTTAACAGAAAGGGAAAAGCAAGAGACATACAAGAGCACCAGAGAAACAATAAAGAGAAGGAAAAATGGGTGTACTCCTTAACTGATAACAAATTCCCAAGATATGCAAATGTCTAAATGGCAAACATGGACATAGTATCTCTAGTGGGCAAAATAATTCCTAGGAGAATGGTTTTTTTAATGACTCTACAAAAGGTAAGTGTGATACTGTATAGATCTATTTGCATTTCAAAGACAGATTCTAAGTACTGTAGGTTCAGAGAAAAGAATTTAGTGTGATGATCAGATACACAGCAGTGTTCTGAAAGACCTTGTTTTGCTGAACATGCAACTGATAGAAGATTGCATCTTTTGCAGATATTTTGGAGAGTAAATACAAATTAATAAAATTAGGACAGTTTCACTCTTCTAATAACACTAAGCTACGTGGTGTGGTTGTCACACCTGAAGGACTGGATGCCACCCAGAGAGACCTGGACAAGCTCAAGAAGTGGGCCCTTGGGAATCTCATGAGGCCTAACAAGACCAAGTGCAAAGTGTTGCTCTTGGGTTGGGGCAACTCCCAGTTTCAATACAGTCTGGGAGATGAACAAATAAAGAGCAGCCCTGAAAAGAAGGATTCAGGAGTGCTGGTGGATGAAAACTGGACATGAGGTGCCAATGTGCACTTACAGCCCAGAAAGCCAGCTACGTCCTGGAATGAATCAAAAAGCAACATGGACAGCAGGAGAGGGAGGTGATTCTGCCCCTCTGCTCCACTCTGGGGAGACCCCACCTGGACTACTGCATAAGAAAGACATGGAAATTGATCGGGTCTAGAGAGAAGACCTGACTTCTTAAATATGTCATCTTTATATAATACCCTGGCACAATAAATGCAAGTCTTGTGGTAGTCCTTTGTGATATTCAAATATCACGTACTGTTAAGATGACAGCAGTACTGGATCTGGACTCTGGTTCAGATTACTAATAAAAGCCTGTCTTTCTGCTTTCTAAGTCTATACTAAATAATGCTACTCTTGATACTTTTACATATTTTCATTATGTACCACCCTCCACAGTCTTCACCTGCAAGTACATACCTCTGCTCTTTTCTTTCAGATGTATGAAAAGGCAAGGAAATACATGACTTTACCATCAGATCAGATGGAATAAAATCCACTGTTTCCCTGGCTGTGTACTAAAGGTAGGATTAAATATAGCAATCATCTGCAATGTGTCATGTATTTTCTAGACACGAGCTGAGAGTTGTAAGAATGAATTTTTCTATTCACATAGGCAAAGGATATCCAGAGGTCAGTTGCTTTTGGAATTTTATGTTTTAATACAAACAAACACAAAGAGGATGGAAATATTTTGCCTGGTTTTATAAATTAGATAAACGAGGTAATAGCCTTGAGGAGCAGAGGAGCAGAGATTTCTCTGATCTTTCTCAGTCTGTGCTCCCTGATTCTTATTAAACAATCAGTGGTAAACAAATGGGGTTTGAAAAACAGCTCATCTTCTGTGAGTACAAGTATTTTTGCACAACTTTTTGTTGCGGCTTTGGTTTGTTTGAGGGGTTTTTTTGTGTTTTTTTTTTCTTTTTATTGGTTGCTTTATTTTAAAGTGAATACTGAAAAAAGCATATGTTTTAATCAGGTTGGGCTGATCCATGTAAGTGCATCTTCACTTTTTAGGGAAACTGAGTTATAAATGTTGCTACTGTCCTTTCTGAATCCACTAACAAAAGAAAAAAAAACAAAAGGCAAGATAAAAGACTAGAGTCAATGACATTTGACTTTATCTTCTCAATTAGTCTCAGTCATTCCGTGTCTAAAGCCAACAATGTACGAAGATTTTCTTAACTCTATTCAAGTTCTGAACAGTTCCTTGAGAAATCAGACAAAATAGAAACTTTTTTGCTTAGAAAACTGCTCATGTACTAAAGATATTATCTCCAAAAAATAACTTTGATTTAATTATTTCACTTTGAATTAAAGCTGTTTTATGCAGATTTTCTTGCCATGACTTAATAATCATGTCATAGGAAGTAGGAGTGCATTGTTAACATCTAAATTTCTGTATTGATGTGTGTTAAAGATAAAATTATTGGAAGAAACTTTAGAGAAGGGCAGGGGAAAGGTATGTAAAGTTAAAAGTTTTGTCCCTTTTTTCTATATAATTCTGTGATATATTGATGAGGATGTCAAGGTGGGTGCTCAGAAGCTAGAAATGTCATCATTAGATTTGCTTTTATACCTCTAATTGGTCATTTTACAAGGGAATTACAAAGGGAAGTTTAGGTAAGTTATTTTCTAGTTCTGAAAAAGCAGACTTACGAGAAAGGAATTGTAGTGGAGAAAAATAAAAATGTAATATGTAATAAAATATATTTGAAGTTTAATCTGACTAAATTCAACTCTGAAATAGTCTAAAATTCAAATTGTAATCCAACAGTAGGGAAATTATGAGATTACTAAGGATTAAGACAAATTGCTATAGCATGACAGGAGAAAATCAGGAGGGAAAAAGCATGGAATAAACCACTAGAAAGAGAGTGACAGAAAAGGAAAAAAAACAAAAACATATGTAAATTAGTAGAGTACAACCAAGCAATGCCTTTGTGAGTTATTCAGTGAAAACAGAAGGATGGTAATAGAGAATAATAGAAATTACAAGTTCTTAAAGCTTTTCTTGCTCATCTTATATCAACATAAGTAGTGGCAATAGCTTAGTACCACTTACAGCACATAAAAATACGGAAGCTAAAGTGAATGCTTGGATTTGTTAAAAGTCTCAAATGAAGTGTACCTACAGATATTCATATAGGCTACATAAGGATTCTTGTGTATTTAAAAAAAATAATAATTTAGAATTCATGAAGAAAGGGATGAATTCTAGAAGATTAGAAAATTCCAAAAGTATATGAAGTCTCTGAAGAAAAAATAAGAAAAAAGATTAAAAACAAAAAATAAGATGGTCAGAGATTTGTAGCTGATTCAGCCTAGCTTCAGTATACAAAAAATATGCAGAAAAACTGAAGTTAAAAAAAAATAAAAATCTATTTTTAACAGTCAACATTTATCTGTCAAGAGCAAAACCAGTCAAAACAGCTTAATGCCTCTTTATGACAGGACAAAAGTTCTTGTATGTAAGAGAAGAATAACACATGTCATGTTTTAATATAGAACTGGAGTTTAGAATGCCTCTAAATTTTTAATAGGGAAGCCAGGCAAACATTTTCTAGATGAAACCAAAATAGAAGGGTAAGTAGGCAGCTAAACAATGTTGAATAGTCCTTAAACTGAAAGTTGTATCAAGCAAGGCATTCAAGAAGTCTGTTCCAGGTTTTTACCACTCAGTTTCATAATTAAACATTTAGATGCTATATGAGAAAAATGTTATCCAGTTTGTAAAGTATATAAAAATTCAAGGAAAAGCACTGAGCCTTCAAATACATTAAATTACTTGGAAACAGTCCAGTGGAGAGTAACAGAGCTGTTGAAAGAAATAATTGGGATTGTTTAAAACAGAAGAGAAAGCTTAAAGTATGACATGGCAATGGTATGTTAAAGGCTGTCAGTGGGAAGAAATTAGACTGCTGTGTCCACAAAGGACAGGAGAAAAAGTAATGGTCACAGACCCATCCATGCACATACACTTCAAATGATTATATTGATCCCTGCAGTTACAGACATGCACAGCCAGAATTTAGAGCTCTATCTTTTTCTCATTAATTGAGGAATATAGCATGACACCTATAAATTGAGCCTGTAACCATGAATAAAACCAGTGTACTGAAAGTTGGAAAGAGTTGCACCGAAGTGGGTTGTTATTTCTTCTGTGAGATACTTTTATTTTCCTTAATTTACTCTTTTGGGGTTCTCTGACTGATACAGATACAACAGCAACTGTGCAACAAAGGAAAACATGAGAAGTCTGTAGTTTAGGGTGAGATACTCAGATTTATTTTGAAAGAAATTTATATACACACCTCCACGTATTTCAGAGTACCCAGCTATTTCCAGTATGCTTTATTGTGCAGGTTTATTCATCAAAATGTGCAAGTGAATGTCAAGAAACCCTTTTTCTTTCTGCTAGATTTCACTAATATAGAAACAATCAATCAGTAGCACTCACTTAATTTCTAGTCTAACAGAGTGTTTACCATGGAAAGTTTGTGATGTTGCCTGTCAGTTCTCATTACCTTTTGATCAGTAGTGTTTCAGAAAAGGCACTGCCAGAAGCAGTTGACTTTGACAATAGAAGTGCACTTAATAGAGCATCTTGTTCTTATGTGCAAGTTAGCCATTTCACAGTAGACATAATAAATTACATTAACTTTTAGAGACAATTAAAACTAGGCAGCCCCTAGGGTTCTGTGATTTAAACTAGATTTGACCAAAGATAATGAGCATTTTAGTATCAAGCAAACCCCAAATGTTATCAAATCTTAGATTATGAGAGAAAAAGTAACCTCATAGTTTAATAGGATTTATACCCTTTCTTTTGAACTTTATTTAAACCCCGACTGCTCCAACATTTAAAACCTGAGTATTTCTTTGGATGCATTCTATCTGCTGTATGCTTAGATCTAGCAATATGTCTACACTATTTGTTGTGCAAAGAAAGATGCTTTATTGAGCAGAAATTTTACATCTCTCTTCATAACTGTCGTCACTTTCCAAAATGATTTATCCCCGGAAAGTTCCTCTCATGTTGTCCTCCTCTTTACATAAATATTTTAACTTCGTGAAAGTTCTGATACATGATTAAAAAAATAAATAAATCTGGTTTCCAAAATAATATTATTTTTTTCAGAAAAGAAGTTGTAGACTAGTTAGATCAGAGCTACACAATGAGAATTGTGTCAATATAGTGCCTTTAAGTGATCATTGAGTCAACAGGGCTTTTTTTTCCATAAATGCTACTGTACTGTTAAAAGAGTGTTCTTGAAGGTGAGAATTGCTGTAGAGAACCACTGCACACTCTCTGCTCTGTGTAAAGCATGACTGAGAGCACATTACACGTATGATGGCTTAAATGTGGGAACTCCAACCTCCTTAGTCACTCCAACAAATCTTCTACTGACAGTTTTTTATCAATGCTTTTAGCTGTTTTTATTAACAATTATTTATTTATACTTTAAATATATTTATATATTTCCCATTATTTATATATTTTTGTTTGTGTATTGTCATCTGCTATACCTACAGTTTTGTGAATATACTCCTTGTAACTTTTACATTTTTATAGTCTTCTGCAAAATGTGATCCAGCTGTAGAAGTTAAAAGATGAGTGTTGCTTGCAAGTTTGGTGAAAAGGCAGGATGAAATGAGTGATGTCAGAAAAGACATAGCTTACACCTTAAAGAGAGAAAGATTAATGACCTAGTTAGTTATTAGATATGGGAGTCAATGAAAACCAGGACCACAACTGTTCTTATACATGGAATGACTCGTTTAATTTTCCAGATGGTTTACTTTTTGTTAAACTAAGCTTTCACACAAAGGTTTCTTTGTCTACAAATAATTTTCTTTTACTTTCTTGAATACATGTATATTGCAGATGGATAAACAAATGCTGAGAATTGATACTGTGTTAAAAAAGCAAACAAAAAAGCCCCCCAAAAAACCAAACAATTCAGCTTATAAAGAACTCTTCTGAAATCTTCTCTTAGCTTGCTTGGCTCACATACTGCAGAACAAGGCTAACCTGAATAATCTGATGGATTATTCTAATAGCACACTGTACAATAACAGTCTTTCAAACCAAAGGAATACACCCAAAGAGGGAAAAAAAAAGAAAAAAAAAAAAAAACCAGAAAGCATTAAATCCTTAAGGGCCAAAAAGAAAGAATTAATTTATCAAAGTTAAAGTGGACAAAATTAAAGTAGTGAATGTAGATGATGTTTTTCATGATTCCTCGCATCCTGATGACCATATGAGTAAGTTGTGATGATCTTACTTTTGTTTACTGACTGCCTTTAATCCTGCATGCTGGTTTTTTTAGTTATATTCCTGTCAAAAGGCAGAATTATCAAGAGAGCAAGGATTCTTAGTGGAGGATTACATTCCTCACAAGGACTGAATGCTTTCTCGTGCCTTTTCAGTAACACTTATAATAAAAGAAAAAAAAAAAAAAAAAACAAACAAACACCAGATCGGCTTTTTCACTTGTCATTTCCATAGCACATAAAATTAGGTCGTACTCTTGAAGGCCAGTATTAATCACAGTGTCTTCTACATACAGCACTGAGAAACTCCTCTTGCCAAGCCACAAGCCAGAGCAGTTTTCCAACTAAAAAGTGATACTTATACCCCATCAAAGACATTCTAACAAAATTAGGATGTAGCTTAGTATATGTAGGAAGAAAGCCATATGAAGAACAGGACACTAGAAATGGGTAAAAAGACCACCAGAACAT
>JAWWEE010000074.1:133875504-133912748 GCA_035221455.1 Xenops minutus | reverse complement strand
ATGTGGTTGGTGATTCCCCAGTCCTCTAATTTGTCGAGGTGTCTCTGTAGGTCCTCTGATGTTCATATTGTATTATTAATTATATAAAGTCATTCTTCTTACGTGTTACTCTGAGTAATGTCAAAATATCACAGAAAACATTGAGCAACATTCATGAGTTAATTTGGCGGTTTGTGTTAGCTATATAACTTTTTGCAAGATTCTCAATTCCTCTGCTTTATTATTTTACTGAATTTGAAAACTGCATTTACTCTACCTATAATACTCAAGAATATATTACCATGAGCTCATGAGCTACTTAGTATTAAGCATCTGATTAATGTGGTTCCATTCTTGTCTCCTTTGATTCTAAGATTAAATTGTGGTATTTTTCAAAGTGTACTTGACAGCATGTGGATGAAAGTGGGTGTCCTTTATTGAAGCTTTTCTGAGCCAAAAAGAAACTCAGGAACCATTATACAAAATTATTTCATCAAAATTCTCTCTCATAATTTTGAGGTCTAAGGCTAAGAGTATTTTCTCTTTTTAGCTATTGGGCTCTGATTCTGGAAAATTAGGTACAAATCTAAGCTTTTGCTAAAGAACAATCTGATTGTTGTGATTTTAGAGAACAGTTTTTAAACAGACAACTAATGATGAATTTAACAGATGGTGTAGTTTTACAGAAGTTCCATTTAAAAACTGTGAGCTGTGTATCAAATCTCCTGTTTCTAGGAGCACAGTTTTTGAAAGCTCAAAATTTTTTAAGACCTTTACGCTTTTTCTTTCACTCCTTCCTTTAAAATATTTGTTAAGAGAAACAGAATTTGTGGGGAAGGATACATTAAGCACACACATTTCTACATTTAAAGAATAACTACCTCGTAACAAAAATTTAAAGCAAGTAAATCATCATATATACAGGAACATCCACACATTCCCTCTTGTTTCAGAAAATGCAAAATCAATCTGAGCAAGTGTTGCTCTACTTTGGGAACAAAGAGTGAAATAAAAGTCTACTGACACACATTACATTCAATAACATGAAAAGCAAAAAGAAAAATTGGTATATATATATATAGCATGGTCTTGAGCACTACTGTGGCTGAAAGAATGCCTCAGCCAGTGTAGTGTCTTCTTGAGAAGTAGCCTTCTTAAGATCATTGTAACAGTCTTGTTTTTACTCTATCTTTTCAATGAGGAAAAAAAATTGAATTTATTGACACAGTCACAAAATGCTAAGTAGATAGTTTTTCCTTAACATGCATTAATTAAATATTAATTTTATTATTTAGCTCACTGAAAAGATGGTAAACATAAATTACTTAACATTCTGTAATATAGTTTGGCTTAATTCCTTCCCTCCTCTCTCTTTTAAGATCAGTCATTAGGATATTTTTTTTTTTTTCATGTAGAACACTGCACTTCAAATGGGATTAAAATAACTAAATTAAAATGCAAAACCAAAAAATAAATAAGACTGCCAGAAAGTTGGCAATAACTTCTTTTCTTCTTAATTCTTCCTCCCTCCCTCCCAGTATCCCTTTAATGTTTTTCATTTTTCCCCTAATAAGTTCTCCTCTGAATTGTTTCAAAGATCTTTGGCATTTTGTTTGCGTGATAAAAATTAGCAAAACAATCCCTATTGCTTTTTACCAAAAGCCTGATTATTAATTTGTCTAATCAAGTTGAGCTTAATATTTCACTGTGTAAATTTATCCTCTGAAGCATTCTCAGTTCCACAGCTTCAGTTTGCAATTCATTTGAACTACAGAGAAGATGCCTCACACAGGTCAGCTATGTGAAGGCAATGCATAAATAACATGTATCAGCATTCCTTGGTATACTGGCTCTGACTGGGATGGAGTTAACTTTCCTGGACAGGGCCATGCTTTGAATTAGTGACTGATAACGCACCAGTGTTTAGGCTATTGCACAGTGGAGCTCTCAAAGCATCAAGGCTTTACTGGAAACCCCTGCCCTAATGGCCAGTAGGATGTGTTGAAGAGTCTGGGAGATGAAACATTTGGGACAGCTGACCACAGTGACCTGAGGTATATCCCAAATCATAGGATGTCTCACTCAGCACTAAAAGTTGAAGGAAGTGAGGAGGAGCAGGACATTTGAGGTAATGGCATTTGTCATCCAAAGAAACCAATATGCATTCTTAGGACCTGCCTTACGGGACCAGTTGATATAATATCTCTGGATTTCAATAAAGCTTTGTCTCTCACAGGATCCTTCAGGACAAACTGTCCAGCACACAGGTGGGACACACCATGTGGGGGGTGAACAATTGGCTCATGGGTCAAGCACAGAGGGTAACAGTGAATGGGGGAACCTCAGATTGGTGACCTGTCACTGATGGGGTTCCACAGGGCTCCATCCTGAGCACTGTGCTCTGCAACATCTTCAAAAATGACTTGGATGCAGGACTGGAAGGGACACTATGCAAGTTTGCAGACGATTCAAAACTGGAGGAGCTGTTGCCTTCCTCAAAGGCAGGGAGACTCTGCAGAGACACCTCGACAAATTAGAGGACTGGGGAATCACCAACCACATGAAGTTTGACAAGGGAAAGTGCCGGATCCTGCACCTGGGATGGGGCAACCCTGGATGTACGTACAGACTGAGAATGAGATGCCAGAAAGTAGGGCCAGGGAAAGGGACCTTGGGGGTGCTGGTCAGTGGCAAGTTGAATATGAGTCAGCAGTGCCCTGGCAGCCAGGAGGGCCAACCATGTCTTGGGGGGCAGCAGGCAAAGCATCACCAGCTGGTCAAGGGTGGGGATTGTCCCTCTCTGCTCTGCACTGGTGTGGCCTCACTTTGAATATTGTGTGCTGTTTTGGGCAGTGCAATGCAGGAAAGGTATTAAGCCCTTAGAGAGTGTCCAAAGGAGGGCAATGAAGATGGTGAAGGGTCTTGAGGGGAAGCCATATGAAGAGCAGCTGAGGTCACTTGGTCTGTTCAGCCTGGAAAAGCAGAGTCTGAGGGGAGACCTCATTGCAGTTACAATTTCCTCATGAGGGGAAGAGAAGGGGAAGGCACTGATCTCTTCTCTGTGGTGGCCAGTGACAGGTCCTGAGGGAATGGCCTGAAGTTGTGTCAGGGAAGGTATAGGTTAGATATTAGGAAGAGATTCTTTACCTGGAGGGTGGTTGGACTCTGGAACAGGTTCCCCAGGAAAGTGGTCACAGCACCAAGCCTGGCGGAGTTCAAGAAGCATTTGGACAATTCTCTCAGGCACATGGTGTGATATTTTGGGATGGTCCTGTGCAGGGCTGACAGTTAGACTTGTTGATCCTTGTGGGTCTCTTCCCACTCAGCATATTCTGTGATTCTGTGATTTCATGCTCGCAGAATTCTGTTATCAGTTTTCACCTTCTAGTGGTTTTTTTTTTTTCACCCTTGCATTTAAGATATATATATGGACATACAGGGTATCATTTGAACATTGCCATACCACTAGCAAAGCTTCATTCATATTCCATGTACATATTCAGCAGTTGCTCACTGTTATGAAGCTATCAGGAAAGGCACGTATTTCACTGGAGATGGAATTTGGATCATATTAATTAAGTCATCACTATAAATCACTGGAAGAGAGAATATCTTGTTAGCTTCAGTCACTCATACAGCAATCAGTGGCTCATTAGCTTTAAAAACATCAACCTGGTTGAGCTATCATTGCTCTGCACAGTAGACTGATGAGTCACATTAGAGCAAATGCTACATGGCACACAGAAAAATTGCTTTTACCCATTACCCAAGCTACAGGCACATAATCATATGGGAAAATCAGTGGCAAAGTCACTCAGACAAAAAAGCACTGTAACTGACCACAGGTTTTGTGCCTTATTTTGCTGCTAAGTGCTGCTTAGCCCCAGTCCTACATGCCTTGTACACACAAAGCTCTGGTTTCTCATAAACAAGGAAGTTTACCTCAAGAAAATAATTGAGACTCATACATCTTTGGTGTTACCAAATGAAATTACGCATCCATTCCCAAAGGCCAGTAGAATTAACCACAAATCCAATAGTAATACAGATTTATAATGCAACAATTTAAAAAACATATGATATGTCAAAGAACATTTTTGAAGTGTGAACAATAATACCTTCAACATTAAATGAGTCTCCTGTAATAAATAAGGTCACATTAATGTGTTAGCTGGTTCAAGTTGCTTTTTGTGCTCCAAAAAGATTGCAATTTTAAGTGAGACAATGCTTATCCAGTCATTTCTGCAGAGGTTTCCAGGTACCTAAATAAATTGAATGAGAAGAGCACAAGCAGAGTTAAGCAGGGGCTCGGCATTCATAAAAGGTACTCTGAAGTGTCAGTATGCTCAGCCAAATGCAATAGATGTAGTTTTCTGAAAGACACAATTATGCCAAGACTGTAAGTGCAGGCATAAGAGCAACAATCCTTCACTAGTTTCTCAGCATTGAGCATCAAGCTGATTTTAACAGCAAACACATAAAAGAAGTGTACACTTGTAAATTCAGGGGGATGTACAGTGTGGAAGATGTAGTTAAACATCTACCTCTGTTCTCACAATTTGCTTACTTGTCAAGTCACAGACTAAAGATGTTTGCTGGGCTTCTACCTCCTGTTTCTTCATGTGGTACCTGGAATGAAAGGCAGCCTGGAGCATGGCATTTGCAACAGAGGAAAAGGAAAGCAATCAGCAGAAATAAAATCTCTGGCAGCAACTTAGTACTGTGCACATGTGTGAGCAATTTAGCATGTCCCTGGGCTCACTCACCAGAAAACTCTATGTAAAGTCCCATCCATCAATTCCTATCTGCATAATGTTCTTCTAGGCATGAATTTCTCATGTTATGCTTCTGTTAGCTTAAAGGTCTGTATCTTATAATCAGTAGAATTTACACTGCTATCATCAAACAGTTATAGATAAGTATTTAATGTTCAAACAACTTTACCTAAACTATAACAAGTTTGAAAACATTCACCGATTTAAGTAGTCACCATTGCAGTGAAGATCTCATTGTCTTACCAATGCATTTGGTCTTAGAGAAACATTGTAACTTTTCAAGGTAATTATGGCATATTTTCTCACAGCTTAAACTACTTTTCAAATTCAGTGTAAAACCACCATCATTAAAAGAGATACCTGCTGGCCTCTCTTAGAATACATGCCAGCATGCTGATACTGCTCATTCTTAATTGTTAGATTGCTTTTAATTACTAAAATAGAGAATTAATTTATTTTATAATTGAGAAAATGTGATGGTATCCAGAGAAGTTTCTATCAAAAATTACAGCAGTCATGGAAATTCACGCATAAGTTAGCTCTTTCTCTTCTGATTGTATTTAAAAATTTCTAAACATATTTTTCTTTGATTTGTTTAATTTGATGGTGTGTTCCTTTGATCCCAAGTGTTCAACACCTAATGCTGAAACCTGAACATAAAAAATGTCTGGGTTAACCTTCTCCAAGATCATAGTGGAGAGTGACATGGACTTTCAGTTTAATGCTTCATGCAAAGGTTAACCTTTCCTTTCTGTAAATCTTTGTTTTCCTATTCCACTATCAGACAACCAGGACTGGTCATTTTTCATCAAGACTATAATCTGTATCTACCTGGTGTTAGATGAAGATAGACACATGACACTCTCATTCTTTCTTCAGAAGATTTGTCAACCTGTAATCACAGCTTTGGATGTGACACAACTTTCAGCAATGCTACTCTTACTGTTAAAGACTGTCTGTTCTGTGCTTCAGAAAGAGTCTTTTATCAGTGTCTAATACTATACTTTTTATGTGATGTTAGCCCAGCACCCTACAAGAAGTGAAAGCAATGGTCATGAACAGACCCTGCAACACTGGAAGCATCTGAATCACAGCAGGTAGTGGCACTTACCTCCTTAAGTGCTAAAATGTGTATGGAACTTTTCTTTGGGTGGCTGGAGAGCCTTCGTTTCATATATTTTGAAATGCTGATAATGACTTTCATGTCCTTGCTATCTCTTCCAACCAGAGAAGAGTAAGTAGGGTAAGAGCTTTGCAGTCAGATATCTCATATGTATCCTGCTGGGATCAGAGGGTCTGTGGGATGGCTACTGGAGGGGTCAGAAGGTCTCAGTCAGCTTCCAGAGAGATTTTGGGGTCTGGGGATTGATTGTGAGACTGTTTGTGCATGTATGCCTGAGGCAGGGGTGGCTAGGGCATTGCTGCTGGGGAAGTGCCATTATCTGAGCCCAGCTGCTCAGGGGATGCAGGTATGTGTCTGTGCCTGTGGTGCTGTGTGCAAAGATGACCGGTCCCTACCAGCAACCAGAGTGGGGTTGTAGCCTTGTGGGCTTCTGTGTGCAAGTGCCAGCCACCAGGGAAACTGGGACCAAGGGTCTGATACTGGGCAGACTGAGTATATGAATCCAGCAGCTGGAGTATGTGTTTATACATATTTTCCCAATAACGGACCTCCATCTTGCTCAGCCAGAAAGTGGAGAGGGATCAATCCATTGGCACTGTCAGTGTTCATGTGAGAGCTGCATTTTCTGTCTGTGTTTGTCTGTGCTGCCAGCTGTGTGTAGATGTATATATGCACTGTGTGCATGTGTTTCTATTGGGAACACATGCTCAGCCTTGCTGCTGGGTGGACCTGGGGTTAAGTAGCAGAAGCTTCACTTCTATCAGGCTATGGGATTTGGCAGCCACTAACAGACATCAAATAAATCTGACATATGTGGCAGAAAAGGATGAATGTGTCAGTGGGAAAATTTCAGGCTCTTCTTTTTCCTTTACCTGTGTGTTAGGCACAAGCGATAAATCTGACATCCTCCACCTGAAAGACTGAGAGTATATCACGTTTGTGAAATCTGTAGGTCCCTATCAGAGACTATGACTCATGATTGCTTGCCACAGCATTAGGCACACCTCTAGCAAGCCCAGTGACAGAATCTGGATATGACTGCAATCAGGCCATAGTGCCAGAGGTTCGCAGGACCCCAGACCTTGGCCTCTTTACCGCTGTTAGAATGTGTGACCATGAGAGTGCCATCCTCTGTACTGAGAGTAAAAGAGGTAAAGCTACTGCAGTATTAGGTTCTATTGATACACTTTGTTTGTGGAAGTTGCTTTGTTTTGCAGTGGAATTATTTGAAATTATAATGATACAGGAGGTATACTCCTGTCAATAGAATTATGCACAACGGTACTCAGGTTAATGCTTCGTCATGGTGTTAGAAGGATGGTCTCCTAATGAGATGATCATGCATCTGCTGCTTTTTCTGTACATGTATTGTGCTATGGAATCAAGCTCAGTCTTAACAGAAGACACAGATTTTTGTCTCCTGCCTACATTCACACTTTCAGTTCATGGGAATCTGGGAAGCTGAAAGAAGGAGATTCAGGGATTTATATATTAAGGTTAAATGAAGATTTCTGTAAAATATGCCTGCTTCATTGGTCTTAGGAGACTAAAGGTGCAGTGATGCATTATTCTGGCATGAGGTTATGCTCTACGGTGCAAAAAGTTTTAAGACATGCTATCACATCCTCTTCTCCCAGCTATATTTAGCAAAGAGAAGCAAAAAACCCCTTATGTGAATGTTATCTCAAATACTTGTCATTTTATGATCCTCATTGTGTTAGAATTTCTTTAATTTTTATTTAATGCCAGGGCATGCTCTGTAACTCACAAGATGTATCAAAAATAAAAATTAACCTAAATATATAAAATATTAGTAAATCAAGGATAAACACTGAAAATAAAACCAAAGTAAATAAAAAAAAAAAAATTACTAGTGAGTAGACTTTTGAATAAATGCAATGCTTTGCATTAATTCAATCTTTAAGCTTAAGTAAAAAACATGGTAGATAAAACTGTAAAATGACTGTCATAGTAGAAAGAGAACAGAACCATCTACCTGCTTACTGCTGTGAAATGGGTTACTGGAACTTAAGCACTTTGAAATGGGTTGTTCTCCTGAGCTGCAGTGTCATTTAACGATACTTTTCTAGATGGCCCAAAAATAATGCTTAGGGAGTTTTTTATACAGGGATATCTCTTCTTCTCTAGATAGTGAATTTCTATTTATAGGAGAAACACATGGAAAAAAAAAAATATTTCAAATTTGGGATCCAATAGCCAAGTAATTAATTATTCATTCAGATAGGAAATACCATTATACCTCATTCATTCCATCTACGTAAATAATTATCATTTTAAGGGTAAAAAAGTTTTGTTTCTTTAATCACAAATGTTTATAAACTTCTATTAAAAAGGTAACTATGAAAGCCTAGTATTTTTAAGATCTGTTATCATTTCTCTGTGCCATTACTTCCAGATTAAGGACACCTAATACTGGCCTAATGTAGATCAGAGTTAAATATGTAAAATTGTTTCACATCACCTAACTCTAGATTGCTGCAACAGCGGATATCTGTATGTGAGATGGTTGTCTACACTCCCTTTATAGTCAGAGGAGATTAAGAGCACTCTTGGGGGGTGATTCATCTGGCCTGTTTTAGATGTCAGCCTTGGAGGAGATGAATCACAATTTGGAAGTACTTATTTGTTAGCAGTGACTATAAAGGGAGTTTAGATAATCAGCTCAGATGTGGATGTCTCCACTGTAAATTCTCAAAGTTTGGAGCAAGCCCACCTCTAATCTGGTAAATAGTAGTATATTCCTTCCTGAATGGCCCTATTGAAATCAAGGGTAAAAAACAAAACAAAAGGACTAATTTGCAGATCCTTTATTTCTCCAGAATTTACAGGAGCTATATAAACTTTGAATAAATGTACAAAAGCTTCAAACAGTAGGGGAGAAAAAAGAAAAAACTACGTGCAGTTTCAGGGAAACTGTAGGGAAATCATGAAAAACAAACAAATAGTTCTCTTGAAAGTGGAATTAATGAAGCTTAGGTTCCTATGGATTTGTGCTTCATGGTTGATTTATTTTGTAAGTGAATTTTAATAAGGCTGCTGTTGAAAGTCTCTTCTTATTAGACATCCAAGATTCTGCAGAGGTGAAAACCATTATGACTACCTCAATAAGAGGAAAAGCTCCAGTGAGAAGACATGCATTATTGACTCTGGAGAAACCATGTAGGAAAAAACTCTTGCCTGAAAAGTTGATTCTCTGGTGCCTAGCAAGACATACTTTTTTTCTTGTACTCTATTTTTGTTCACGTTGATGGGATCTCTCTTCCTTACGTAGGCACCTAGTAATATGAAATGTCTGGGGATTTTGAGACCTCTCCTGCTCTGTCAAGTTTAACTAAAATTTGCCATCAAATATTCATCAAAAATAATTGCCATAAACTAACAAACAGATCCAGGGTTTTGCACTGATACACCTGTGCATTTACATAGAGAATCAAGGGGAAATATCAGGAAGAATTTGTTTAGGCTATTCCTAAGATCCTTTCAGAAATCTGGTTCCCAAGGACTTCAGGTTTTGTATCTTACTTAAGACATCCCCTCCAGTCATTTTATGCCCCCTAATAACATTCTGAGATCAATAGTTCAGCACTAGCAATGCAAAGTGTCAATCGTTGTGTTTTAGGTGTCTCAAATCAAAGTTGTGAAATTACCTGACCGAAGATGTTTATCCAGGAAAGTATTTAACCACATGGTTTTATGAAAGTCTGGGGAAAAATATGTTTCTTTCATTATCACTCTCTTCTCAAATTAAACTGCTTTTTCGGCCCAACTTCTATTGCTTCTACACTTGAGCATTCAGGTATGCATTTAAAGTTTGGGGTTGTTTTAATATTTGCAAGCTATTTTCACAGCATCTTATTTCTTTAACTGCTGGAGTACAGAAATGGATCCATTTTGTCATGGTTTATTCAATGTAACAGGCTGAATGTATTTTTTTTTTTTTCTTCTCTTCACAGCATATTGTTCTCCTGTTTCTTTATCAGGGAAATGACATGTGGTAGCTGTGATAGTCTAATTACTGGCATAAATTCAGGATGAAGCTGTTATTCCATACTGCAACTCTCAGCCTTTGTCAGACTCTATGACAGTCTATGTGATAGACTCCAAACCACAGGAAATTTCAGGCATCTCTCTGTGTATGTAGGTATTTTCACTACATGCTTCACTAAGGTAGCAGAGCACTTAGACCGAAGTAGCAGGGCAAGGAACAGCCTTGCTCTAGTCAGACTGCTCCCTTATGTTACACGGAAAGGAAAGAATTTCTGAACAAGAAAAAGTCTGAGTCCTAAAAAGCAGGATGGCTAGTGACAAAATAAACAATTGGTCTCAAAGCTATGCCACTATAAAATGTTATAAATACTGAACATTTGCAGGTACTATATTATAATAGCATGCAGGAGTGCCACATTATGATCTTTCAGGCTTTAGGCTTATTCTTTGATCTTATGTAAAATAAGAGGAGGATCTATGGCATTTGGAAGAAAAATCACTTTACACATATTGCTGTAAATAATTGAGTATATGTCTTTGGTGGCATGTTCAAAGAATAAAAACAATTTTAACAAATAAAACTCAGTACTTCATGGTCTAAACCCTTTTAGCTGTAATAGTCCATACTTATTCCACAAAAATCAAAACATAAAAATAAAAAAATATAAAAATGAAAAGCAAGTGCACATAGGCTAAAGAAAGAAATACCTTCTATAAGTGCAACCTAGAAGCTACCATTTCTCCTGTCTGTTCCTTCATGGGGACCATATTATTTTTACATCAGTGTAAAAATCTGTAAAGAATGATTAATATTTTTCATGCATTTGTTATGGAATATTGTATTTGGTCTGGAATTTGTTTTTTGTTCTACCTTCAGAGTTCATTAGCTGCTGCCTTCTTTGACACCAGAACTCTGTGGTTTTAGTTTCCACTGAAACCCTTGTAATAGGATTTACTGAAATACAATTACTAGATTCTTGGGTTTATGGACCAAGACTGGCACCTTCTGGTGAATGAATTTAAATTCACTACAGAAATATGATACCCTAATGGACTGTGCTTTTCACAGGTTGCTATTTAGAGATATTCCAGTATCCTGGATATGTTTTCCCCAATGAGATAAAAAATATAAAATCATAGTATTTCAGAATACATCTACATGAGTACATTTACACATAGATACATGAGGATTTATCTGAAAGTTTATCACTGTATTAATTAATGGTCAACAAATTTAAAAAATTATTCCATATGTATATATATAAATTTTTGATTCCGAGACTAGCAAACTGGCTAATATGATGGATTTTTAAAACATAATGGAAGTTTTTAGAGCTTATGGAAAAACAGAAATAGGATTTAAACTTGAAAAATACAATTTGTGAAAAGGTGCATTTTTACCATTATGTTCTAAGACAATACAGATATGTTTGCAAAAGCTGGATTATTGGTCATTGGGGATCACAAAGCAGAGCATATTTTGCATACATTTTGGATATGTGTCTTCCAATGGATGCCACAATTAGAGACACTTCTGTCACAAGTTCTTAGCTACCAGAAGATCCTGAGATAAACTCTGGTATTTAGCTGTCCACACCAGAATAACCCATAAAATCTCCATGTTAGCAAACAGAATTTCTCCTGTAGAGTTATTTTGATGGATTTTTTAATATATAAGTTATAAATGTCACAAGGAGGAAAAGAATAAACTTTTCTTGTTTTGGGGTCAGGCAGTCTAGCTTTTCATGTTCGGTAGCCATTGAAAATGGGAGCAAGACGCAGATCTAGTCTCCTTGAAAAGCTGTACGTGTTGTCTAGCACAAACAGTGCTCTAACATTTCAGGCAGAGATTGATTTGTGCCCTCTAATCCACCCCTACTGTGCTATACTATAGGCAGAAGATGGCTTGCAATAAAAATAGAATGATTGGGGATTGTTTAAAGAATCCTGAAGTATACTTGACTCCCCACCCTTTGTTTTTTTGGGGATGTTGTTGTTTTGTTTGTTCGGGTTTTTTGGGAGGAAGGGTTGTGGGATTGATGTTACTGCATGACCTAGCATGTTGGAAAAGACACACAGGTTATGTCTATGCATTGATTTGCTAATCGAATTAAGGGGTTTTTAACCATAGACTTAATTTAGTAGTATATATTTAAGAAAGCCTGAATAATATGGTTGTGTAAGATAGCAGTCATGGGACCTGGCTCATTGAGCTCCTACTATTCTGAATTTTGTCCTTTCCCCAAGCACCAGCATGAGCTTTGAAGGTGATTTGTATCCTCCCAATTCTGAAAATTAGGTCACTCTCCAAAACCATTTTATTCTTATCCTACCTTAGTGCCTATTCTACTATTGTTTTTAAACTTCTAGGTAGTTACTTGTACAAAGAAAAATGTTACCAAGTCCAACAAATTCTTTCACATAAGTTAAGGAACATCCATCACTTTGCATTTCTTTGATGATTACAGACCAAATTAATCAGTCTAAATGGTTTCATGCCCCATTTGCTTATCCCTTGTGTCACTGAGTCCCATCAGATTTCTGCTGAGCTGAATCCCATGCTCACTCAGATGCTCACTCCCAGCATTTCACGTTCCTGCTGTGCCTGCTCTCCTAACCAGGTCAGAACAGAGAGATAAAGAAAACAGTGCACCAGTTGTAGTTTTGCAGTCTCAGACAGTACCTGGCTGGATGCCATGCACATCAAGAATAAGGAAACTTGCTGTCCTTGAAATAATAGTGTAAAAGCTGCCAACCAATTGTGCTTGATGGGACATTATCACTGGATAAATTGTTTTCCTACAGCAGTACAATTCACTTTTAGGATTTACTGCAGATAACTATAATGGGAAGGTTGTGATAGTAAAAAGGAAAAAGAGTCTCATAGCTCTAATTTGAAATATTTCTATTTTACTAACATAAAAATACTTGATAGAGATCATACCTTGGAGTATGCAATCTATTTCAATGTCAAGAACTCTAGTAAAATCAAACCATATCTCAAGAGGTGATTAGCTGGGAGATACAGTTTTGTCCACTCTCTTCTGTATCACTGTTTAAAATTTTTATTATTACTGTTTTGAATTATTACAGACCCATCATTACAAAGAAGGCATAATTTTATTCTGAAAATATGACTGAGTATTTTTTAAAGTTTTATTAAGAGACTATCTAGAACTTAAAAATAATTGTCGCAAAAAGATTTAATGTTGTAAGAAGGTGAAATAACAGTGATTGATAAGCTTTGTTTGCTACATGGATATTGCTTAAGAACCTTGTGCCATAACTGCAGCAGGAAAAGACTGCTGATCTATATTTCTTCAACCAACAGTCAAACACAACCCCAGACAAGTTGACAAGTATTTTTCATAACCAAGTAACATCTGCTTTCCTACTTAAATGTTTTAACATTCATTATGGGCAAAGATGTTTTCAAGGGCAATATCTGGTTTGAATATTTCAGACAGTTAACACACGCGCCACACAATTCTGACTGCTGTGTAGTATCACAATTCTTTATTAAAATACTAAAGGAAATAGAATTTGTTACAGGTATTTCCTCCTTAGTTCTGCCACACAAGTAAGAATCCATTTACAGCCACACATGACATGGCACTGTGACTGTGTCCATGCAACCATTCCATATACCTAGAACTAGGAAAAAAAACAAAAAACACTTGCCCTCACAAAGAGTAGTGAGGAGTGAAACGACAGAAGATAAAGCAAGAGGGACTTCTTGTTGAGAATTTTGATGCTATAAAAGCATTGACAGCCCTGAAGACTACAGTTCTCTGTCTGCAAAACAAATATAGCAGACAGCCCTAGTATATTGTTTTCACATGCTTCCTTAGAGACTACACACATTGGAGACAGTAGGAGAGCTGTCATTACGTGAGGCAACACATGCCAGTGCACAGGATGTGGGACTGCCAGACCTGAAGCTGATCCTCACTTGATATAAATTATTGCAACTATTATTACACCTTTTCTGTCTTCATGGGACTACATGAATTTACAGTGCTTGAAAACTAAACCGAGACCTATTTTTTTTCCTGGCAATACTTCTGAACTGCTGTATGTGAATTTAGATAGTTCAGTTTTCTATCTAAAAGGAGGATACAGCTTTACTTTGCAAAATATGAAAATATATGAAAGGAACTGTGAGAGAAAGAGATTAACATTGCTAGTTAAAGTAAATGCATTCCAGCCCTAACTGAATATCTGACATTTTTGTTATGAAGGAAAACTTTGAGCTGCAAAGTGAACTTAGTTGTACTTCCCTCTCATGAATCTAACGTAACCTCAGTTACTGCATCATACTGAGCATGCCCTGCCGTTCCCTTTTCCATTCCTACTACTTTCTTTGTCTGTCCAGGTGCTGCATAAACCAAAAGTCTATCATAGTTTTGGGAAGTATTTTGTGAGTAGTAAGTATGGAGTCTGGGACAGATGTTTTGTTCATTTTTCTCAACAAAATATTTTTTTACAGTTGTTTGCAATTATTAGAAGTGGGCTGGATTTGATGGCTCAGCCAGTCCTCCTTCAAAATCATGTTTCTATTTTGCAAAGTACATCTTTATGAGTCATAATCAGATGCCTTGCACATGACAGCTCCATGACTGTTATGGGAAAGTGATGAAGAAAATTTCATTTAAATAGTCACAGTATAGATTTTATAAACCCTGAGATAATTCTATCTTCAAAAAACTATACACAGGATATATGTCACAGTGGAAAGGTGAGGATATTTTATGTGCAGAAACAGAGAATTTTGGTGGTTTAAACATGTTTTTAACATGTTTCCAGGATTTTAGAGCTGTTTTTACAACAATAAAAACCCAAAGGATAATAAATAGTTGCAAAAATTTAACAAATTCACTTTAATTCAAACAGTAGATTCTGTAAATTGATTCTGATTAGCTTGTTTTACAGAGGTAATTTTGCAGACTGACACATAACAGTCATTTATTCATGTCAGTGTATTTTAGAATATAAACATAAACTATGTGACTCCTAAACCATTCAATCTATTTCTTTGCCAGACTGTTCTCCACTGTCTATACCCTAGCATTTTTCCTCTTTCATTTAAATTTACCTTGTTATAGAGCTTCAGTTGCTTCTTTTGTGAGATTATTCTCAAAGAAAATAAATCTCTCTGTCAAGAACTCTTCTTTGATTTTTCCTTTCATAATTTTGTCCCTCTGCTTCTTTTTCCTCCATGTTTTATTGAGCTATAGAATTGACTGTGCTCCTGGTTGACTGAACTCTTCAGAAGTAGTCTGCTGGCACATTCCCTGCTAGCTACTCTTTGCCAAGCTATAGCACTTAGCCTTTCTCATAAACTAGTTCCTCACTGCTACTATTCCCATCACTGAACATTCTTGTGTTCATCTATATTTTGCGGTAATTTGGTGTCTTGAGATATGTCCAGTAATACAGACATTGCATTATGTGTATATATTACAAAATATACCAAAAGTCCCAAAGCAAGGAAATTTTTAACATCTTCTAATAATATTTCTCTGCCTATAAAGATTGCTGTTCCTTGGACCTGTACCTAACCTGACAGTATCCAATGCTTCAGGGATTTTCCTGACACTACAGTTCCTAGCCATCTCCCCTCTGTATCTTGAATTATATTATCTTCAAAATTATTAATTTGAGCCTCTCTGCCTCTAATGCTTACTGACCTTTTGCATTTTCTGTTGCTATTGATGATTACATTTTCAAGTCCAACATCATATTTGTTTCCCTTTATATGTTGTCTTTATTTCATTAATCAGATAGCTTCTACAATCCATGTAGCAGTCCCTATCTTTCTTATTTGGGAAAGTCTGTAGAGTGATATTGAAGTACTTATCCCATAGGAGCCCATTTATATGTCATTTAAATTGAATTTTGTCCAAGACAACAAACTCTACCAAATGTATTATTTTGATTATTTATTGCATTTATTTTTTTTCTTTTAGACATCATTTTTTTTTTTTTTAATTGGTACTTTAAAAAAACAAGTACAATTTCTCTCTGAAGACACAGACCCTCTGATGTGGTACAAGAATCCTCTATTGCTTAGCATGTGCATATATTTGTACCCAACTTAGTTTTGGTTTGTGTTACAGTTCTCCAAACAACATGTGGCACACAAGCTCACTTCCTCTAACCAGCATGCAGCACACGTCCTCTTCACTGATGAGCTCCTAACACACAGTGTTCACTCAGTGTTCATGTGCCCAGCTCCTGGCACTGGTCACTTCTTCTACCCTGTAGATGCAGCACCAATGTCAGCAACATGGCACTGACATCCAGCAATTCTCCTCCATCTTGGCTTTGTCACGATTCTCCACATCTCTCCACATATTTATATGTTCATATTTATATGCTTTAAAAAAACCATTTGTTTTTTGAATGCAGACACATTATTTTCCAGGAGCTAGAGAACATGATTTCTGTTGGGAGAGGGCAACACTCTTTCTGCAATGCCAACAGTCAATCACACATGCTATATCCAGGTTCTCTTGATATGTAGAATTAGCTTTGAGGTTTCAGGGAGAGGAGGTGAGGTAAGTATTTATCAGTACTTATTCATTCACCCTTAGGAACAATCCAAGGACAAGATATGATTGTGAGCCAAGTAAATATAACCAGAATATTTATTGATAATATGCTAAGCGTTATTTTTTCTGTAATTGATATACCATTGAATAATAAAATCATAATCCATAATTCTTTAATACAGTGCAGATGGAAGAGCTTGAAGGAAAAATTGAATTGCACAGCAATGCATGTAGATTAGATCATCTACTTGCTAACAGTTCTTCTGAATTTATGGATAAAATTGAGTATTTTTACACTTTTATCAGGCCTGTTCTGATGTAAAGAGGCTGTAAAAGGATTTTTTTACAGCATCTGAGATCTGGAATATATGAGACAGAGAAAAGACTGGGAGCATTTTGAATTGCTAAGTACCAACATGTGATCTCATTGTTAATATGGTCTACATTAGACCACCTGCTTATTGATAGCAGCAAAGCCTGCCCCTTATCAGTCCCTATGAAACTCAATGGACACATCCTCTCCTGGATCAGTCATCCTGGTTTCAGGGAAGTCAGTGGAGCCATATGTGAGAGACCAGATTTGTATCTCACTAGGTTGTGTCAGATCAACCATCTTGCCTGAGTGTGTGTCAGTGGAGGGGCCGTGGTCATGCCTGATCCCTGTGGCAGTGCCAGGATGCTCATGGTCTGCAGCCAACACGACAGCCCAGAGAGCGCATGGCAGCACTGGGAGCTGTGCAGCAGGGCTGTCAATCAAAGGGCCCACCTGATATCCCACCCACACCACACGCCCCGGAGCCTCTGATTGGCAATGGCACTGCGAACTTCAGCTGGGAGGGCACTGAGTGCTCAGGGAACGATGTCCCGCCAAGGGAGTGGTCACAGCAGCCAAACCACATAAACAGAGGCATGGGGCCTCCATGTTGTTTGGTCTTCTGTCTCTGGACCTGCTGCCATCTGACTCTTGGCAGTAACTATTTTTCTCTCTCTCTTCTCTCTTTCTTTACTCCTTTCTTTTCTTAATCCCTCTTTTCTTCCCTTACCCTTTTCTTTCCCTTGTGGGTAACTTAAAACCAATGAGTGATATTTCACTAGTGTGTGGTATTGGTGTTTGCAGGGTGATTTAGTGTAATGCTTCTCCTTGGCTGGTTGTTACTCCTGTAAAGCCCTTTGCCAAAAAATCTATTTTCTCACTAAATTAAAAAAAAATCTCTTGGGAAGTGCTTGCAGTGTGTTCTCTTTACTTGATTCTAGGTATCAAACAACCAAAAGCTTTGCCAGAGCTCTCATAGGTGAAATCTCTTGGGTCTTAAATAACAGTAAAAAATAAAAAATAACAATAAAACTGTGTGGCTTCAAAACTAATGCTTTGCACCATGGCAGTCTATATAGATAGATAGATAGATAGAAATATAGATATAGATATATATCATTCCAATGAAAATACTCCACTTCTTACTGCAATGGACTTTGGATCAATACCAGAGTTAGTAAGTGAGCACAATACAATTGAAGCCAAAATTAGAAAGAATCTCATAATTAAAAAAATATATTTGATCAAAGTGCATTAGAATTTCTTGTCAATTATGGTAATAGATCTAATGAGCACACATCTTCCTTCACTTTACTTTACATTAATGGAAACATAGATGAATGACTTGTTACTATTTGTCTACTGTTGCTCTTTGATCTCCAGGTCAAAAATGCAGGGGGGAAAAAGTGGTTACCTAATTTAAATATTGATAAGTTATTAAATGTTACTCATTCCTGCCAGCTATTTCAGCCAGATAAACTATAGTACCAAATAAAGTTGAAATGCATATGAACACTTTCAACTTGCTTAAGAAAGAATGGCCAAATACAAATGAACATCTAGCAACTGCTTTGCCAATGTACTCAATCTGCAGTTTTGCCGTGGTAGTGCTCTACTTCTCAGTCCTTTAGTAGGAAGTAGAAACACAGCCTGCAGCTTTCTGCTACAGAGTCAGTCACTTCAATTTACCTTTAAAAAAATCTGGCTGGCAGACAGGGAACTGGTCTCCACAGTGGTGATTTTATAACAAAACACAAGTGTCAGGTAAAATTATATCTGGCAACTAGACTTCTACCACCTTATTCATCCAGTCAGACAAATAGAAATATTACCTACAATCCCTTCATTAGAGGTTATTCATCTGCAATACACAGTAATTTTTCATTTGTTTCATATAGTTTACAGCATCCTTCCACACAATGTGATATTTCTATGCTTTTTATTTCAAAATCCCATTAAGAAATGTTTGTCCCATGTTCTTTTTATTTCTTTGTTAAATGGACTCTATTAAAATTATTATAGCTATTCTTCAAACTATAAAATTCCACCTGACAGAACTGAAACTCTTGATTACTTCCTTCATCTTCTTAAAAGCCTATGCCTAGGTGGTCAAGCTGCACCTCATAAGCTCAGTCATAGGCAGGCCCACAGCAACTTCTAAGAACTGAGATGGCTGTCTGCTTTGCAGTGCACCAAAGGATCCCCATCAGAGATAGCAGGATGTTCAAAATTAATGAAAGAAAATGCAATTAGCAAACAATATGTGCACTCTCAATTCACAGTGAGTTTTATCTTACCAAATTTAGACATCTGAAACTGTACATTCAAATCTAAGATGGCGGCCTAGAGCCCCTTTATAGTCAATAAAGAGAAACAGGCTTCTCACTAAACAGAAATACGTCTGTCTCCAGTCATCTCATAACAACAGATTTCTGAAAATGCCAGATAATTGCACACAATAGGTGTTTTCTTTTGATTGGAGTAGAGGGATGTTCTTTGCTGTTCTTGACAAGCAGAACTCTGCAGTGAGAACTAAAAAGTAATCTATTATTCAGGAACAAGTTTGAGAAGAAATATGAGGAGGGGTGTAGAGGAATAGCTGAGAAAAAGCAAACACCAGTAATAAGAACATCGAATTATCATGCTGGGATATAAATATAAAGCAAAAAAAAAAAAAAAAAAAAAAAATCGGTAAACTACAGGATCGCAATAATTCTGCTGCTCAGGAAACAACAAATATCAAAATGGTCTCAGCATAGATTTCCCCTACACTTTTGAATATTCAGCAGATTGGTAGGTTCTTTACAGACTTCACAGAATGGAATTCTTTCAGGACTAGAATGCAATATGCCAGCCTTTCAGTTCTTGGCACCAACTTTCACAAAACTGAGCTGTCCGAAGCCCTGCAGCAGCACTGAATCAATGGCAAAGGGCCCTGGTGAACAGAACAGACACAGCAGCCCCTACTGACACTCTCAGCTTCTTCTACATCATTTCAGTTCTTTTGTTCTCACAACATGCAGGTTGGGTCACATGCTATTAGAACACCTCTGCTGGGTTAACAAGTTCTCTTTACCTCTGTCCTGTCAGATTACACTCTCAAAAGAATGTGTCAGTGAAACAGACAGACCAATGACCTGGTCAACAATAAAGGACAACCACAGTTTTCCCAACCTTTTGAAGCAGCAATAAAGAGGAAACAGCAAAAAGGTCTGTTGTGGCCCAGCTCTATACGTACCAGCAAACATATCTCAAATTAGAAGAAAAAAAAATAAGGTTTTATATGTCTAGGCAATTGCCATTGCCCATCCCCGTGTGCTGCTCAGTAGAGGAGGTAGAGAAGTCAGGAATTAAGCTGAGACCAGGAAGAAGGGGTGGGAAGGGAGAAGACATTTTAAGATTTGTTCTTACTTTTCATTAATCTGCTCTGACTTGACTGTCAATAAATGAAAATAATTTTCCTCAAGTCAAGTCTGTTCTGCTCATGATGGTAACTGCTGAGCAATCTCCCTGTCCTTATCTTGACCCACAATCTTTTTTGTCATGTTTACTTCGCCTCTCTGGTTGAGAAGGGGAGGGATAAAGTAGTTTGGTGACATTCAGCCAGGTTCAACCCACCTCCGTATGCAAGCCCTCTTGTCTAATCTTCTTTCTTATATAGAGGTATTATGGACAGTTCTCATCTGGTGTTAATTGAAGCATCTCTCAGAGCATTTTACAATGGACAACCTTTAAATTAAGATGTGGGCAGAATAATACAACACAGTTTCTCTGTAAACCACAGAAGCCCATCCACTTGCCAGAGGCATATCTAAAGAGAATATTTGATCTACTTGAACTACGAACTGTTCATAACAGACTACAAGAGAAGGAAAATATTTGATCCCCTATCATCATTTCAAGGCTTTACCAACTTGTCTAAGCTCTCTGGGATTTTCTTGAAGCTACTGTGTTATACTGTCAAAGGGCCTCCATGTCTTTCATGAAGAACTGACATAGCATAAATGTCCCCAGAGAGATGTATATATTAGGAAGCTAAGCCTGGGTCTTGCTGAGGGTTTTCTAGAAACTACCAAAGACTGGCACGGTCATGATCCTGGCCGATATCTAGGAAGAAAAGTAGTAAGAAACAATCTGGATAAGACAACCATTCATGACCTCAACTTAAGATATGAAAGAAGACCGTGATTCTAAAGTATACCTAGTACAACATGGCCACTTTAACCCATGCTGTAACAAGTGAATGATCCTATAGTAGCCATCCATAGTACAGCCTTCTCTCGAGTATTATCAAATGATGTGGCAGCATAGGTATACACTTGATCTGACAACTGCAGTACACTTTTCAGAATAATTAGCAAACACAATTATCACATAAGTAGTCTCAGAGTACCATGGGACCATTTCTTTTTCCACCAGTAGCACACCACTTTTTTATAGGTTTTATCTTAAAAGTTATATATCTTGTTTAATTCACTGCTACCTTCCAGTCTTTTCTTCTATATATTCCAGACGTTCTGTCATTAACTTGTCAGATTAACTTTATTTATGTCTTCCTTCTGTCCCATATTTCATGGTCTGTCTCTGCTTACCTCTTTTTCTCCATCTAAAATATGTTCCTTTTCCCCCTTTCACCATTCCCTCAGGAAAACACCTTGAGGAACTAATACATTAATAGGGTATCACTCAGTTTATGGGTTTGTTATGTTTTATATCTTTCTCCACTTTCATATTTGTTTCATTGTTTAGATCATAGAATCCTTGAGGTTGGAAAAGGCCTTTCAGATCATTAAGTCCAAAAGTAAACCTAACACTGCCAAGTCCACCAATAATACACTCCTGGGACAGGGACTTCCCTAATTTGCCCTCTGCTTGCTTTACTGGAGCTCTGTTTTCCATTCATTGTACATGATAAAAGTTTATGAACAGAAAATAGCATTGTTGGTAAGCTTAGGTCTAAAGAAAACATAGAAATCCTACCAGCCACACAGACTCAGTTCTGTCATCTATCACAGACTTCTGTTTCCATATGACCAACTACAAAGTCTGGGAAAGTACCTATTTCAAAAAATCTGTCAGTCCACACACTATGAAAACTGCTCTTCTTAAGATGGAGAGCAGTGTTATTACAAAAAGCCAAAGGAGATCTCAGTCTCATAGCATGGGAGTTACTTGAATAACTTAGTAAAGACAGGTGTTTGTGAAGACAGACTTCAAAAATGAGAAAAAAAAACCAAACATTTAAATTTACCCACTATTTATTAAGAGCAGAAAAAATGAACTCATTAGGTTTTGGGGCTTCAGTAGGGCTGGAATGCTGGTGAGTTCAAAAAACGGTGAAGAACATTGGTTGAATTAGAATCAGCAGGGGTTTACTGACACACAGGAAATCACTGTACTCAAGATAGAAATTACAAATACCAGTTAAAGGACAGATCTGACAAGAGTTCACTAAGTCCTTTGATTTCAAAAATGATCTGCTTTGTTTCTGCCTCTTCACCAATAGGTAACAAGAAGTGGTAAGGAATCAACAGTGCTGCTAGGGTTGCAAACTCTATTAACAGTTTGTCAACAGTAGAAGGAAGTAGGAAAATGACAAGTTCTCCCATAATCATTCATGTTTAATATAAAATCTTCATGTAGCTTCTGGTTGCATGCCAGAGGGTCTTTTTAACCAGTAGAAGCCACAATAATCAAAATCCAGCCTAGATAGTTCGTTATAAGTATGGATAATGTGCAGACTTTCATCCTAACAATGTTAAAGTGATCTTTTTTTCTTTCAAAAGAAAGATATGAAGACTAACCATTCAAAATCTAGAGCAAAATTATCATTCAAAATCAGGGGGGTTTTGTCCAGACAAAATGTTATACCTGCTCTGAGAAGGTCCTGATTTAGCTTTATTTATCATCCAACTATCTAACTTGCTATCTTCTTATAAAGTGTGAATAATATATGTTGCCCTAAAACCCATAGGAAAGCTATTGTATTTTATTTACATTGATTCTGTATAACATTTATAAATTATCAACTTAAGTGCTAACATAGTATTCATAGTGATCTAGCTATAAATCAGTTTTAAGGTGATAAAATGTGACACATTAGTTGACAAACTTATTTTTAACAGTTTGAAAGCAAGTCAGTTCCCTTTTAGAAGTGCACTACTATTTTTAATACCTTAGAAAGCATATGGCATTCTAAAGTTTGGTTTTTCAAGAAGTAAACGACTACAGACTAAAGCTAATCAAAATATTATATACAATCACGGACAATCAAAGAGTTTCTTAGAGATTAAGAGATTACTTCTTTACCCAGCAGAAATGCTGGGGAAGAATTAAAATTCATATTTTTTTGCTTGGTTGTTTGTTTTGTTCATTTTTATTGTCTTATTTTATCTTGATTCGCTGAAGAAAAATATACAACACCATAACATACCTCAACAAAGATTATAAAGTTCAGTTGAAATGTTTTGGAATATTTTGTCCTACTTAATATGAAGTTCTTTGAAAGTCTTTCAATTCCACTCGAAATACACAAGTATTTACTTCTGTGTAAACTACCTAAGCACTATCCTTCTGCTTTGTAGCTATTTGATTGCTTCCAAAATATGTTCTTGTTTACATGATGAAGTAATAGTCTTACTCTGGCCAGATATTAGTCATATGCCATCCTTTGATGTAAGTTTAAAAAACCTGGTTTCTCTACAATGAAATCAAGCAATCAGAATGTTCCACATGATCATGTACACAGTTTTTCTATGGGACAGGTCAGTCACATAATTCACTATTGTTTGACAATGACATTTTCTCACTACTATAGGGAAATATTTTTTTAGCAGTACATTTAGCAGAGTCCTGATAAATAGTCTTCGGTTCAAGTACAACTCCATTTTCTAGGTTTGGGGTTTTTTTCCCCACCTATATGTTTCTAGGAAATGCATTTAGAACCTGTTTCAAAGCCCAAAGTCAATCAAAGAGACTATACTTGAGTGCATTTGTGGAATTTTTCTTAGTGGGGTACTATAAATACATATCCTGTCAGATTAAAGTTGTGCCAAACAGGAAATAATAGCAAGAGGTTTCTACATTACTTTTTAAAATTAATTTGATTGTTATGTTAAATTTTCATTGTGGAAACAGTGTATGGATGCTGGCAATTGTACAGCAACAATGACATTTATTACTAGACCTTAATTATCCACTGTCTTTATCATAGAATCATAGAACCATACAATAGTCTGGCTTGGAAGAGACCTTTAGAGATCATCTAGGTCAACTCCCTGCAATGAGCAGGGACATCTTCAACTAGATCAGGTTGCTCAAATCAACATAGCCTTGAATATTTACAGGGATGGTACATCTACTTCCACTTTGGTCAACTTGTTCCAGTGTTTTACCTCCCTCATTGTAAAAAAATTTCTTCCTTATATCTACTCTAAATCTACCCTCTTCCTGTTTAAAACCATTCTCCCTTGTTCTATCTCAACAGGTCCTGATAAAAGGTTGGTTTCCATCTTTCTTATAAGCTGCCTTTAAGTATTCAAAGGCTGCATTAAAGTCTCCACAGAACATTTTCACCAGGCTAAACAACTCCATCTCTCTCAGATTTCCTTACTGAAGAAGCGCTCCAGCCCTATGATCACATTTGTGCCCCTCCTCTGGGCCTGCTTCAACAGGTCTGTTTTTACTGTACTGGTCTCCAGAGCTGAACAGAGCACTCCAGGTAGACTCTCACAAGGGCAGAGGGGAGGGACAGAATCACCTCCCTTGACCTGCTGGCCACATTTCTTTTGATAGAGTCCAGGTTATGGCTGGCTTTATGAGATGTGAGTGCTCATTGCTGGATCATGTCCAGCCTTTCATCCAGCAGTACCCACAAGTCTTCCTCCTCAGGGCTCTGTTCAGTCTCTTCACCGCCCAGACTGCAGAGATACTGGGGGATATACTTTCATATTTGAAGTAACATGGCAGCATTGCACATATAAAGATATGAGTGAATCCAAAATATCCCTCTGATTTAGTCCAGAAGATATTTCAACATAAGATACTCTTTAAAGCTTTCTGATTTAACATGAGAGCACTGACAGAATTAGTTTTGTTTCTGTTGATATATATGAGCCATGGTTGGTATTGTTGAAAGGCACATGTGGAGTCAAGAAGCAGCACAGTTGTAGTCACTGATGAATGCAAGATGCCTGAGGCAAATAAGGGCTTTGGTGCATGTTCTTTTGGGATACACCAAGGCAGAGGTGTTAGAATGTGCCTGAAGGTGAAATCAAAAGATGTGGGAAGCAGAAGAAAATCCTGGATATCTGGACTGGCAATAAAATACTGTTACCTTTCACAAGACAAAATGAACTAGTAACTTCTTAACTTCTTTTGATAGCACTTAATGGTGAAATGTCTTTCTACATTAACACACACACACGGTAAATCTTGATTTATCAGTCTTTTAATTAGGTACAATGATACAGCCATTGAAATGTTACATATAACTACTTAAAAGGAAAAAGAAAAAAAAAAAAGTCAAGCCTGCTAATGTAATTATAATTAGCACATGTGAATGCATGATTAAAGAACACATGAGAAACACACCTATCAAAAATAAAAGCCTGAGAGACATACATTAGTGATGTCTAATAAGGGTTTCAGACATCTGGAGATACCTGATAAAATCTCATTATTTGAGTATTACACAGTCTGAGTGCAATAGCTCCTCTCTCTATGAGATGCATGCTTTTTTCATCTGTATTTAGCAGCAAATCCTCGTCTATCTGTGATTTCACATGTTTCTTATTTAATAGGCCTGACTTAAAATAAGCATGACCAAAAGACACAAGGGTCCTCTTTCAAGTCTGTGAGTTACAATCTTCTTGGTTCAAAATTATTGAACTGAAAGGCAGCTTCCTCTTATATCTACAAAAATAAAGCTATTCTGCTATTAATTTTTCTACTAGCAGGGTCACAAAATCCCTGAAGTGGCACTGGCATCAGACATCTCCTTCTCTCCAATTCTATACAGGTCAAGGTTTTCTCTGCTATAAAATGTAATTACTTAAAAAGAAGTCCAAATAAGAATATATTCACTTGTGCAATTCACACTCACCATAATTTCTGATTCCTTCCTTGGATACAAGCATTTTTAGCCTCCCTTCTAAGGAAAGAAAGATAAATAAATCCAAAAATCTGTAAGGCAAATTTAAGATTACATTTGAGTTAATGAATTTTAAATCTGATCTTGATGGATGAAAGCTCGAACAGGAGCCAGCAATGTGCAATTGCAGCCCAGAAAACGAGACCTATCCTGAACTGCATCAAAAGTAGCATGACCAGCAGATTCTCCCCCTCTCTTCTCCTCTTGTGAGAGCCCACCTGGAGCACTACATCCAGCTCTAGCATTCTCAGTACAAGAAGGATATTTACTTGTTAGAGCAGGTCCATAGAAGGGTCACAGAAATATTCAGAATGATGAAACACCTCTCCTATGAGGAAAGGCTGAGATCTGGGGTTATTCAGGCTGGAGAAGAGAGGCTCTAGGGAGACCTTATTGCTTTTAAAAGGGGCTTATAGGAAAGATGAAGATGAAGTAATGGGTGCTTATAAAAAAGATAAAGACTATTTGCCAGTCTGCAGAAAGAGGACAAGGGGCAATGGTTTTAAACTGAAAGAGAATAGGTTGAGATGAGTGTACTGGTTCTGGCCAGGACAGGGTTAATATTTTTTAGTAGCCAGGATGGGGCAAGACCAGCATCCAGAGGTTATTCTGTATCACCTTATGTCGTTGCCAGGAGCAGAGAGAATGAGGGCTCTTCCAAGGAGAAGGGGTTCCTTCTGGCCAAGCAAGGGTGGAGGTGGCACAGAGTGGTTTGAGTAATGCTGACTCCAAGCCAGAGAGCTGTGGGGTGACACTGATCCAGAGCCAGAAGGAATGGTAGGGGTGGCATGGCTGTGAACGAGTATTGGTGATTGTTGGGAGGTTCCATGTTGACCAATAACATTTCTTTTCTCTTGTACCCTCTGTCTTTAGTATTGCTGCTCTTCCTGTCTGTTTTCTCATCTCAGTGTTGTTTCCAGTAAATTGTGCTTATCTCAATGCTTGATCTTTTGTGACTCCAGTTCTCCTCTACAGCCTGCCACAAGGGGAAGGGGAGGAGCAGGGAGCAAGTGAGAGGCATGTTGGTTTGGAGTTTCAGTGGGAACAATAAATTGGGAAGTACCATTCTTAAACCACAACAACTAGATATAAGGAAGAAATTTTTTACAGTGAGGTTGGTGAGGCTTGGGAACACATTGCCCAGAGAAGCTGTAGATACTCAATCATTGGAAGTATTCAAGGCCAGGTTGCATGAAGTTTTGAGCAACTTGATGTATGGATAGATGTTCCTGCCTATGGCAGAGGTCTTGAACTATATGATCTTTAACATCCTTTCCAAACCAAATAATTCTGCAGTTCTATAATATTCAAAATCACTTGGTCCACCTGTGATTCTTTGTTTACTTTTCTTTGTGTTCTACTGAATAAAAAGTGTAAATCACACTTTTTTAAAGGCAGCAGAAAAAAATGTATAAATGGCATTCCTCAACTCCCCTTCGCATAACTGTTACAGTAAGAACTTGACCATAGGGAGAAGGAATTTTTGTCTGTAGAGTGACAGGAAAATAACAATGTCAAATATTGATTAATAAAACTCACAGAAATACAAAGAAGTTTTGGTCAGCTTACAGAAGCAAATAAAACAAAGGATAAAAGTAGAAAGCCATGTGACAATCTTTTCTTGATCTTTTGTATTTATTTCAGGACACTTACAGAGTGTAAGAGTGTAAAAGCCTTTGTAGTGCCAATTAAAATTAATTATTTTCTGGAAAATATGTAAGTTGTATTTGTTAACTAAAGAATATAAATATAAGTTGTCCATAGACCTAATAATTGAATACAAGATGTAACCTTTTTAACAGTAAGATTGTTTAACCCTTAGAACAACTGCTAAAACCTTGACAAATATTTGTAATCTGAATATTTTAATTACCCATTAGAGGTGTGTTTTAAGACACAAGCTCCAGATCCCAGACTCAGCAGTACTGGGGTGCATGGTAGGGAAGAAGGCTCTCCAAAGCAAGCAAGCAACTAAGCAACCAAAGGCCTTAAAATTAAAAAAAAAAAAAAAAAAAACAAAACAAAAACACACAAACAAAAAGCCCCCATGATTTTATTCCATGATAAATCATTAACATAAAAATGAATAATATACCAAAGTAAATCAGCTTAGAATGGGTATATCCTGATTAAATTTGTGCATTAAAGAAACAATATAAAACATAGTCAGTATAGATCTGGCTAAATGAGACACTAAAACTCAGAACATCTTAAAGAATGGAAAAATAGAAATGATTGCAAATACAACATTAGAAATTAAAATATTATAGATTTCAACAACGTTAAAAAGAACTTTTGCTGTCACATAGGCATCATCACTGACACTAATCAATCATACAACCTCGTACTAATTTATCATACAACGATGGTGATAACAAAAAATTAACCAGAGAAAATAAGACCAAAGCAAACAAAGCAAACCCAACAAAATAATCCATGGATTCTGTGACCTGCTTCCCCTTTTAAGGTGAATATTCTGATGATTGGATAGCAAAATTAAGATCTAGCTTGTCTGCTTTTCCTCTGGCATAAGTTAATAAATCCTCTTCTCTACTCTACTCCCAGTCTCTTCTCCCTCTTCAATATTGAATGGTATTTTGAGTAGGACATTCCAGGTTTGATTTGCCTGAGAGTTAAGAAGAGAAATTAAGCAAGGCATAGTGGGATACTACATACTTTATATGAATACAATTTATATAAAACAGTGGTTTACTTTAAAAAAAAAAAAAAAAGATAAGCAGTAGCAACAGCAAGTTGACAGGCATATCTTAAACATCCCTCTGCTTCATCTGGCAATCATACTATAGCTTAGGGAGGAAGCTGGCACCCAGATTTTCAGACTGAAATATTTCCTTTGTGCATGCAGATGTCAATGGAAATTTCACTCTGGAAGGAGAGTATTTAGTGAATATGAGATAGCTTTTCTCATCACTTTCTTCAAAAGAGTCAGCTTCGACACATGAAGTCTCATTTTAACCAACACAGCAGACACTCTGAATCTCATCGTGTCTCTTGTAAGGAGATACTGCATAATATTTTGTGAAAAGAAGTTCCAATTAACCTTCATTCACTTCATTTATAGAATAATTATGATTCTGTGATTTGGTATTTGTTTTCATTTTTTTGCCCATGGGAAAAAAATAAAATGTCTAAATTAAGAGAAAGAGAGATCCAAAATTCACAAATTTATAATTATATAATGCAGTAGCTAACTGAAGACTTGATTAATTTGTTAATTTAGCAACTATTCCTAGGCACTGAGACTTTCCTGAAGTGAGTGCCAGAATACTACAACACCATGGATGACTAATTTCACTTATAAATGCTCAGATTATAATTGAAGTCACACAATATGTTGAGTTGGAAGGATGTCCCAAGGATCATCAAGTCCAACCCTTAGCCATGCACAAGACCATCCCCAGGAGTCACACCACATGGCTGAGAGTAGGTGGTTTGGAGCACAACTCTCACACAGAATCACTTTCTTTAGTGCATGCTGAAAGAAATTCTTGTCTAAGAATATGAGTGCTAAATTATGATTTTTCACTGAGTATGTGCTAAGGCTTGAGTAATAAAAAAAATAAAAAAAAATGGCCTAACTAGCCACTATATGAATTTGCTGTGTGAAAGATTTCTACACTTCTAGAGCTCCTATGCAGAGCAGTTATGGTAATTATTCTGCTTTCCACTGTCCTTTAGATGCAAGAAGAGCTCCTGCAGGTGCCTGACAGGTAAAAATTACAATAATCTGTAAAGCATGCTGAATTATATCAGGTACTAACAAGCCAGAATTGTATTTGGAAGCAGCATTATTTCCATTTTTATCATGTCCTTTAGCATTGCAACAATTGTGAGCCATGAAACAAGTAGAGTTTAAACATTTTGCTGTAAATAACCATGTATAAAGTTAAAAATTTTACTGAAAATTTGGTATGAGAGGACAGAAAATAAAATCAGAAAATTAAGTGCTATATATAAAAAATGTACTCACTACAGTATATGTAAATTTAACAGAAAGGAAATAATATATATGCATTAGTTAGAAGCTGGTGGGTTTTTTTTAATCTAACAGTTTTTGAGAGATAAATCTAATCTGAACTGCTCCCCAAACAGTACCTGAGAGTTGCAACCTCAGCTTGAAGGGAAGATGAACACTAGGGAAACTCGGCTCTTTTAGGAATGCTTTTATTATCTAATTGCAGTTCCACAGCTGCATTAATGCAAAAAATGGCAAGCTAATAACCATCATTATGTCACCTGTTTTGGGATGACTTCATTAAACTCAGGTTTTATTTTTCTCTGCTGCAGGTTGCCCAAATTAGGTTAGCTAGTGGCTAAAACCAGAACCAAGCAGTGCAGGTGGAAACCATTGATTTTATAGTAATTTTCTTCTATGAACACTTACCTTGATTCTTCTTGTTCTGGGTGACTCTTTTTGGCATTTGTACACTGAAAGAATTCAACTTTTAAAGCATAAAGCTTCTAAAGGCTAAAGCTTTTTCTCCTACAAGGTACACTAGCCACTATTATAATATCAACAGACATTCATAGGCACTGCAACATACACACTTGCAGTGCTTTATATTGTAGAAGCATCTCTTGCTATCACTATGCAGCAAACAACACTATCAATGCCAACATGCACTGCTATGGCTCACAGGTACTGCAACACTGAAGATGTGCAGAGAGCAGAACTCTGAGAATTATTATTTTATAATTTAAAAAATGGAGAGGGTGACCAAGGTGTTTGATTTTTTTATTCACTGACCAAGAAGGCAGTGAGCAGAGCCATGGCAGCATGAATAGATAATGTTCATTCCTTTTAAAAATAATAATCTCTTAAATTTTTCCCTCCTACTCAAATGTCTTGGTCTGAGTGATCAGTGTTAATGTTAGCACATAAATAAATAGAGAAAAAATTAAACATATATCAGTTTCAATTGACAGTGCTAACATGAGGATCTGAAATTTCAGTTCTTACTCTGAGAAAACTTTGCAAATAACTACAAAGTGCAGTTATTTCTCATTTTCTGTCTTGCACCACCATTCCTAGTTACAGGCTACAAATTGCAGTGAGATACCTCATACTGTGGAAAGTTGTGCTATCACCCCCTGCCTAACCTCCATAAGAACTCTGAATTACTATATCCTCCTACTTTTTACTGAGAGGCTTCCTGTCATCAAAGAAAAGAAATTTCAAGTGATGATATTACTGGTCTCTGTCCTTGTGTTTCAGTCCATGTCTAGTTGGAGTTAGTCTAGGAGGATACTTGTGTATCTAAGCAGATTATTAAAAAAAAACCAAAGAACTGCTTACTGGTCACAGGTATCACAGATACTTGCCAGTAGCACAGAAACCTACTTTTTCAGTTGAACTCAGTGTGGTTATGTCTTCCTTAAGCTTCCATGTAATTTCCATATAGAAAGAGATTATTTTCACCTAAATTATACCTGCAATTATACCTGCAAAGACATCTTTTTCATGTGTTGCAGCATGGATATTTACACAAGACAGCACTATAACATTATTATTCTGCAAAATACCAACATATAGATTATTAGCTTTACTTTAAAATTTTAAGAATTAATCAGAAAATTATATTCTTTTTATATAAAACACAGTAACAAATATTCAATTATCCTATTTCTGGAAAACATTATGCAATATTTTTCCACATAGTATTCTTATTACCCAAAATGTCATTAAAATTAATGTTGCAAGAAACTTATTGATTCAATGGCACTTTACTACTTAATGGAAACATAAAAAGTTAATTCTTCGACTAATAATGTTTATTAAACAGGGGAAAGAAAACGTTTTAACAAAGCCCAATAGGATATGTCTATTTTCTTATATTAAACCATGTCAAGGAATGTCTCCAGGCACTGAAGTTTGCTCTGTAGTCTTAAATTACTGGAATCATCGCTGACACATTTTGACCCAACTTAACTGTCAATCTTGCAAAGCGAGATCTCAGGCAAGGTTTGGTGGTCAGCACAAACCAGGAAGAGTTCTCAGTGGGCACATTGTAGGAACCAGTACTAGAAAATTAAATATTACATAAGCAGCTGCGCTACATCACTTGGCCTCAGTGCCAGAGAACAGTTTTAGATACACAACTTCAGCAGCAATTTAACATAGCTGGGATTTTTTCTAACCATTTTGGACATAATATTCAAATACTTTTCCCACTGAAAATCTGTGTGGTGCTTCTGTAGGGACCTCATTGACCAACTCTCACCTTTTACTTGCTCTGTCTACTACATTCTTACTTCTTCAGACTTTAAATGAGAATTGGGAAGCCAGTGGGCGAGGTGCAGGCTACCTTTTCTGTAGCTTGCAGGAGAGTCAGCAGAATGGTTTTCCATGAGCTCAGGAAAGAACACTTTAAAGCATTAAGAAGGGAGGAAGAGAAATGAAGTTATAATTTCGCTCTCCTGAAGACACCTAGATAAAAGGCTCTGCACAAGTCTATCCTTTCCTTCATTGTGTATAACATGAAACACTGAGGAAGTAAGTCAAAAGTAAACTGAAAAACTTCTATATTTTAAATTAAAATAGACAATAATATACTTTTAAACACAGAGTAATTTTTTGAAAGAGTGTTTTTTTTTCTTTTATCTTATTCAGTTTTGTGGGGTTTTTATTTAGCTGTTTTAAGAAGGAGAAAAAAATAATCCCCAAATTAAATTGTTTTAAGTCCCTTAGAAAATAACTGGCACTTTTTTACCAGCTCAGAACTCCAACCTATTATTAAAGCAGCATTAGTACAACTAGAAAATTAGAATTAAAGTCAATAAAGACTCTAATGGGTTAATAATCTTACCATATCACTGAATTGTCCTACTTTAAAAGACTGGGGAAACTGGGACTTACGCTTTTTTCTCCTTTTTCCTAGTCTGTACATTTCTTAAACCTGAGGGAGCAATCAGATCCTTGTTTTACCTGTATCCTTTGGTTTCCACTTCATTTTTAAATGGTTAAGCTATTTTTTTTCCAAGCAGTTGCTTGTACAGGTAAGAGCCTTATTCAGATCTCTATGAAGCCTACCTTAAAGAAATATCTGAAACTGACTTCTGCAATATAGCAAAGAGCCTGAAATCACTCTCAGCAGACTCTGTATTAGACAGAGTTAAGAATTGTGGAAAGAAAGACCTAATGAAAAGTTCCTAGAGGTTAATGAAACATTTTTACCTGAGTCAGCACTAGTTTCATTACATGTAATATTTTCTGGGTTTACAGTTTAATCTTTATCTATTATTTACTGAAATGTTCTGTACAGAATGTACATAATATTTTGTAGTAATTGCTAACATCTCACCATAAAGAATTCAGTTTTACGGCTGCTGGCTTTTCAGGGTGGAATGTCTACAGGTTAGCTTCATCTCCTTACAAACTTGATGCCATAGGGAAGGTGAAATTTCCATTAAACATTTATTAGAATTAAATTCTTATGGTGCCATTCCCTGACTTCAGTGAGATATAAAATGTTCATATCCATTTATGTCTTGGTTGGCAAAGATGCATTAGTACTTAAATAACAACACCAATATGAGTGGGACATCTGCATGGCTTTGTGGGGTTGGGTTTCAGTTTTCTGAAAACTAGGACACAAAGATTTACCATGACATGCAGAATCTGAAGACACAAGTAACTAGAATCCACAGGAGCCCAGACTGGTTGAGTATCTTGTCTTGAACATTAGCTAGAACAAGGTAGTTTAGGAGGATAAAGGGATAATGACAGGTATAGTTCTTGGCTAGCCAAACTGCACAGTATTTGGCATGGCACACAGAAATTACAGAGTCTGTGTGGTACCCCAAATAAAATGTGGCAAGCTTCAGGTATTTGAGCAGAACCATTCTCTCAGGGCCCAGTAAAGGTGGAGAAGGGACAAAATACATTTGTATCTGCACTGTCATCCATCACCAGAGGTGATGTACCACAACACATTCTGACTGGTGTCAGGGAAGAGGCGGGTTAACACAGGACAGGGGTGGAGAGGGACATTTTTTGCCTTACATGTTCCAGCTAGATCACACTCTTTCTCTGGCCTGATCACACACTTCTATCCAGGACACTGAAGCATAACCTCCTCTTCAGATGTAGAGGAAACAAACCTTATTAGTGGGCTGCCATCAACACCAAGCAGCCTTCTTGCTTGGAAGTCAGTAGTCAGCAGCTCAGGAGCTGACTAAGTGTTCCTTGAAGTAAGTTTAACTCTTTCCACTGATCCCATTGCGTTTGGGAGCAATAGAAGTCAACAGAAGTGTTGAGTGAGTAAAATCTGTGTACTGCTTGCATGCCCAAAAGTGCACATTAACATTTGCACTGCAGGGAACAGAAATGATGATTGGAAGGGAGCCCACAGTGTGGGTCAGATTATATGATTTTGGAGTTTCCTTAGAATTCTAAGCATTGAATACTATAAAACTATGCACCTACTCTGTAATTTCACAAACACTGTACTCTCATACTAAAAATAAAATAAAATAAAGTGAAGAATAACTATTATCAAAATTAAAAAAAATATATTTTGTTCTTATGATTTGTTTTTATTATTGAGTAGCAAGATGGCATTGAAATGAAGAATACTTAAAAATTGAGAAGTCTCATACAGCTTTCTTGTACCCCATTTATCTACAGGTTACTGCTTCGCTAATCAAATAATTTCATTTAAAAATATCCATTTGATCTGGTACTCACTGCCTGTGAAGGTAGGTCAGTGACCTACCTCTGTGCTATTGAATTTCGGCATAATGCTTCATTTACCTTCGAAAACCCACGCACATACGCAGAACAATGGCTTATACCCACTTTGTAACACCACCCTTTGTTCACCAAGCTTTTATCCAGGAAGAAAACTGATCCTACAAACTTTAATTTATCTTTTTCTAATGGTTCCTGGTGAGATAGAGTCCTTTGAGCAGATAAAATAGTTGAGGGTAATGATCTGGGGAACTTGCTAGGAAGAATCAAAAGGCATGCGTGGGAAATGAAGATGTGTCAATATTTTGTTATCTAGCAACTTTCTTTCTCACATACTTCACACAATTCCCTCAAACTCACAGTTAAAGTTATAATAAGCTTAACCATCACATATTCACCTTAACTGGAATTTTTCTAGATATAACATTTCAGCTCAGGTTTTTTAAAGTCTAAACATTCTGTCCTTATTAACCCTCTGCAATAGAAGTGAGGAGTAGAATTCTGGACCTGGTTAAGTGATTGGAAGTCAGAAGAGCCAAATTTCATGTCCTCAGATTGCACTGAGAATGATCCTACAAAAGAGGGATGTGAGAGGAAAAATACTGAATAAAGTGGGCATGACTAGCCATGAAAAAAATAAAATGCACTATGCTACATAATGCACTATATATAAATATAATGAAATATAAAATATAATTCACTATATAAAAATATAATGCCCTATATAAAATACATTGCACTATAAATGCACAGAAGGGCCAAATTTCTTGTCCCCAGATTTGCACTGAGAATGATGCCACAAAGAAAGGGACTTGAGAGAAGAAATATTATATTAAGTGGGCATGACTAACCATGAAAAAAAAATAATACACTACAAAACATTCACAAATACCAGCTTATATATCCTGCAATTGTGTTGACATATTTTATGTAACTAATGTCCAAATTTTGCTTAAAAATATACAAAACACCCAGATGTGTGAAGTGATAGAACAACTTAACACTACAGTATTCTCTACAAAATCAAATAAATTTTATTTCTCCAACTTTTATCTGTGAATCATCTGCCTTTCATTTAGAAATATTTGTTGATAGTATATCAGTCCTTCTACAACTTTATTTCCTTCCTTTACTCATGGCACGTTAGTTGCCACATTAGGCACGATTATTTGCCTTGGTTTACAGAACGTCATTCAGCATAAAGTTTCTAGTCAAATCACTTGATTTACAAATCATAAGCCTGTATCTTTTTAACTTGGACATTATTTTGGTAATTGGGGGACTGCAGGGGTGGCCTCTATGAGAAGAAACCAGGGACTGCCCCATGCAGACACATGAAGTTCCAGCTGGCTCTGCAATAGATCTACCACAAGAGACAGCTATCAGCAAATCCATGGTGTATCCAGGAAAATTTAAGAAATGGTGGAAAACCCCATAATGGGAGGAGGAACAAGCAATAAGAATAAGAAGCAACAGAATTGCAATTTAAACGTTTAACTTTTTGCACTTTCTTTTTCTCAGTTCTTGAATTATTGAATAGAATTTTTTTATGAGTTTTCTACTAATTAATTTTCAATGACAGAAATTAGGTAAAAAGTCATGTTATTTAAGACTTTTCCACACCACCCTCTGTCTATTCAAGCACATTTCTCCAGCTCACCAAAAAGTCTGGCAAACTTGTTGGAGATTATGGCCAGTTTGTGCTCCTTGGGCCCTTTATACTTCAATGAGCAAACACCAGAGGACTTATGGAAGGCCCATTCTGCCTTGATAATCGCTACATTAATAGCTGACATAGGAGATTAAAGAAATCAGGAAGACCATTTGGGAAAAGTATGTCTAAAATACAGTATTACACTTTCGCTGATACTAAATAAACAGTATACAGAATAACAGAAATATTGCATTTAATAGTTATTAATATGCAAGATTTGTTTTTAATAATCACCTATTTCTTTACAGGAAAGGTGGTTATTAAAGCTTATAAGTGTTTAAATTATCAAGATCTTAAAAATATGCAGCACTACCACGTCATAAGTGGCATTTGAATGATAAACTGACTTTAAGAAATAGTCTATTTACTAGCAGCCTGTAGGCTCTGAGACTGTGCTTTAAGACATTAAAAAAATATGCATGTTAGGCACATTTCTAATGATATGAACTTTTTCATCAGGCTAAAAAGAAACCCTTAATGCAAAAATTCACAGAAGGAATAGCAATTGTTTTGTTATTTTGACAAGTAATACTTAAACCATTCTGTTCAGAAATATGAGACTTATGTCCTGCTTTAGAAGAAGTTAATTTCGTGTAGCACAAACTGAACAGATATATGTTTCTTACAATACTCTATATCATTCAGCTGCTATTTGTCTCTCCATCACAGAAATCACTGCCTGGACACTTATCCAGACATCATCCTGGGAAAATAATGCTCACATACCTTCTCATCATATGCACTCAACTCTAGTGTGATCTGTACTAAGGCATAATGGGTTCAGCCTTTAGGCTTGGTAATTTAATTCCTGTGGGAGTACAGTCAGAGGATTACAGGAGATGGAAAAAGAAGAATAAGAAGAAAAGCAAAAAGGAAGACAGCAACAATTAAATACATCATTATTTGACAAGTTATTC
>JAWWEE010000074.1:133842934-133865122 GCA_035221455.1 Xenops minutus | reverse complement strand
ATTGTAACTCTGACTCATAATCTCTCTGGTAGTGGGTCCATTTCTTCTGCTGGTTTACCTTCAAACCAGCACAACAATCCAGATTCAGAGCAGGTACTTAGCTCTGCCTGCAGCTTCCAGTTACTTCTCTTGCATGCATAGACTTGACTTCTCTGAACTAAGTGTAAATAACTAACATACAGCTGAGGTACCTTTCCCTTGCTCAGACCTCTGTCCCTAGGGGAGCTTAGTCATCTGCTACAGGCTGCAGAGCAACCTGGGGAAATGGTAGAGCTTCCAGAGTAAGGAGCCATGGAAGCTGACTAAGCAAGAAAGCCAAGACTGCAAGAAAACTAAGAAAGTTTGGAAACAACACAACTATTGGAATGGCATAGAAGTCCACATCCAGTCTGGATAGAAATTGGATAGCTGTGTTCAGTTCACACAGCTGGTTTTCAGCTTTTAGAGACACTTGTATTCAGTGGACAGGGACTCAAACAGTAAGGAGACCAAGCATGGTGCAGACTATCTACTGTGACAATTTGTAAGTCCTCTAGGACATATTGGAAAGTCTTAGCCTTAGAAGTTTTGTTTGACTTTTCCACTGTGTTGTGCTATTTATCTAAATTTAAAGTTGATAAGAAGTACCCGGAATTAGTAGGAGAATATCACTGGTTTAAGAGAGGTACATTTACAATGTTTGCACTAGACAGGAAAAGTTATTATCAATGACAATTTATTTGGAATAATAGTTCTTTTTTCTTTTAATGTGTATACCTCCATCCCAATAAGCATATGTCAATCACTGTTGCTTGGATTGAGACAGGTCTGGGACTTACCTCACATTTAATTCCAACCTTAGCTGCTCCTCAGGGACTGAAATGATGTTTTCCCACCAGCTAGACTAGGTTCCCGGACATGGAAAGTTCACGGGGCACTCAGTAGTAACTTTGTTCATGGACTGCATTTTTCCAACTTAATGTTAATTTGAGTTTCTAACATCTGAAAAAAAGTCTTATTGCATGGGACAAATACTATTCTACAGTGTTTAAGGCCTTTGAGTATGCATTTTAAAGACTTAACATGAGGATTTTGCAAATCTGCAGTTTAGAATTTAGCATTTTAATAAAACAAACATTAAAAGAATTCATTAAAATATTAAGGTTTTTTCTAATTTTTTATTCAGTTCAGCTGTTAGACCATCTATAAAAACTTCTGGTAAGCATAAGTAGCCTAATAGATTCAATACCATATGGAAAATATTCTGTTCTTCTATAGGGCTACTTCTTCAGATGTATGACAAAGGCATCAGGGGTAGATTTCTGCTCTCCACATAATAGAAAAGCATGAAGAAAAGTCACTCAGATGTCACCATGGTGGTTACAGAGCAATATCCCTTTAGACCCAGGCTGTATCAGTTCTCCTTTGCTGTTCAGTTATGAATTTGAATTGTTCCAAAAATTTCAACAGAGCAGTGAGGGATGGACCTGACAATTCTCATGAACAGAAGAAGTAACAAGAAATTTTCTACTAGTTGTTGGCAATGATACTCAACTGCAGTTAGCAAACACATTGTGCTAATCTGAATTGCTGTTTCTGCCCTAAAAGCTGGAAATTTTTATTCTTGCACTTATAGTTATTTCTTCAGCTTCTATTTGGTATGCTTCAGTCTTGTCTGAAAGCTGACAAAACATTTTCAGTGTTCTACAGTAGTGACCTGTGTATAATTTGACAGCTACTTTCTTATTCCTACCCCAGACACCCTGCTGATATTGGGATTATTTTCTTTTCATTTTTTCCCCAATATTTCTCAGCATGTCTTACATAATTGTTCCAATTTTTCTCTGCTTACTGAATTTGATTATACAGACGCAACACATATGTAACAGCTGGAGACATTAAGTCATATCTTCTATGATTACTTGCTATACAATACATTGTTATCCAGAACATCTTGCATGAATTATTCAGGTAGCCTCTGATGTGCATATTTAGGAACATGCATGTAAATAAAAATGGAGAAAAACAATGTAAGGGGATAAATGCTACTGCTCTATTTATTTCAACTTCTGATTTTTTTTTTTTTTCCCCAGGGATTTTTTCATGGCTGCTTGCCAATTCCAAACCTCTGTACTTCAGTTTTTGTCCCTTGACACACACAGCAGCCCATGCAGAGGTCACATAAACAATGGTACCTTGGTGCCTCAGACTTCCTTAGATTCAAAGCTGCCTGATACTTTGTTTAAGAATTTGCTTTAATTTTAGGATTGTTTTTATCTCCTGGAAAAAACTGTAATTAAACTGGAGAAAGTTACTACAGCCTATCCAGTCAGCATGGAAAATAACAGATCTATTGAAAATACATATAAAAAAATACAGTGTTATTGACAACATCCTGTAACTCAAATGTGAACCACATTAATAGTCCTGATATTTGTAAACTCAGCTTAAGTAGAAATCTTATGGATTTTTGTTTTCTTAAGTCAATGGTAATAATTTTATTTCTGAAGTAAAAGCTGACACATATATGGCTTTTAAAAGACCATAGAATTGAATAAAAACTTTACACATTTATATCTCCAATAGTATACCTGAGTTGTTCATTGCTCTGTTTTGTTTGGTTTTTTTTTCATGAAGTGTTACATAGCAAGGGAAAATTATTAATTTTAGAGGTAAGTACATTTCAGTGTTATTACCCTTATATTTCTGTTTAATTAGTCCAGTTCTTCAATTGTGTACAATATTGAACAAAAAAACTTGAGTCATTTAGCTGCCTGAAAGAACAGGAAACTATTAGCAATAAAAAGTTCTCTCCCATCTCCATCCTTTTGTGTGTGTGTCCATGCATTTAGAGTCCACTTGTTTAAATACTTGCATGGCTTTTTAGTATCATCAAATAGAGCCCAGAAATACTTAGTTGCAGAACTCCTACAGGCTCTAAAAGACACTGAAAATAATTGAAATTCTCCTATCCATTTCAGTGACCAGTAGGTTATGGTCATAATAATTATTACACTATTTATCTTCTGTAAAATAAGCTAAAAAGCAATACGAACCAGAATTGATGCTCACAATACATATGGTTAATTTCAATTTAATATATGACATGTTTATAATTATTAAGTAGAATTATACTTGTTAAAATTGCTATTGCAGACATGCCATATATGCTTGATACCCATTGAAAAAAACTCTCTTATGTTGTTAGTGTATTTTTTTATGTTTCAGCCTCCGTTAATTCTTTCAAAGTTTATGAGAAAGATAAAAATCTACCAATTCTTATGTGATTATCAAGGTATATTCCTTCACCAGTCTGATCTCTCACAAAAAAACCCAAGCAATAATAATAAATTCTGTTTGTGTTCTCTGGTGCTTATGACTTTGCCTCAACAGCGACAACTCAGATGTGAGTTTGGAAAGATGTGACTCCAAGGCAGTACCACGCCGTTACCCTGCATATCATGGACAGCCACATGAAAGCTGGTAAGCACTGCTTTCTTAAGCTTACAAGAAAGCACACTTCCAGATTAAAAAACTTCAGCCCAGATGGCTGAACGCTTCTAGTTTGCCAGATAAAGCAGGAGTACTATGTACACAGAAAGTAACAAAAGATCAACCTCAGCTGAACGGAAAACATCTCTGTCAAACCGGTGTTGAATGTCAAGTAATCATGTCTGTCAGCTTGCATGAAGCCTGAATTTGGAGTATCACAAATCCTTATATTAGAAGAGCTTTTTTATATCCTTCCAACAGTCTGCTGCCTTTCCCATAATACTGTCTGATAGCTACCGAGTAGGGTTTGTAAGTAAAACACAAGCTCTGAAGTTAATATTTTCAAGCGTCTTTTAACAAATAACAATTGAAATGTTTCTCATCTCTTTTGGCAGGTAAATAGTAACATTATAAAGGTATCAAGAAATAGGTATAGTATACTTGTCACAAATAATAGGAATTCACCTATCCCTATGATTAATATTTGATGCAAGGAATTTCAGACTACTGATTAGCTCTATTAATAATTAATATAATGTTAGTGCAGATGATTAGGGCTATTTCTTTTAATAGGATTCTCAGATCACTTCTAACACCTTGGTATTAATTCTTTATGATATCTATCCATGCATGTGTCCCAGCAAGCTTTCTATGGAAAGCTTTGTAATTACAATTCAACCAGCCCTGCAATATCAACAAACAGAAGTTGTGTTCTAGCTGCTATATAAGAAACAGTTGCACAAGACTACTTTAGACAGCTGAATGTTGTTTTTCTTTTTTACTTTTTTAGCTGGCAGCATTAACTTTATCTCCTGAACTTTCCATTGCCTACTTTACTGTATTTCTCCTTAAGAGTAGTAAAATCTCAGCTAAAATTAGTAAGAAGCAAAGAAAAAGTTAAACTCAACGTGCAATATATTTAAATACATGCAAATGACAGCGACTTCTTCAAACTTTCCTGCAGATACTATAATTGTCATTACAGATCATCTCTGTCAGTAGGTAGCTGCTGAACACAGTATCATATGGTATGGGATATCCCTTTGACCACTGATGGTCAGCCATCCTGGCTGTGTGCCCTCCCGTCCACTTGCCCACCCTCAGTGCACTCACTGTGGGGACAAGGAGGAAACAGAAATCTTTGACACTTGAATCAACATTTGTGCACTGCTAATGCTGTTTTACTTACAAATATAAACCAACATCATACAGGCTGCTAGGAAGAAAATTAACTCCATCCTTACCAGACATAATATATTTTTACTTGAAAACTGAAAGATTAACCTTACATGTGTACGTTCAAAAATCCAAAAACATTTTTGTAGAATTCCTCATCTGTAACTGACTCATTCTTTTAGGTTTATAGAAAAACCCAGTCATAAGTGGGACTCCAACCTGCTGTTGCAGTGCAAATATATGACATTAAATTTTACTTTGATCTCAGAATGTTTGTATTGTTAAAGACAGAAATAAAATTCTTTCTTGGTAGTGATCAGGAAACAAATGATGCTCTGAACAACATCAGGCTCCCTGGAAAATTCCTCCCATTTTAAAACCTCAGAGGTTTGCATAGACCATACAGAACTAGCTCAAACTCAAAATTCAGTATCAGGAAAACAACCAGAGAAATAAATGAACAGTTATTTCAATGTAGATGAGGCAGAAAGTTTGCAGGAAAAGGGAAGAAATAAATGAATCAGGAAATATAAAGTGCTGTTTTACTTATTCATACTCCTGGCTATTGTTTCATGGTTTCTTACTCCAGATACTCAGTGTTAAAGGTAAGAGAAAACTTGGCATCCAACCTGAAGGTAGGTAACTGATGATTCAAAGGAATTAAATCTCTAAAAAATAATTTAACCTGAAGGTCCTGAAACTCACATTTCATATCAGTGAAAAATGTAGAAATAAATATAGTGGATTTATCAGTGAGTCTAATAACAGACCCAGCTTTCTAATGGTTTCCATCTTCGCAAAATCTTAAGCCCCTTCAGATTTATTTTACCCCTCCCACTTTAGAATATAAGATTTTTTAAAATTCATTCTTCAACGTACAAAAGAAATGTAGAAATATATGGTCATATGTCTAAGACATATACATTTTGAAATTACTCAAGTACACTTTGAAGACTTTTACAGTTCTATCAAAAAAAAAGCATCCAAAGGGCTTGACTACTTACCAGTAGAACCTCTAAGCTGCCGTATGAAGTTTCACTATAAAGTTCAACAGTCCTCAAGCAACATTAAAAATAAATAAACAAATTAATAACATTGCCTGTTACACCATTGTCATATTTCTTTGCAACAACTCAAAATAATTCACAATTCTTTTTAAAGGTATAGGTTAAATATTTCACCTGAAATATTACAATAAGCATTGATTATGTTAATCCTAAGTATGTCTTGGTTTTATACTAATTTAGAGACTTACTTTCATTACTGAATTTTATATTTTTCAATAATCTAATTCTAATGAATACAGTTTTAGAGAAAGAAGAACACAACAGACTCTATAAATATATTGCAAATAAACAGGATCAATGCAAAGCAAAGTGGACATAACATATTTTCTGCAATCTACAGAGGTTATTTCTGTAGTAGATCATACATTTTTCTCCCTTGAAAGGTTAAGAAAACAAAACCTAACAGGAAAGGAGACTAACAAATCAAGCAAGATATGGGCAGGTGATTTACTGGACACAGTTATATATATTAATAACAAAAGGCTAATGCAGATTGTAAAAGAAGTTGTAAAAATTAAAAGTTCCCAAAGCAGCTGTAACTTCGGTACTGAACATTTAGATGGACTTTTACATGTGCGTTAAATCTATTTTGAAGCATGCATTTATATTAGTAGGTTTTCCTTCATTTGAGCAATTGGCAGTCTTAAAAGCTCAGAATGTCTTTTTACATCTACTTGTATCATAATGGTCCATTTTCTTTTTATATTTTCCTCAATAATTGAAAATGTTACTCGTATTAATTACTATTAATGACTATTTTCTATGCTAGGTTTCATCAAGACATTTTTAATTTCAGTTCTGAGACAAAAGAGTAACGAATAATTGGTGACAGGAAAGAGAAAGAAGAATGGGGAAAAAAATTAAGGGAATGTACAGATTTGTGTGTATTTGTCTGTTATATCTGTCCTGGCACTCACAGATCTCATGCACAGCATTAGTTCAGATTGATACAGATATCAGCACTTGGTGAATTAAGATGGGATCAAAGACTGTGAAGAGGAAATGGTAATCAATCTGGTCAAATGCAAAATGTGCCCAGCAGGGTTGGAATTAAGTCATGTCTTACTTATTTTGTATTGATGGTCTGGAAAAGAATGAAAAGCATGTAAGTATTAGTCTAAAATGTCTTTAAAATAGAAAAAAAAAAAAAGATTTGCTAGTGCAAGCAGTATTACCGCAAACTGTGAAATTTGACAAAATAGCAAAATCAGAAGTAGAATACTGGCTGGAAAATAACTTGAACCAATGATACCAAATTTAGGTCTGGCAAGAAGCAATATGGAAAGACTCTTACATGCCCTAAGAGCTCTGAGATCAAATACAATCTGCAGGAGCTACAGGAGCACAGACAGCTGAGACGTAGACTACTCAAGAATATTATATCTTGACAGATCACAGAGTATAATAATTTTGCACGTACATGGTATCTTTACCAAATGCATTGGAAGTATATCAAAGAGCAGTACAAGGGACCTTTATTTGATTAATTAATTACCCACTAGACTGACATTCTTTGGAGCCCTACTGCAGGGTTGGTGGCCCTCTGACCACACATAGCAAGTGTCCCACATAACGATGTCAGTACTTTCCTTAAAAATATCCCGAGCAAATCACATCTATTGGTTAAAATACTTGCAGGGCCAAAACTATGAAGGGTCTTCTTCAAATTGCTGCCCAAAATTTAGCAGATCAGCAGACAGCTCTGGAGAGAATGCATCTGAGAAGAAAAGAGTTTTCCCCATATATGAGACTTGTTTAAAGGTCAGAGATGAAGTCAGACAAACACAAACCTGCTCACATCTAAGTTCTTTTTTTTTTTTAGAAAAGAAGAATAGGCATCTTTGAAAAGAGGACAATAACAATGCAAATTCAGTAAAGGCATTTCAATAAAAAATCAGAAATAAATCACTTCTTCTTAGGAGGTAGTAAAAAGATATTAAATTAAAGGAAAAAGAATGACAGATAGTACTAAAATTAAAAAATATTTCCCATTTTGGCTTTATAGACTGCCTTTAGAAGATGAATGTTCCAGATATATTAATGACTATAAAGGCTAAATCCATGTGTTCTTGTCCAGAGCACAGGTCCTTTTAAATTCACATGCTGCAAATTCCTAAACTATATTTATTAAATATGGTGCTGATTAAACTACTGTAGTAATATAAGCATTCCATCAAGTTATCTTTAGCCTGCTAGTCTAAACTGAAAATAAACACAATTATATAGAGTAGAGAAAGATTATATTTTTTTTGACAACTACATTTAGATTACTAAATCCTGTTTTCATCCTCCACACAGCTCCAAGACTGTGTAAAGCTGCTTCTGATGACCTTCATATAAAAAATAGCTTTTTCTTCATCTGTTTATTAGACTGGGGTTTTAAACAAAAATATTTCTAATACATGCAGATAGAGCTTGTCATGATTTAGAACATGGTTTTTTGCATTAGTAAATGCTTTGTTACATCTTATTTAAATATCCTTCTTGGAAACATAATAGTAATTAAGATTTTCAAGTTCTTATACAGTGGTTACTTGAGAAATTTAGAAGTCATGATCTATATTGAGTGTTTTTAAAACTTTGTCTTCCTTTAAAAATGGGGGTGACATGTAGATGATTTTTAACCTGAAAGTCAAAGGAGTCTAATCTTCTACAGAATATACAAATTAGGCATCATTGGTGAAAGCTTCTTTTTGTTGTCCCACCAAAATGCTGCCTTGTCCTCATCATGGACCATATTTCATAGGACAGGAAGTTTGCATCCATGAGTAATACCTTCTCAAGTTGTATGACCATAACAAAAGCAAGAGTGCTTTTTAACTGGCCCTGCCATATGTTGAGTCAAGTATTTTCTGTCCAAGTGAATCTTCTGAAACTCTGCAAATGTGCGTTTAGGCAAGTAGCTTGCAGCCTGTAACAAGATCTTTGTTGCTGCACAGCAGTACAGTAGAGATGCATTACCTCCAAGACATATTGCAGCCATGTCAAGAACTGAAAAAAACCAAGAAATTAGGTGTTCTGCCAAGCCAACTTACCCAACATTTTGCCTTATGTAGTCTGATTTTGATGATTGAATTAAGTCATGTATGAGTAGACGACTTGCCCAACCATTAACCCCTAAAGACCTATCAGATAAAAGTGCACCAAATTGAAACCTTTTATCACTCACCTCTGTTTACAGTATTTTTGTGGGGTGACTTTTAAGAGAAAAATAATAATTCATGTTTTCATCAGGTCCCAGGAAAGCTCTTCTCCTGGAGAGAAGAGAAAAAATTAAAAAAAGACAGTTTCCAAATAATAGCAGTGGGCTTCTTTGGTCAATTTTGTAGGAGGGAGAGGGGAGACGTGTTTATTTTCAGTGAGCATTACATAAAGACATGACTCATTTAAGAGAACTGCTTAGTATAGGATAACATTTTACTGTTTCCTACCCAGTTTACAACTATGTCATATCATACTCTGCCAAAAGACACTTGAAAGATATCCCTTTGGGACAATACCTTTATATCACAAGTGAACTGTGTCCTCCCTGAAAAAACAAAACTAAATCTGATTTTGCAGCTAGATACAGTCAGAGACTAAACATGCATTTTCTTCAAAATGATGCTGTATATGGATTGAATGGTCTTGTATTATGCTGCAGGGTAGTTATTTAAATTTAATTATTTTTAATTTCTATTACCCTAAAAATAAATAATATTTTATGATTAATACACTTTTTTTGTCTAGATTTTTATTCCTTAATTGCAGTTGAGTTTTCTAAAATTTATTGAAAATCAATGATTGTATATTCAATAAGTATTGAGCTTGGTCTCTCATTTTAATTTCAACATTCTTTATCATGTACCTCGTCAAAACATACCTTTTTCAGTGGCTTCTTTTAAGTAACATAAGCTTATTTCTGACAACTATTGTTCCTGTTAGTGCATAAATTTTGAATCTCATAATTAAAATACAGCCTTTACATTTGTTGCCACTGTGCAACAAATATACAGCTCTTGAAGAAGCAATAAACTTCTATCTCTTGCTCTCACTATCCCACAAACACCTAAACTGCTTTATATTCTACAGAGGTGATTTTAGGATGTCACTGAGCTGGATAGCTCAATCTAAAATTGTAAATTCAAACTCCTGTAAACATGGAGAAGTTTGGTATTGTTGCATCATTTAAATCTGCTTTCCTATCAACATTATTTCTAGTCAATTTTATAAGTTAACTTAGGAAAGACTTTTTTAGATGCTTCCAAAATAAATGTTGGTCTTCCTGTTTTAATTTTATGCAAATTTTATCATTTCAGTAGACAGGAAATTGAAAGAATCAACAAAAATTATATGTCTTTTCATTTAATATCATACATTGAACACTGAATCAATTATATTTTTGTTGTTGATAGAGGCATTTAATCATATTTTATTAGGTATTTAGTTCTGCTGGGCTTAGATGAAACACCAGTAAAAATAAATAAAAAAGCTTAAATGTAAAAGAAAACAGAATTTAGTCAAGAGTCCAGGAAATATAAGCCAAGAAGTTGGAAACAAATAAAACTTAGACTTGGTACTTTGTGTGAAGTCAGCTGTGTATGAAAGCAAATCTCACAGCATGAAATAAAAGCAAATCATTTGCAGGAATGATTAAGAAGCACTGCCTTTTTCCATTCTATATTTTATAAGCCTGTTTTGCAAAAAGGAGATGGAAAGCAATTTTATTTCCAAAACTGAAATATAATACACATTAACCTTTGAAGAAAGCTAAACCATTGAGAATGTGATAATAGGGGGAAAAAAACCCCAAAAACAAATAAACTACTATATTTCAAATAGATAACTACCTACTTTTCTTGCATTTAGTATGTTGTTCTGTTTTCTGTTTCAGTAGTTCATATATTTCACTATGGATTTTTAATGAATGTATTTTATCTTGTCTTTAATCTCCCAAACTCTGAAACTACTTCATTGTGAAATCAGCATTTATCAATATTGATCTCCTTAAACTATAAATTCTCTTCCTGCTTACACAGAAGATAAAAACCTAATAATTCACTTGCCAATTCATCCCCAAAGGTATCGCTGAACAATACTTTTCAGCTTCCTTTAACAGCATCAGAAATGGTCAGTGTTGGTAATCATTGCCTTCTCTACTTTGGGCCATTATCTCGACAGCCACATGGAAAGGTCCATAAGCAAATATACAGGAAGTATTAAACATTGTTTTTCTTCACTAAGTGATTCTTTGATGTTACTATTAAACAATTTGAGCAATTTATTTTCTAACCTAATAAAAGAATAATATGTCATGACTACTAAACAAATATCAGTCAACAGAGGGAAAGTTTTGTTAGAAAATATACACTTTGAGTGTGTGATACTGAGCAGCTTCCCTTAAAGTAACACATGCGTCCAGAAGGCCTCTATGTGCATGGGCCACTGTGCCCAGTGGGCCTCTGGCACTCCCCTGGCATTTAAGTATCACCTAGAACCAACCAGATCCATTTTCTTCAACTGCAGATACCCAGCTGATTCTACTCCTCCCTTCACTGGTGGGACGCATGAGCTTTGCAGCTTCCCTTATGGCTGACACTAGAAAGGCAAATACCTTGGAAGGTAATCAGAGTCTGCCCTGAAGACAACCAAGTTCATGTTTTCTCAAAGTGGGGGCAAATTTTAAGGCAACGCAGCCCTCCTTGACTTTCTAAGGTTTTCATTTAACCCCATTTTTATCCACTCAAACACCTAAGGCCATATTGCTTCACAAGGAAGAGCACAAGGAGTTTACTTGCAAGGAAGACAAGACTCTGGCCATGACTCTTCAAAGGGCAACATTTAGACTGCCACTGGAAAGAAAACCCACAGCTCTGTGTGTAGATGCATATCTGAATTAAATATATTTCTCATTAAAATCAAAGCAGTTTGAAACTTCCTCTTAGCTCTGATAAGATGCAAACCCGCAGATTTGATTGGTTTTCTTGATGACTAGAGGAAAAATAATTAATTTACAGCTCATTTGCTAAGCTGTCTCATAGCTCTGCGATTCCCACTGGTAGCCTCAGGTAAACTTCCCAAAGCCTCCAGCCACCTTCCCCTTCCCAGAGTCATTCTCATTAGTGACTACACTTACTTCTGCAATGACTACAGATGGGCAGCCAAGCAGGGAGCAGATGTAGCAGCATGTACAGAGAAAGCATGTGAAATCACTCACAGGGTTGATTAGAGCATCTTCAATAATCAACTCCACAGTCAAAAAAAAAAAAAAAAAAAAAATGGAAGTAAAATAAAAAAAGTTGCAAATCACTTTTTCTAGCTTTTGAAGGCCAAAACAACTACCAAGACTTTCTCTATTTAGCCCTGAACTAACAACACAGAAACTGCTTTCTTTAGAGGAAGTGTTTTAATTGATGAGATGAGAAATAGCGTGATGAGATCCAGTATTGTGCTTTCACATCCAAATTTGACCTTAAATGCCTGGTGGCCCTAATCCAGGAGCTTCAAATTGTACCTAGCAGGAAGTATTTAGGTCTAAGGTAATGGTCCTGTAGCAGTCAAAATTTAGATCTGAGGTTTGTAGTAGCTGCTAGACCAAATATTCAAATATGAGAAAGGAGGAAAAAACACAATTGACAGTATATTCTCTGAAGAAAGAAAAAGTATTTCCAGTAGATCTCTGGACAGGAACACAAGCGTTTTATTTTGAGTAGTAACTAAACAGACACATGTAACAAGCAAAAGGATAGCCTATTGCTAAGACTGAGAGAAGGAAAGTCTGAAAAACATGGCAGGACAAAATGTAAAAAGGGAATTAAGCAGGCTAAAAAAATGGAAGACCATATTGAAAAAGGTACTAAAACAAAGTAAAAAAAATTGTAAATACATCAAAAGCCAATAGCTGATTAAGGAAAATGCCTGATTACAAACTTTTTAAAGGTTAGCTCAGGTGTGATAAAGCCTTAGCACAGAAGTTTAAGGATTCCTTTGTGCAGGTTTTTAACTGCTTTGTTGGACAGATTCCTTCATGCAATGAATTCTTTTATAGCAGATAGATAAAACCGACTAGACAACTCAAAGAAAATATACAGGAATTATAAAACAAAGCAATATGTCATAAATCCTCTTAATGAGATGTCATTTACTTAAGATCTAAGTGACTGAAATATGAAATTGCAAATCTGCTGGCCAGTGTGTAAACTGCCATTGCAAATTATCACTGTGCTGGACTATTGAGAGGTTCCATAAAATTCTCATCTAAACAGAATGATGGAGAGGGGACCCTGGGAACTACAGCACAGTGACTCTGTCTTCTGTCCCCAATAAGACAGCAGGAAAATATAGAGAGTTGTCTAACAGGGTACTGGTAGCAAGACAGAGGGTGCAATTTTTCCACTATGGAAAATTTGGTGTTCCCACATTCCTAACTGTTGTGTACAATTCTCATCCCTACACCAACAGTCATAATGGTGTTAGAGAAGGGATCAAAGGAGAGAACCAGAAAAGAGTGGGGTGATTCAGTTTAGAGAGTTCACATCTGTGGGGACACATGTTCAAGATTTTTTTCAAAAAACAAGTTGAAATAAACACTACTTTTATTTATCAAATCCCACAGTATGGGAACTGGGGACACTTGATAAATGAGAATGAGTTAATTTTAAGACAGATCAAACTTGCACTTCCTTCAACTGTGAATAGATAATCTCTGTAACCTGCTGTCATGAGCGACAAACAGCAACAGCCACTTCAAAAAGCTAAGGTGAATGTTTGGACTACCCTTAAACACATGATGGAAGGTCTGGATGGGAGATGCACCCACTAGCAGCACAGCCACATCCCTTCTGGTTGCAGGGGCAGCAGAGGAGGTGGGGCACAGGAAGTAGCCAAGCTTCTGTGCTCTCCCTAAACAACATCTTTTTCTGCCACCATCAGAGACCAAATATTGGGCTAGAAGAATCTCACCACTGGCCCACAACGTTTCCCAAGTTCTTATGTAGATCTGTGCAATTTCAACTGCAAAAAATTTGAACACTAAAAACTGAAAACTGCAGGCAAACTTTTTGAAGATGACTAATATGTCGTGAGAAAATAAAATGAAAATGAAATCACTTATTTTCACTTTAATTTTGATGAGTTAACTTTTGGAAGATGATTATTACTTGCCACTACAAAGTAGTTCACAAGTTAATAACACTGTAGTGTTAAAACCACAATCAGTTCATCTCTGTGAGACATTCTTAAATTCCACAATATTCCAATATCATGTGTTCTGTCTCTTGGACAAGTTAATCTTCTCTCATTCATAATCTTTGAATGAAGAACATTTATTAAAGATATTCAATTGCATGTTATGCCATGAGTAGTCTTATTGTTGCTGTTATTAAAAACGAAATAGTCCTCTGTTCTTTTTACATTAATTTTTCATTTTTGAATTATAAATTCATTTAGTTTTTGAAAATAACTTGATCATTCAGAGACAGCAGAGGCATGTCCTTTAACTAAGTGGTCCCTTCCTACTTCAGGAAAATAAAAGGTGAAGTTGTATTAAAACACAACATTTCAGTACCTGAGGGAATGTTCCTAAAACTGGTTTTCTTTTTTTCTTTTCTCCCTATAAATTATGTATTAACTAGTCATAAATTAGAATTCTAGACTGTACCAAAATATACAAGTAAATAAAACCCAATCTCCAGCGTTTCTATTCTTATTTAGGTCATGGGTTATTATTTTAAAAATACCTGTTTGGTTTTAGCTATACAGTAGTGCAAAGTGGCCTTAAGTTCAACTTTGCTATCTATTTAGACAATCAGATACCAATATCTCATTATTTTTCAGTTTGGTCCTATATTCAGTCTGAAAAAAACTTCCAATGTGGTCAAACAGCTAAATTGAATAGTTTTAGTACATTACTAGCATTGCTGCACCTGCGACTGAACAGGATTTTTCTTCTTCATTAATACTATCTTTATGACAGGAGTATTGAATGTCTGTGATTGGGACATCTTTTAATCTAAAATAACCACAGGGTCCATAAAGGCAGCATTTCAATTATTCAGTTTAACTCTAAACATATTTGTCAACAGCATAACACTCTGCATTTTAGATAATTGCAGTGGTCTGAAGTTTAATAACCAAGTCAGACCCTGAAAACTTGATCTGGGAGTACTGGTCCACAGACAGAAAAACATGAGCTAGCAGTGTTCCCAGGTGGTCAAGAAGGCCAGTGGCATCCTGGCCTGTTTCAGAAATAGCTGGCCAGCAGGACCTGGAAAGTGATTGCCCCACTGTACTTGGCATTGATGGGGCTGCACCTGAAATCCTGTGTTCAGTTCTGGGCCTCTCACTATAAGAAACACAATGAGGTGCTGGAGCATGTCCAGAGAAGGGCAACATTGTTGATGAAGGGTCTGGACTAGAAGTCCTATGAGGAGCAGCTGAGGGAGGTGGGGTTGCTTAACCTGGAGAAAGAGACTCAGGCATGACCTTATATCTCTTTACAACTACATAAAAGTAGTTTGTGGACAAATGGGGGTCCATCTCTTCTCCCAAGTATATCAAGCAACAGAGCAACAAGAGCAAATGGCCTCAAATTAAGTCAAGGGGAGGCTTACATTAAATATTAGTTAAACATCCTTCACAGAAGGAGTCGTCAAGAATTGGAATGGGCTGCCCAGGAAAGTGGTTGAGTCACTACCCCTGGAGGTATTGAAAAAATGTGTAGGTGTGGCACTTAGGGACAGGTTTTAGTGGTGGACCTGGCACAGCACTCAGTCCACTCATTACACCTAGTCTTGTCCAAATCCCCCATTAAAATTTCCATGGTGCTGGTAATAATTTGTTTATCCCATCTGTAAGTTAGATCAGCTACAGATGTCTCAAAAATATCTTAAAAAAAAAGTAAAGATGCCTGTGAATCCTGAAAAAAGAAGAATATAAAGGAACTCCTTTTCAGATAGTGGTACCACTGCAGAAAAGAGTGAGGAGTCAGTCAAGCATGTTTTACCTTCTTAAAGTCAAAAAGGAAGATTTCAAGTCCTTGTGAAAGGCCTCTACCTAACATGCAGAATGAAACGGACAATGCATGATGCCCAGTAAGCAATTGCAGAAATAAAACTTATTTTTTAAGTAAAAGCAAATAAATAACATTATTATTTTATTCTTTTGATAAAAATATTAATAATTATATTTTTAAAAGAAATATTTATGTCTTAGAATAGTGCATATTTTCTTTCCTCTTCATTACAGCTTTTATTCAGTTTTGGTTCTGATTATCTATTTGTCTCATCTGGAAAAAGATAAACCATGTTGGATGGAAACTACAACATCTCACATATTACTTCCACTCAAGGGGCTAATTTTACTGAAAACAGACAGTCTCAGTCCTTTTATAAGATTTGTAAGCAATGTGATTTGATTCAAAACGTACAGATAAAAAGATTTAAAAGGATCCATCTAAATTAACTTAGGCCACATATTAGATTGGATATTTAAGTCACAAAAGTAAATCAGTATAGATCATCCCTATCTAAATTACTGTAGCTTCAGTGAAATCAGTCAAGTGAATACAAATAGTCCAGTTTGACAGCACTGTCTGTACTTGCTACAGCCAGCATATTTCAAAATTATGGTTATGCTTTCAGAGTGGACAGCAGCCATAAATGCACTCTCTTTTGCTGCTGACATTGCTATAAAACATGAAGCAAAATAAAGCTTTAATTTTGTTGTGGGGGGAAAAAAAAGGCAGCCCTAAATGTAAGCTTGACTTTGTCTTTCCTTTCCAAAGAATTACTTCAATAAAATAAGCACCTGAGTTGTTTAAAGAGTTTCCACAACATTTATTGCATGCAGGCAGACATTCCATCCAGCTTGCAAAGCAGTCCCCAGATCTAGAACTGTTTACACTCTTTAGGCTTGTGGTAGGGCCCCAGAGGCTGGGATCAAATGCATGTCTTCTGGAGTCTTTGCTCTAAGGAATGTGACAAATAATAAAAGACAAGTTCTTGGTCACTTGCCTAATCATTAAGGAAATTAGGGAGAAGGACATTTAAAGTGAGAGGTAGAGATTTAAAGAAGTGTGAATTTGCGTGCCAATAAAGCTGATTGCTCAGCAACTACAGCTGAGCTGATGACTGAGTGGAACCTCATCAGTGTCTGTAAGTATCTGAAGGGAGAGTGTCAAGAGGGTGGAGCCAGGCTCTTCTTGATGATGTCAAATAGTAGGAGAAGAGGCAACTGCAGAAACTGATGCACAGGAAGTTCCACTTAAATATGAGGAAGAACTTCTCTACGGTGTGGAAGACTGAGCACTGGAACAGATTGCCCAGAGAGGGTGTGAAGTCTCCCTCAAGAGCCCTCCGGACACAACCCTGTGCAATGGGCTCTAGGATGACCCTGCCTGAGCAGGGAGATTGGACCAGATGACCCACTGTGGACCATTCCAACCTGACCCATTTTGTGATTCTGTGAACTTCACAAAAGATGGATAAAAAGTGAAGGAATAAAATTATGTAACACAGATGAGGACCTTGATGATGGGCCTGATGCAACCTTTGGGATGCAATGAACAAGTGATGGGGAGTTAAAAAGAAAACTACTTGGTTTAGACTTGACTAGGGATAAAATATCAACATACAGTGATTTCTAGAAAGTCTATACCCTCAGATAGTGTAATTTTAAATATCAGACTAATTAGCAGGTTTGGGAAAGTATGAGAGATAACATAAAAATGTGTCTTGTAATTTTACTGTATGACATCAGGCTTGTTTATTTCACTTGCCTTAATCCAGGAGCAAGGCACAATATGGTACTGTTAGTTAACTTTTTTATCAATATTGAGGTGACTATTGCCTAAAGGAGATTCCCAAAAAAACTCTAGAAATCAAAATCTTGTTGCAGACCCTGCAAATCAAGCCAACAAAAATACGAGTTCATATTTGAATTGACATAGCCTCTGAAATCTATCCATTTCTCATAAGAACTTTGGTGAATTTCTGCCTCAGTGAGACAAGACAGCTCCAAGGATGTAATACATCAGAGCTAAGGACAAATAGGCTGTGATTGCAGAAGTAAAAGATATTAACAGATCTACAAGTTTTTGTCCTGAGGACTGAGAATGATTGGAGACTAAAGAGTCACAAGGATCTGCTTGTTTCCCCATAGTCAGCCTGAGAGAAGGAATAGAAAAACCAAGCAAAAATAAGAGCTCTCCAAAATGGAAAGCTTTAGAAAGGAAAGAGAACTTCTAAATAAAAGATAAGATAAAATTATAAAAAGAATGAATAGGAGAGTGGGAAAAGTTTTATTTAAAAATATATCTATATTTTGAGCCACTTACAGGAGATACCTTAGAAAAAGCCTTTACCTTGAAGTGAGCAAACAGAATTTTCAGAAAATGAAATCCTTTATCATAGTGCAAAGAAAAACTATAAACTGAGCAGTTACTTCAGAAAATATTTCTTACAGTTTAATTATATATTAAATAATTTTAATACATCTGTGTTTTGACTTTTTTTTTGGTTTTTAGAAAAGAATGGAGTCAGACACAATGTGGGGTGTATAGCTTACCAGTCATCAGGACATTGATTCAACAGAATAACTTTTCTTTTTTAATTGGGAGATTGAGTTTTCTTCATTTTTGTGTTGCTATTTACCTCATGTGGAATAAATCGTATAAAGTAACTGAGTCTCATCAACTCCTGCCAAAATGAATTAATATTTTAACAGCACTTTAGAGATAGAGGATGAACCCTGTTGTCTAGATTCTGACTATCTATTAGCTGTACATTGCTAAAGTAGAGAGAAAGGGGAAATGCCAAAGACAATTCAGGTCTGATGTGATGCTGGGAACTTACTGACTCTCCACCTTGATGCTGTCTGCAGATGGTCTTGTGTCAGTTATACTCATGACAGAGTCTCCTTCCTCAAGTGATGTGTCAAAAGTTAGGTTGAAACCCTGGAGTCCATCCAAGTTCTATTTTTTTAGAGACAAAAACGAGTATTCATTTCACCAGAGTAAAAGTTTCCTAATCTTGAAGTTCTTCCATATTTATGAAACACCAGCATTTATATTCCATTCTTGCTTGCCTTTGTCATGTTTTGATATTTATTATCTCTCAACATGAGGGGTTTTTAGCAATTTAAATGCTCACAGGGTAAAGGAGGACTTGTTGGAGGGGCTGTCTCATTCTCATTAGTATATATTTGAACATTTATTTGATTTCCTGGATATTGAAGGAAGATTGACAAATATTTGTAAAAGTTAATGAAATGTAGGTAAGTCAAACGTGGCATAATATTCTCATCTGCCATGCTGACATTGCACTAATTAAACTTGGCAGAATTATTGCAAAATTAAAATTCTTTTTGAAGAATACATTCTAAATGTCACCAGACTTGTCACAGATTTCAATCCATGTCCATTCACACAGATTCACAACTTTTTTTCCCTCATTACTGTAAAATCTATATTAAGCTGATAAATAAAATTGATGTAAGACACATACAGCTGACATACCTATCAGCTGAGCTTTCCAGAAGGAATATCAGTTTGCACAAGCAGTATAACAAAGCAGAACAGAGAACCATGAGGTTGCAAACTGTCTGAAAGTGATTACATTATAAGCACTTTTTCTACATGTTCAATGGTATCTATATTTTGTATATTAAATAAGCATAATGATGATGCCTAAAATATATATTTTAACATAATATACTACACTAAATTTTGCATTGCAATATATTTTAGGAGTAAATAGTCTTAAGAAAATTTATCTTACTATGTCACAGTCTATGTTTCCTTATGGCAGCTGATAACTCAATATTATACTGGAAATCCTTATAACCTTCAAGGTTTATGAACTAGAATATTATGTTGTGTTAAGCAGAACAGGTCAAGAGGAAAACCTACCTTTAAATTATTTTTTTCTATTCAATGCTGAATATAATAATAGCTTTGATTGCTATCTATCACAATTTTGCTCCAAGAATTTTTACTATTTTTGTTAACATGAAGACTTCTATTTTTTTATTTTTTTTTAATTACAGCAATGTAAAAAACAAACAAACAACAATAACAACAAACAAACAAACAAAGGAAAAAAACCCTATATAACATTGGGGAGGTTTACCCAAAATACAACATATGCCTTGCAGTTATACTACATGGAAAGCAATGTTGTGTGATTTGTTGTGTCCTTATATATTTCCTACTGTGAAGACATGATAAAATTCACAGGTCCTCAGCTCATAGTCTCAATGCAATGGCATCAAAAGCAACAGTGCACATGTCAGCTGAAAATATCCAGCTTCCCTGCAATTTTCACTGCAGTGTGTACATTTTATAGATGAGGATTATTCTTCTTAGTTTTTTTTACAACAGATCCAAACCACTAGATCCCAGTCATAAATTTTGGGGTAGTTAAATCTCAGCACAACATCTGAGTGCACTTACAGGTGATCCATATATTCGTGCAGTACTGAAAGGTCAAAGAATTTGTGGATACGCAACTATTGCCAAAAGGGCTTTGAGACCAGATGTCAGTTCAGGTGAGGTTATAATATGATTTTCTTGCTGCTAGGAAATTTACTTATTACAGTGAATATTGATTGTGTTTCATTGCTCACAGCCCCAAGCAATATCAACTAAAGAAGCCAAATGATCAAAAATATGTTCTGAGCGCATCAAAGGCAGCAAACATTTACTACATTAAATAAAGACTTATTCTGCAAAAAACTTAAAATGTAGCTTATATCAGAGCATACAATTCTGATTTTCACAATTTTTAACACTGAAAGAAATGTGTGAGGCTACAGAGGTTGAGAAGAGCGGCTTTTTTCTCTTCTCACAACAGCTCCAGTAGCAGAAGTATAATTTATCTTGCAGGATGAGTTGCCCACGTTCATCAGATACAGTTATTTGGTACTTTGTAGCCACTTTCTCATTTCTGTCTCATCAAAATAATTAGGCCAGATATTTTATTTATAATCATACCTGAAATATTCTCTGCATTACTTTCTGCATCTTTGATTCAAGACTTTGTTACTGGTCATAAAATTCAGGAAGGTGGCAGGTATGGAGTGACATGTGGAACAACATTTATGGAAGTATAAACTGAGCAGCAATATGTTTCTTAATTCCTTCACGTTTGAGGGCAATAAGCCACAGAGAGAAACAGGCAAGCAGTTAGCTGTTCCAGTAGTACCCCAGTCTGATACCCTGCCATGGTCAAGACTGCTGAAGGCACAGTGTACTTCTTTGTTTAATGAGTCAGAGTATAACAACCTCTTATCTCTACCCATGCTCACAGTATAGTGATTTCTTATATTTTAAAGTTATCAGAAGGAGAATAGTTAAGTACCTGGATAATTATTCCTAAAACCAACTCCCTCTTCAAAAAAAAAAAAAAAACCACTCTATAAAAAATTACAATATTCTTCAAAATTCACCAGGAAACTTCTTAGCCTGATGTAGCCCTCAGACTGCTAGCCATTACTGATCTTCCATGTAGGGAGTAATGAGGTGGCAGCACAGTTTGAGGGTGATCAAAAAGGTCTTTGGGGCCTTGGGATGTTTGGTGAGGAAATCTGGGGCACTAGTTATATTCTCCTCTCTACTTCCAGCTGAAGGCAGCAACACTGGAAGAAACAGAGGGGCTGAGCTGATCAATATATGGCTCCTCAGTTTGTTTCACCACCAAAATTTTGGTGTGTTTGACAATTGAATGGACTACACAGCACCAGGCATGCTGGCATCAAATGGGACTCACCTTTCTCAGCAAAGGAGGAGAATGTTTTCTTGGGGACTAGTGGGGCTCACTGGCAGAGCTTAAACTAGATGTGATGGGGACAATATCAGGCTTGTCCATGACAGGCTGTGGGATGATACATTAGAGGGACAGGGTGCTAGCAAGGGCCCTCTGCCAGTGACTCTAAAATGTGCTAGCCACACTGGAACACACTTGCAGTCTTGCAGAGATAAGACAGGGACTCGTGAGGAAACAGAAGCCAAACGGGAAATACCAGGGAAACATCTCAAAGGAATTAAGGGGTGACACAGCAAACAGCCAAGATGAGATGCCTTTACACCAGTGCACACAGCATGGGCAACAAATAGGAAGAGGTGCAAGCCACCATGCCACTAGAAAGTTATGACCTTGTTGCCATTACTGAAACTTCATGGGACAAATCCCCTGACAGACTGTCAATGGTTACAGGGTATTCAGTAGAGACAGAGGAGAAAGGAGAGGGAGAGAGGTTTCTCTCTACACCAAGAGATCAATTGAGTGTTGAGTTGTCTCTGAGGAACAGCCCTGAGCAGGTCGAAAGCCTGTGGGTAAGAATCAGACTGAGGTGACAAAGGGAATATGGTTGTTAGTGTGTTGCCTTAAGGAGAGGGGAAAAAACTTTCCAAGACAACTTTGTGTGGGTAAAGTAGAGAAGAGTTCTTTTACTTAGAGGGTTTTGGGGTACAGAATATAAAGGAGTATAAAAGAGTATA
>JAWWEE010000074.1:133795110-133823486 GCA_035221455.1 Xenops minutus | reverse complement strand
TTTCCTGTACCTTCCCTTCCCTTCCCTTCCGTTCCCTTCCCTTCCCTTCCCTTCCCTCCCCTACCTTTGCCTTACCTTCCCTCCCCTACCTTTACCTTACCTTCCTTTACCTTACCTTCTCGAAGAAGAATTTTAAGAAATATAAAGATTTTTTTATGTTCTTCTGTACATGCTGTGTCCTATCTGTTGCTTTACATAGCTGCCTTAAAGGAAAACCAGTTGCTCTTTCCCATTAGATTAAACTGCTGAAGCTTAAACCTGCTTTGTGTGTTCAGATGACATAATAATCCCCTTATTATCCTATATTTCATCTCTCTGATGATAAAAAGTATATTGTGTATTGGTGTGTCATGTAATATACTATAGTTGAAAAGTAATCAAATATTCTTTTAAAAACAATCAAATTCTTTTCAGGCTGTGGTGTGTATGTTCTCTCAAATAGCAATATTCTGAAACCTCCTGCTTCACATGGCTGAAAATGGAAATTCAGGTCAGAAAAGTGCTGATACATAAGATTTTAGATTAGACTCCAGAAGGAGAGTGTTGGGAAGGTATTTCAGGACTTTGCAGCCTCCTGCCATAGCAGGTCACATCTAGCAATTTTATTATTAATGCATCCATACTTTTAGAAAAATGTTTACTATTTCATGCTGCTTTTGACCTTTAGTGTTTTGATAAAAGCATTAACAGAAATTGTATCAGTAGACAAATTCTCTTCAACATGGCCATACTCTTCATATAAAAGAGCAGTTTGGAGTTCTGACTGAAGGATTCTTTAGCTGATGGCAGCTCTGAAGAGTTTTGCTCATAAAGTCCTGTATGAGCTATAAACATAAAGCAATGGATATCCATAAATTATATATATAAAGTATTGGTAAAGACAAAAATAAGGAAATAACATCTTTTCTGTTTCCTTTTACTTCAGAGGCAAGGCAAAGAACTTGTATGCCATAATATTTAATTTGCTGTTAAAGAGCCAGGCCTAATTTTGTGATTGAGGGGTTCAGAGCAGCACGCTGGAATCATACAGGAGTAGTCCTGTAATAGGACTACATCCATCCATTTATTTGCATGACAGTAAGGGGAAGGTCAATCACCAGATTTGCTTGCTTGAATCAGTGCATGGTGAAAGCCTCTAAAAATTAGAGTTTACAAGTTGCAAAGAAGATTAGGGCTACTGCTGCTTCGTCACAGACAGACCTTTTCTCATCTTCAAGTCTTAACACAAGAGCTAACATTTTAGTTACCTGAGTTGTAATTTAATGAAACTGGAACCATGCTTTCACAGAGACAGAATACCAATGGGCTCTCTTAATATGGAACAAAAATAAATGAACCTGAGGATCAATGATTCAGCAATGGAAATTCAGGTGAAGCACAAATGTGAAGGTGACCACTGGAATGCACTAGCAGGGAAAACTGGGAAAACAGCAAGCCTCTGATCTGACTCAGCTCTAGAAGACCACCTAGAGGTTACAGTTAAGTAGAAGACAATGTCCAGGTGACTGCCCTGAGCCACCTGCAGTTCTGAGTCCTGAGATATGCAGCAGTCAGGCTATGCCATCTGAATATCTTCCCTTTGAGAAACTGCTAGTCCTACCCCACCATAGCCTCTGGAAGGAAGCAGCACCTGTGAAAGGGTGCATGCTGAAGGAATTGACGTGCTGAGATGGCCCCTGGGCACCTGCTTTTGGGCAGCATACCAGCACTCTTCATGCCATTTCCTGGGGGGTCATTCTTTGCTAAAATAGATTAAATAGCCTGTCATCTCTAGGCCATGCCATTTTGCAGCTGAGTTAAGTCAAAGACAAGAGATCAACTACTCTCTAAGTTGCATCTCTCTCACTCACATTCATATCTCTTTCAATATACATCCAAGCTCCTACTTTTTATTTCAACATCATGAAAGTTCAAGTGCAATTCGAATGTGTACATTTCACTAACTTCCACGTCTTTACCTTGTAATCTTATAATAGGCTTATAGCCTATTAAAGCCTCTTAACAGGTTTAAAACTAAAAGTTAACTAAGTCCTTCCACAGTTACAACTGTTTGACTTACTTGTTGCAGTAGTATTTCATTGTTAGCATGTACTCCTTTGAATGTTCATTTGGTTGCTTCATTTAGTAAATTTATTTTAAAAATCATATTTGAAAACCTTATTCAGAAGGAATAAAAATATTTCTGTACCTTCAAAATGTAAATCAGTTTCCCATTAAATTATGAGAATTATTAGCTATTGCAACAAAATTAGCTTTCATTAACTTGCATGTCAAATTAATTTCTGAAGAAGCTCATCAATTAGTAAATGTATGCGTCCTGCTGCTGAGAAGAATACATTATTTGTTTAGCAAGCATATTTTAATATATGGTTCACAGAATCATAGAAACGCAGAACCACAATGTGGCTCAGTTTGGAAAGGACGTAAAAGATCATCAAGTTCCAACTTCCCAGCCATGGACAGGGATACCTTCCACTAGACTAGGTTGCTCAAAGTCCTATCTGGCCTGGTCTTGAACACTTCCAGGGATGGGGTATCCACAACCTCTCTGGTCAAGTAATTCTTTGCAAAAGGATTTCTTGTTAACACCATGAATTACCTGGGAAAAACAAATCTAATCTGAAATTTCTTCTTGTATTCGTACATATTATCTACTCTGTTGTGTGTATACATGTGTATTTCTACACATACTTTTGTATACTAAATTCTCCATCAATGACAATGATTTTACCATTTCTGTTATGCTCTTGAATATTTATATCTGAGGATATTTATGAGTATAACTATGTGAAACACGTAAAGGCTTCATATCCATCTGTCTTGCTAATAAAAAAAGAACAAGAAAATCTGATTTATACCCACGGAGTGATTACAAATGCAGCATAAACTGCCTTATGGGATTCAACTCTTTATCTGTAACGGTCTGGTTATTTTTCCAAATATCTAAGAGTGAAATTTTGATTGTTCAAAAATATTTCCATTGATTTCTCTATAGCCACTGAAAGGGTTTAAGATAACCTCATGAACTTTAGTACAGCAAGAGTCACAAATTTCTTGTAGGTTAAGTGAATAAAGATATTTAACATAGGTATGTTTTAGGGACTAGTATGGCCTATGTGCCAGGTCTTGAATGGTGCACTCCTGTACTCAAGCTGAACTGCTCTCCTGTGTGGTGTGAGACCCTGGCCCCAAACCAGTTCGATAGGGTTAGAACTGGAGGCACTAGCGCTTTGCAAGAGGTCTGATGTCAGATATGCTGAGGACCTGTCATGCTGTGTCAGCTGTTCAATACGCCTGTCTTTGAAACCAGAACCTTTATGGTCCAATTATTGCCAAGTATAGTTTTAGGTTGCAAACTTTCAGCTCCAAGTCTTCTCTTTAAGAACCTTGTGTCTATTGCATTGGAAACTGGCAGAGAAGATAAGACTAGAAACCCACCTCTATGTGGCTGACTGCGAGGGCTGCAGCTTTCACTGTATCCAAAGCACAGAGGCCTTAGGGGTCTTGGCACTTGCACTGGGATTACAGAGGAAGAATTGTTCTCACAGATTTATATAGAAGTCTCTACAAGAGCACAGAAGACTTAAGAGGATGCATTTGGGTTTGGGTGCCATCCATGAAGAAGTACATTATTTCTAGTACTTTGACATGTCAGCTCTGCATAAAAATCATTCTACTATGGAGGGAGAGACACCAACCTATCACCACTTGTGACATGTTTGAGGGCTTGACTGGAACACATGAAATGCACAGATCATACAGTGATCCTGAATTCACCAGTAAAAAGTCATTTTTCAGTTTGGTGAATGTTTTCTAACACATCCCTGGACAGATTGCAGACAGTGGCTTTATCACTTCATGTTAGGAAACATCATAGAAGACACTGAAATGGGAACTGATATATTAACACCAAAAAAACAAACAAACAAAAAAATGTCTCCATTAGGGGGAAAAGGGGAGGCAAGCTGGAAAAACTACAAACAGGGAATGTGCACATTTGCACTGAGCTGCCCATGCCTCTAGCATGTATCAAGCCATGTTTGCTTCTTTTTATTCTTTCTTTGCATGTGCATATCTGTATTAATCTCTTTGTTCTCTTCTGATTTGATGATGAATTATGACCCCTTGCGAGCACTTCAGATTTTATACTCCAGCTGGTTTTCCATGCCCTACTTATAGTTTTCCTATAAGCAGATGTCAGCAGTTCAGCTGATTAACCTCACTGGCATTCAGTCACGGGAACATCTGCAGCCTCTTTTCTGAAGATGGACAGGTTTAACATCCTTCGCACTATCCTAAAATTGTGTCTACACAGTTCATCGATTAGCCAGAGAGACATGTTCCATGTTGAGCCACTAATACCCACTTGGGGATAGTCTTGTATTTGATTTTCTCTGAAGACTTGAGCAGGCAGAACTCTTCAATGGATAAAGATCTCAAACATAAGCTAGAGATACCGGTTTGTTTTTTCCTGGGTAACAGCTGCCATCTTTAAAAAAGCTGGCTGGATATTTTACAATGGAAAGGTTTTCTGATAAGCAATTTTTGGTTTGTATAAAGCATAACGTCCTATGAAAATGTGTTTATTTCAAAGAACTTATGTTGGAAGCCTTCGTTTCTCCCCTGCCACTGGATGCTGAGATAGCTTGGAGAGCCAGCTGGCCCAGAAACAGGACAACTCCAGCTCAGCCAGGGATGAATAGCTTCAGGTCCACAGACCCATGTGGGAGAACTTTCAAAAGTGATTTTGCCTGTTTCCTGTTTTAAGAATTATTAAAACTCAATCATGTCTACAGACAGGTAGATTTTATTATCCTTTTAAAATTAATGAAATTCATTCAACTAATAATGTCTGTTGTGCCTTCTTAGTCAAACTGCACAAAATGTGGGATATGTACTACAGGCTGGTTGTGCCTACAATCTGTACAACTGGATGACTAAAGAGTTTTTGACAGACAAAGACTGTCCCTCCAGTTGCCTGATCCCAGAGTTTTATTCTCAAAAAATAAATTCAGTTTTTCTAGTTCAGATATTGGAATAGATTAGTGAATTCCAGTTGAATACTATCAATTGCTTGTTTCTCTTATTAATTAAATCTCAAGGTGATTTTATAGCAAACAAAAAAGCATTAGGATATACACTTTTCCTAGTTACTTTTCAGACTCATGTATGGCCATTTAAGGCAAGAGAAGCAATTTTCTCCTTAATTGCTTGTATATGGTCCATCAAATAAAAAGAACATTTAAAGAACTACTGCTTATGAATGAGTTTTGCAGCGTTACTCTATTACTTGCAGAAATACCAGGAACTTTAATGTTCAAAATTAATAGTTTTCATCAGAATATTTCATTAAAAAATTAATGTAAGTAATTTCTCCCTCTGCTATGCCATGGCAAATATTGCCTTTATAATATGTTTATCAAAACCCAGTCTAAACATAAAAGTCTCATTCTTGACACTTTCAGTCTCCTTAATCATCATTTGTTATAAATTATGCTCAAAGTGATTGTGATAATCTACTGATCATTTTCAAGACTGAACACTAAACAACACCAACCAATGGCAGTCATCTTAAACAGTATCTTAAAATTGGGTTTGTATTAGATTTTTATTGGATTTATTGTAATGTACAATATTTTAAAGTGATCATTTTGACAACATCACTTCTATACTTGCTTTAGAGAGTGGGAAAATTGATTTGTCTTCCAAACTTTATAGATTTGTATAGATTTATATCCCAAACTTGATAGCTTTGGGATACTTCTCTGTGTTGTACACAAATATCAATTTCTAATCGTAGTGCTAAGAGCAAATAACAATTAAAAGACAGGTAATTTTGTAGAGAGTTTTCAGTCTTTGGATAATTTCCTCTATTTCTTGTAGCATTGAACCTCTTATTAAAAAAAAAAAAAAAAAAATTAAAAAAGTACATGCTCATAATTTTTTTTTATATAGCAGATACAAAGATTTACTATATTCCTTCAAAATTTGTTTTAAGTTTATTGTTGACTGCCTTAAATTGCAGCCTTTAGTATGCAAAAGCAGATATGTAAATTCTGTGATATATTTATATTCCTATTCATATTTCTATATAGAGTGATTCTGTCATGAAGCAGTAGTTTACACTCTGCTATTACATGCACAACATTCATTAGGCTGATGAAGATATTTTGAGGTAGCATCAATTGTCTCAGAAACACAGAAAATACACATTAGAGCACTTGGTTGTTTCCAGAAAACAGAACCAAGCCATGATATTCTTTCTACTGTTAAAGTCTTCATAATCCCTCTTTTTGTCTGATTTTTATCCTGTCAAAATTGCCTACTCCAGGTCCAAAAGCCAGCTTTTCCAACTATTCTCTCATGCTCTAGGTCAGTTTTTTCAGAGATTCACATAATAGACACATATCCTTCCTCCAGGCAGGATATTTGGTAAAATTCTGTAGAAAATATTTCTGAGAACCGTTTGACTCAGGTAGGTGCCCAGAGAGCATGTAAAGCCCAGCAAGAGGGACAGAAACCTCAGGATTGTATTCAGGAGGATGTATGCCACTGTTTTAAAAAGACAGATAAACAACACGGGCTAAATTTACGCTACTGAAAGGTTTGGTGATACTGTTATATTGCACAGTATATATCTGCCTGAGAGCTGAGAAATTAAATCAGACTATCATATAAAACAGGAAAAAGCCATTTATAGTTTCTTGAAATACACAAAGTATTATGAGCTCTAAAAGTTCCTTTTGAGAGTAACACAATGCTATTTTTTAAAAAAGCACTCAAATCCAAATGGCATTTCTTTGATATATATAGATTGATTGTCCTAAAACCAATGAACACACAGACCACTAAATAATGTATTGTGGCTTAAATAATTGAAATAGGGCAGGAATCCATGTGGCTTTCTAAAATACATTTGATTCAGCTGACTCAATAAAATATGATTGTATAAAGACTGTCTTGAAAGTTACTCTAGGAAGAAAAAAAAAGAAAGTGAATTTGAGCAGCAGAGCACAACAGACTTGCAGGTGGGAGTACAATAGATGATGTCCTTGGCACCAGCACTTGTTTTACTGTACCATTGCCTCCCCTTCTCTTTTCTACTGCTCTTATTTCTAGTTTTATCCTTTTTTACCCTTTCCCTTTGCTAGTTACCTGTTACCTGATAGTTTTCATAACACCAGTAGACCTCTTACTTTCCTACGCTTAAATAATTCTGTTACAGAGGAAAATCTATAATTTAATTTTCTCCAGGAATCACATTTATCTTTTCTTTCCAGACACACATCTTTCACAGATGGCAAAAGCCATATGAACTGAGCATATGACTGGTAGTGTTTCTGGATAAGTTTCTATCACACAGTAATTCAGAAGAGATATACAGGGAAAAAATGTGTAATATGTGATAAATGAAAATTTCAAGTAAGATAACGATTTTACCTTGAAGTGGCTGGGAGCATAACTAATGTTTAGGGAAACATTAAAAGCTAAGAAATGAACTTGTTGGTTGCTATTTCATCCTGACTGTCTTGATTTACAGGACCTGGAAATGGCTTTCCTAGAGATAGACTATTTCAATTTTCCTAAGAGTTTTCTGACAAAATTTTATGGTTTTGAGTAGTATATCAATATCTTTGCACCTGCACCAACCAAAACTAGTAAGAAAGCATCTATGTACACTGAAAGAAAGTTTTTTCCCCAGGGAAAAGCAGTTTTATTCTGTAAAGCACACTCTGTGGCATAATTTTCTGTTGAAGAATCTTCTTCTGTCCTACAAAAACTTGGATTTAAATAGGAGATGAAAATCAAAAATACCACGCAGATCACTGGATCCAAGTCTCCATAGTTATCAGCTGACCTACCACCACATAGGTTTTCTCTCACCTCCCTTGTAATTCCAGCAGTCCTCTTTGATCCAACATACATATTTCAGTGTCATCTTGTCACCGGCTGTCTGCACTGCTGCTTTAATTCAAGGAGCTCTCCGAGGTGCTCAGACTCAATTCTCTGCATTGCTAAACTGGTAAAAAGATCCTTGGCACCTGTTTAGTGCAACCCAACTAGCACTCTTTGTGAAGTTCGTTCACGTATCTGGGGATTATTGACAGTCATCAGGTTTTAAGCATTTTGCAGTATTTTATAGTGAAAATATATTCAATAATAAAAATATCAGCTACATTATACCAGCTGAATTCAGTGCCAGAGATTATCCCTGGTACTTTTAATGTAACAAATCTAAGAAATTCTTGCGCTAGACATCAATGTCTGTTGATGGCAGTGCCTGACTAACACTGAACTACTTACTTAGGGTCCTACTGTAGCCAAAGAACAGAGATGGGCATCTGTGAAAGCTAAATCATCCTATCTTTCCTACACACTCACCTTAAGAAAACATGAATTTAACTTTATAAGTGCCTAATTTCTTTCCACTGATGACTGTGTAGATGACTAATTGTATATATCTAATGAACAAATCCTGCCCTTCAGTGGTATACAGAATAGCTACTCTATGTGCCTAACAAAATTAACTTACAGACTTGATTTTCAAAATCCCAGATTTCCAGAGACTTTTAAAGTGCTTTGGTTTTGGTTTTGGGGTTTTTTTTTTGTTTGTTTGTTTTCATTGCTGCTTGAAGTCATGCTTAATCTATATATTAAAGAAAACAAATGCTTAGTTACAAAACTGAATCACCTAGCTACCTTGGCACATATATGGATTTGGTCACAGAAATGCTTCCTTAGATTTCATCATGAAGGCTAATTCATCAAAATGACTAAACTTAAACCTGGAGAAGTTTAAAATAACCAGAGGAGCTATTTAAATATTTAAAGTGAATTGCCCTTAGCAGGATCCACAGACTTCTGATTTAATTCCTGTCTAGGTACCAACCTCTCTGAAATGTGTATGAAAATGTTCTGCCAGACAAAGGATGTATAAGAGAGATCAATCACAGGTTTGGGCACCTGGATTATGGTAGAACTGTCAGGGGCTCCAGTGAATGGTCACATGCAAAGCAATCATTTGATAATACAGAAATATTACAGGTTTAAAACTGTAAATTTAGCAGTTCTGATGGCCCAACAAGATCTTTAGAATCTATCCACTCATATTTTTGGACTTTTTTCCCTGAAACAGAAACAGCTAGATTTAAAGTAGAGTTTTTCAGGTACTCACCTCTTTTCTAAAGCAGGTGTACAAAAGGTGTGCAAATCACCACCATTGTGGATTTTTGGTTGTTATTTGAAATACCAATACTGATCTCTAGGAAAGGCATAATACAGTTTGAGAAATGCAATGGTAAAATGTATAGCTTCTGCATTCTTCCAAAGATTGCTCCTGTAGTAGCCTAGACACATAAAAACAGGTTAGATACAATAATGGATCCCTCAAGTGAAGCTCATAGTCATTCAGTGTATCACATGCTCTTTTGTTACTCTGGTTTATTTAATCTGGCAATAAATCTTTGCATCCCAGATGACTGGAATAATCTGAAGTTTTACATATCAATATTATCTGTCCACCTGCAATTATTGGTGTAACACTATAAAGTTGAAATAATTTCAATGGCTAAGAATAGGTCATCAACCTCATTTTATCTCTAGTTATTAAATCTTGCCTGACCTGTTTCCCGGGAATACAATGAAGTGATTTAAATCAATAGAATAAGCAGGACATACACTGAGAACCCAAAATCATTTAATCTGTGTTTTGAAAACATTGGATTGAGGGTAAGGAACAAGGTATCCTGCTTTTTTGCTAAACAAGTGTTGCATTTTATTTGGCATTTTGAGAAGGCTGAGGAAAAAAGTGAAAAATATTCAGATTGTAAAAATCATTTCTCATTTTCAATAAAGTTTGATAAAACTTAGCTAATGTAGTTTAAAAAAGTTTAAAAAAACTTAAATTTCTTAAAGGGTCTTATCAATTTTGTTTTCAGAACATAAAAATTGTTATATCAAAGAGAACATTTGGTGGCATCAATGTTTAATTAGAAGCCCTTGGATGTTGCACCCTTGGAGATGCAGACTCTCAACAGCAGTCATAAAATATACATCAAGACCTAAATGGCCTGAAAGATATAAAATATCCATTTAGTACTTGGGACCAAATGGAAAAAATCACAACTTTACATTCTATCCAGTCACCAGTAAGTGGCAGAGGGCACCAATGTATGGGTAAAGACAAAGTGAATGGAGAAAGGATGAGGAAGAGTATAAGCGAAGGAAGATCAGAGAGGGGATGTGGTTGAGAAATGTCATAATCTTCCTTAGAGAAGCTTTTCTTAAATCTTAATTATTTCTATCCATCCTTAAGGAAAAAAAGAAATTGAACCCACTACTTCCCCTGCACCTACATTCCTGCCCTTTTTGTAAATATCGTTGTAGTCAGGTACTATTTATCTAGAGTAATTTTTGCTAGTGAGAAGCAACTGCTTTACACTGCCCTAAGAAAGTTTGTGTGACAATGCAGTGCACCTTTCCATAGTGCTGAAGTTATGGTACCCCCATGAGCAGAATTCTTTTTCACTGGGAAATTCAGTTGGGTAAGTGGATGCTGCTTTACCCATGCCAAAAGTAAATGGAAAGAGGTTTAAATTTTCAGAGACTCCATTCTGTATTGCTCGTAAATCATCATACCTATTCCAGTGAATTGAAATGAGCTCTTCAGGAATGCTAATGATAAAGTTTAAATGGTACAGCCAGCAGCCTAACCTCCTTCCCAGAGTGAAGAACACAGAAAAATTATTAAAGCCAGTTGACCAAATATTCTAAGTTGTCCCTGTAACATTTGCTTTCTAAACTTTATTAATGCTCTTTTCCATGGAGCATAATTTATAATTTAATTGCTATTGATTTATATCTCTGTTCGATTATTTTAATTACCTCTTATGCACTTAAAATATGAAAAGTAGTTTTACAGAAAACAGTGCAGAGTATGATGCTACTTGTTTGTCAGTAAATGCATACCTACCAGTCCTGTAAGTGTTAAGGATCACACTGAGAAAACAAACACAATTTGCCCTTTTCAAACCCAAAGTGTGTGTGTGAGCTCTGAGAATCTTCAGATGCAATGGAAGGAATTTATCTACTTTCAGCTATCTGAGGGTTAAAAACAGTCTGAGTCAATTGTTTACATTTTTTCAATAACCAAAGAAAAGAGAGAAAATCTTAGGTCAGGATGAACAGCCCTCTGTAGTCTGAGAAGTACTTCTCAAAGTGCTAAAATCAAGAAAATTGATAGCCAGGGTCTATTAGTTTCAGTAGACATTTTTAAAATACCCGTTTGTTAAAATGAGTCTTGCATGACCCTTGTCATAGCTTAAATTTCTGAGTTCAGAATAAATACCTAAAATCTCAAAACTTAATTACAGTTGCCTTTAGATAGTGGAACTATAAACAAATGGATTTAGGATTTTCTTTTTTGCTCTTCATTCTGGATCACAAGATAAAGACTGAAGTAATGAACTCTGAAACAAAAAACAGTTTTCTACTGATTGAAAGCGTCAGACTTTGGTGTATATCTGCTTACTTGAGAAGATCTGAAATACTAAAAAATATTATTAACTTGTCTTGATTTAAAAAAAAATAAAAAATCATCAATGTACTACCTGAAGACGCTTAAGTCAGGTAATTTTGTTTCATGAAAAAAGGGGTTTTATTTTTATGCTATAGGTTTGAGCTGAAACGGAAATAACTAGTTACCTTGAAAAGGAGTGAAAACTATTTTCACACTTCAGATTCCCACCTTAATCCCACCATGGAATATAAATTAAAAGGAACAAATTTTGAAAATAGATAATCAGCTTTCAGATGCAGTATCTCCTCTTCAGGCATCTTTGGTATAGGAACTACTCAGCTTGATTTCACAGAACACTGTTGGAAACATGTAAATATAATGGAACAAGCCACAAACTACCAGATATCAGTTATTTTTAGACAGCCAGTGACACTTATCAAGGCTTTTAATAGGCATTATCATTCATTAGTGTGGACTTGTAGCACTGTTACAAGCACGAGCTCAGCCATAGTGACATCAGCTTGCTACAACATTTTAACAAAAGCAAAAAGCAATTTAGAACTTTCTATGGCTATGCTTTCACGTGAACTTGTCATTTTGAACTGAGTGCTAGGAAACTGGTAGATGAGTTTTCTGAATCATCAAATTTCAGTTTTGGGAAACAATTTAAGTAAAGTTACTCCCTTTCCTTGATCCCAAGTACTTTTAGCAACCAAAAATTACAAAAATACATACAGAAAATCAGACAGAACAATTCCTGTCTATTTCCCACCTTAAACCATTTTCTGTAATGGAATTAGCCCAATATCTTAAAGATAGCAAATCAAGATGAACATCAGATATTTCTAGTCACCTAGAGTCTGTAGTTTAATTAGATGACCTCCAAACTTATCAAGAAATTAAATTTTCAGTCTTCCAGTAATTACTTGGGTATTTGATCTCATTCATGAGAACGTAACTTCATTTTCTACCACTCAGCTGCAGGGGATACAAAAAGAATGGAAAATCTCAGTCTTACTATGAAATGTTGAATGACTGCATAATTACAAAGCAATGTCATTATATCTTCACCATGGGCTTGGCTAAAAAAAATTTCATTGATTTATGAACTAGGTCACTGAAAAAAAAGAAAGCAATTTCTACATTATATATGCTTTGAGAGCATGGAGGAATCTTCTGTTTTTCACACCTGTGTTAAGCCTTGGTATTGTCTCTACAGGCACTAGTGTTCTGTACGCAGAGCTTATCAGACTTTGTGTTTGCAGTCAAGACCAGTTCAGCATTTGCTGAGCCCAGTGGCCCCGGTTATCTACTGTAGTTTGCAGCCCTGCAGTGCAGTTCACCTTCTTACTGATTAGAAAGTGTGTTGGGCCGTAGGAGACACTGATAATAAAATGCATGTCATCAACAGTGTCTGTGTAACAGGGGCATCTCAGGGAGCAAAGCATAATATAACACTTCATGTGTTCATCACCTGGCTGGATATTATTTTGCAAATCTTACTAACCCAAAGAAGGTCGGTGACTGTAACAGGAGTCAGAATACCATCCTTCCTAACGTGATGAAAGAGAGTAGGTTTAGATTAGGTGTCAGGAAAAAAATCTTTACTGTGGTGGTAGGAAGGCACTGGAACAGGTTGACCAGAGAAGCTGTGGCTGCTCCACCCCTGAAAGTGTTCAAGGACAGGTTGGATGAGGCTCTGAGCAACTGAGTCTGGTGGAAAGGTACCCTGCCCATGAGGGGGTGGGGGCTTGGAAATAGATGGTATTTAAGTACCCTTTCAACCCAAGCCATTCTATGATTCTACAAATGTCTTCATCCTCAAACTCCTTACCATCCTCATGTTCACTCTCCACAATACCAAATTAGGGGGGAGTTCACTCTTCTACCAATAACCATTAGCTTCTTCCCAGTCTGAATGTCCCCTCCCATCAGGCACCCCAGTAGCAAACTGCTACCATAATCAGCAGTTTCCTTATGAATTCAAACACCTGAAGCAAGTTACTGTTCACTGGAGGCAACAGAGGATTTCCTAGCAATGTGAACAGCTCAGATTATGCTAAATTCACCTCCACCTCTGCCATCTGCCATGTCTGTGGTCCAGGAGGAGAGTGAGTCGTGCCATGAGTCTGGGTGCAGCTGTGCCACAACAGCTGACACAAGCAACAATAACAAAATGAAGCAGATGTGGATCCAGGCCACTGATGTTTTACTTGATCAGATGTGAGATGGAAAGGACACATGGCTCCCTCTCTCCTGAAATGCAGAAGGCAGCCTGCCTTTGTCTGATGTCAAATATTTAATGTGTCTAGTTGGTGCGTGGTAGCTGCTTTGGGAAACAGATTGTCCAAGCCTACATATGACTTCTGCCTTGAGAGAGCTGCCCAAAACAGAGTGAACAAACCAGCTGGTGTTCCACAGTCCCTAGATCAGAAAAGTACTGGGTAGACACACGCAGTCTGCTATGCATGGCAGCATGATTGAGGCCTCACAGCAGCATCTTGCTAGTCCTATAGTGCACATTGGGCCTGGGATTGTGTAACCATGTGTAGATCAGCTCAGATTTGTCCTGTCAAAAGATTTGGCAGTGCACAGGTCTGGGGCTAATGGTGGTCAAGTGTTGTCACACTAGAAGACCTGTAATAAAGCATCGTGAAAGAGAACAGTCCGTGTTCCCAGCTGACCTTCAGATTAACTTTCTTTTCTGCTATTTTTCCCTTGGTTCTGTCACAACATTCACTTGGCAGAAATATTGCCAGAAGAAAAAAAAAAAAAAGAAAAAAGAAAAGAAAGTCTTGCAATAGATACCTGAGAATATAGACTCCAAAAATAATAATGTAAGTATACATGTATTACTCTGAACACATGCAAAGTTGGGGGAAAAAAAAAAAAAAAGAAAAAAAACCTAAAAAGGTAGTAGTTTTTCATGGTTCTAGAAAGTATTCCGTTTGCCAACGGTATTTTTTCACTTTCTTTCAGAGTTTTTTATGCATAATTTTGAGTGACTACAATATCTCATTCATGTCTACAAATCACATTCTGTGTTCTTTTCTATAATTGCAATAGGCAACAGTCTGCTACTTTTCATGTTAATCTCAGAAGGAGGTAACTTACTATGTGGGCTAGTTGGTTAATTAGGTTGAAAACATTACTCATCTAACCTTAGCAAATGTGAAGTAGATTTTGTATGTGAAAAATAGAGCAATATTTTGATGTTGTATAGTTCTGTGCATCTGTAGTTCTCAAAAAAAAAGGAATAATGTCCATTTAGTTGTTTTCCATCTTCTGAATAGAATGTCTTGGAGCTCACACTTTCTGTGAATGTTATTATGTCCCAGGAACTACAGAAAGTAGAATGGTATCCAGGCTGGAAACATGGATGAAGTTTACACTGCAAATACATACTCACATATTGGGGATTTTTTTTTTTTTTTTTTTTGTTGTTATTGTTGTTTATTTGAATTCATTCTTTTACAAACTAATTTATACTTTTAGCCTAATTTCCTCTAAAGCTGAGGTCTCTTATCTAGATATGTACAGAAGAAATCTCCCAAATATTGCTATTGCTGGGTTATATCTCTGCTTGCTTGGTTGTCTGGGCTTTTTTCAGATATTGTCTCCTTTCTTTGCATATGGTCTGCATGGGTATTTGGACTTTCTGAACATTAAATATATACTTCTACTGGTCTACCAAAAGAGCCAAAGTTCTCACATAAATGCAGAGTTCATCCACACTAACACCATCCCTGCCATATTTTTGGTTTGTCCACTTAGCACTTTCACAAGCAACACCTGGGGTAGCTTAGGAGTTTGTAAAAGTCAGAAACTATTCAAAGGAGGCACCAAGGACCAGCCATCCTGTTGTAGGGGAAGAAAGAATTTGGCTGAATAGATAAAACCTCTATGGTTCTAATTGTCATGAGAAGCAGAGAATGAGACTGTCCCCTCTGGTTTCATTAGTATACACATTGCCTAAGTGTTAGCATCCTTCCTCATTGCCTGACTAGATTTGAGCTGGTACCTGTTCCTCTACAGTTGATTTTTATCTCTGAAGCCTGTTATTTAACTCTTTCTTATTAGTTAATACATGTTTCTTTTCCATTTTGCTATTGTCTCTTGTACCAGAAGAACCTCTGTTAAAATCTCCAATTAGATGTATACACATAAATGAGACATCCAGGCCCCAAAGTACATTAAACAGTATGAACACTGTAATCCAAGTTATTCATTATTGAATTAAAAAATTAAGTTCTATAAGAAAAGATAAATGCTAGTGGTTGTCATAACAAAGTGAATTTATCTTCAGTCAAAATGTGTACAGGACACTTGAGGTGCTGCTTTTAATGAGTAAGAGTAGTGCTCTAATTTTGCTCTACTTTCAGGTTTGCTAAGCCTTGATCTCTCCAACTATCTATTATTTTCCCCAGCACTCATTTGGGTTAGCAGTTTTCAATTATCATTGTATCCTGTTTCAATAGCATATTAAATTCAATCCAGACACATATTTTATATTTTATCTGTGTTATCAGGATTCTTTTATAAGGAAGAGTGTGCTTTTCACTCTTGATTAGCCTTTAATTTTTTTGCTTTTAAAATTAATGAGCTTTTTCTTAATTGCACTGACCAAATTCAAGATATTCTTTTCTTCTATAGGAAATTTTAAACAATTGATATTTTCGGTGTGATGAAGACTGGTACTTCATTCTATCTGAGTTAGTGAAAGGACAGTACTATTGATAATGTTGCCTGCAATATGTCACTATCTAAAGGGCTTTCCACTGTTATTACAAATTGTGAAATTCCAAATTCTGGTACATTTCCTGCAAGGAGAATTCTTATCTGACAGCTTTCTTATAGCTTTGTCCTTGATTAATCTGAGCAGTTCAGTAAAGTCAACACAGATACACATAACACACCAAAATTGCTCTAAGGAATTATTAGAGAATCTCTTCTTGCTGGACAGTGAGGTAGAAAATGCTTATTAATGCTGTACATTGTATCATGGCAATTTTCAGTGTCCAGCTCCACATCTACATGTGCACTTAGAAGTGTAAGTGTGCTGTTTAATCAGGCTTTCTTTGCTTTTCTATTTTTTCATCTTCACATGTTCAGCTCTGACCATCATCCATCTGCTCTTTAAAGTAAGAACTCACTTGCCTGGTTATTTCTGTACCCTCCCAAGTACAAAGCAGCAACTGAGGTACTATCTCTGAACCTTTTCTTTTTCTGCATGAAAGTTTTTCTTCCTTTACACTTCCCTGGCAATGAACTGTATAAACTCTTTTAGTTTCTAACCTAGCAGAGGGAAGGTTTCTTGAGTGGACCTGAACTCCTAAGTGTATCTGTCTGTACTGTGAACAAAAATGTTTTGGTTTTTGGTTTTTTGGTTTTTTTTTTTATTTTGTTTCTTTTTATTTTTTTCTGTGATGTAATCAGCATCTAATTTACTTTTAAGCTGATGAGAATATATGCTTAAAAACTTTAGAAAAGAAAGGGCTGTGAAATGCCTCAGCATGTGCCTTGCTCAGCACCTTGAATTAGGTAAGGTCTCCAGTTAGGTATGATATCACATCATGTTTGGAGAACAAACAGAGTGTACGATTTTCAACAGTGAGCACAATTACTCAGCAAAACAAGTCAGTAGGATAGCTGAGGATAATCTTACTCCAAATACCTCTTCAGAGTTTGAGCGTTTCTGTAGCAGATTATGATTTATGGCCCACATTGCCCTCTAAAATAGGGGATGAACATTTTGGGTGCAAATAATGGCTTTGACAGTAGTGAAACTGTTACCTACCCTTCAAATAATAACTATATCTCAGAGAAAACAAGAGAAAATAACTCAATTTATACCCTGCCTACAAACCATCCTCTTAAACACTCATCAATAGTTATATCTATATTCCATTTGCATTGATAAGAAGATTGTACCTGATAAGAGATTTTTTTCAGCATGGAGTCAATGCGAAAGAAATCCAGCTCTCCATTTTATAGTAACTGAAGACTTCAGAGAGTGCATTAAAAAACACCCTTCCAGTCTCTGAACAAAAAGATGCCAGAACAGCTCAGACATGCTAAAAATAAACATTCCTGTTTCACATAACTATTCAGAAATCAGATTCAAAAACTGAGAAAAATTAAAGATCCATATCAAAGTACCCTTGTTATAGGAAAGCAGAATAAGACAATGTTCCTACCTTTCATCACAGCATTTATTGTACTAACAAAATACAAGTGTGAATTTCTAAAATCTAGTGGTTTTCAATGACTCTTCATAGTGATTTAAATGTATGTCCTTTTAAGAGTTTCTCATAAGAAAGGACTCATAATTAGAAAAACCTTCTTTTTCGCGGTCTCATTTTTATTTCACTGAAGGTACTTTGCACTGCTATATATAGGCAGCCTTTATAATTGTTCTCACAGGTTAGACTAAATGTAAGCACATTGCCCATTTTTTTTTTCTTTTAGGTCATCTGGAACAGGATTTCAGAGTGGAAAGTTCCAAGTCCTTGTATGAAGATATTCACAAGCATGGGATTTTTACTTTATGCTCTGAGCTCTGTGTAGTCCAGACAGAGGTACCCAAACCCAGTGAAGCAGGGGACGTGCACACTTAAAGCTGGCCTTGGGTGACCAAAATTTTAATTTAAACACAGCTATCTTCTTAAAATCCTAGATACCATATTTTCTAAAATGTATGCAACTGTGCAGAAATGTGGATGAGTCACTGGGTCAAAAGAAATGCAAAAGACTGGCTGTTACTCCCTCGTTGGAGAACACATTTGTGATGGGGGAGTTCTCAATACTATTTCCATTCCTAATGAGATATATAGGTCTAAATCTGCATAATGCACATAAAGGGCCTAAAACTAGTCTTCAAAATTGCCATCCTCTCCACATAATTCTTCTGGCCCCAATGGATCTGTTTTTTCTGCTTCTGTCCTAGCTCCCTCTGGAGAAGAAGGGGAAAAGGAGCTCAATTCATAATAAGATTCTGATTAGGAAATCAGTAGAAAATCATCTTCCCACTTCCTAAATCTAAGCCTTAATCACCATCTTCCCACTTCCTAAATCTAAGCCTTAATTACAGGTTGGAAGACATCTGCTTCCTGCTTTTAAAGCTGCAGAAATCTACCTTCAGCAGAGATGTCCAGATGAACCTCAAGAAAGGATGGCATCTTTCCACTAAATGAGTTACACACGCACCAGAGGAGAACAGGACTTAGAATCATAGAATAGAACCACACAATAGTCTCATGGAATTGTTTAGCTTAGGAAAGACCCCTAAGATCATTGAGTCCAATCATTAAACCAGAACTGCCAAGTCCACATTAAACCATGTCCTTAAGTGCCTTATCTAGACACCTTTTAACTACCTCCAGGGATGGGACACCACCATCTCCCTGGGTAGCTTGTTCCTTCTTAAATGGAGGGGCCCAGAACTGCGCACAGTGCTCAAGGTGAGGCTTCACCAATGCTGAATACATTGGGGTAATCCTCACTTTTGCCCAGCTGGTTATAATGTGTTTGACGCATTAGAAGTCACCGAGCACATTTCACTATTTGAGATGGCCATTAAAACAGTTTCCCTCTGAAAAAGGGTTGGATATTTTGTTGTTCCAAACTTCCAGTGTAATTTACAATTGCCTGTCTGGGCCTTTGATCTTAAAGAAAGGACAAGAACTATTCCCCCAATAATGGTTTCAGCAAATCAGAATATGAAATGAGGCTTTTGGTTTCAGCTTTCAATTAAGTGGCTAGTTAGAAAAAAAATTCTTTATCAACAGGGAATATCTCAAATTTATACAGAAAGCAGATGCAGGACTTACATGACTAATGTTCCTCAAACTGACAACCATGAAATACAAGCATAGGAGAAACACTCTATCCCTGGAGATGTTGAAAAGGACATCATCTGACAAGGCATCAGAAACAAACTGAGCATATGTGATTTTAACACCTTCATCATTGCAACAAAAGAAATGTGTTCATGCTGCGTGATTTTCTTTTGATTTTCCCCTTTCCTTTTTAAGGGAATTAAATGCTAAGATTTTCAGAGTTGTGACAATAAGTCACATATATAGCTTTGACCATTACAGTACTTCCTGCTGTAATTCGCTGATTATGTCCTTGGCAGAAGTACTATAGACATTTCAGGCAGAAAAAAAATCCAGTCATTTGCAATAATTCTTGACACATTTATAGGAAAAAAATCAAATGCAATTATTTACTAAAGGAAACTGTGAGGAACTGTGATACAAGGACAGAACTGGACAATTTTTTTAATTTTTTTTTCTGATGGAAAACAGAAAATCTGTTCAGGCTACCTTTAGCTCTTTTTGAATTTACCTTTTTTTTTTATCTACTACAAAACTGGAAGAAAAAACTGTGATAATAATACTGTACCAGTTTTGTTTCTTAATTAAAACAAAGCAAATCTTATCTAAATAAGAAAAAAGGGGGCGGGGGAGTGTTTGTTGGGCAAAATGTGTCCAATTCAGAGCTCTCTGTTTTGGGTTTGGTTTGTTTGTTTGTTTGTTTTTTTAATCTAGGGAATGTAAACTCCAGATAGCTAATGTGAAAACATTTCTGCACGCACACTTAGACCTGTACAATTATGCACTCATTTCTGCCTAGAAGACCTCAGGAACATTCTTAATTGGCAGTTGCTCTTACCTAAGACTTGCAGATTTTAAATGGCAGTGTTTAAATCAGTTGCCCAAAACAGTTGCAGCTGAATATACTTAAGGGAAAGACCAGGAAACTAGATTTTGCTCACTGAGAAGATAACAAACAACTTCTCGGGGCAATAACTTAATTTTTCTGGGTTTTGCTTCTCTGTTCCACTTTGTAGCTGAATTAAATGGCACTCATTGATTTAATTTGAAAAGACAAGGAGCTGCTGTGTGCCCCCTTGAAGGCTAACAACACTGAGGGCTATGACAAAGGTAGCTTATCTACTTCCACTGAGATTTTTTGCATGCTGCTTAGAAACAGTGTTCTAGCTCCTTAGAAACAGACTGTCCTCAGTAGTCTCTTTCTTAAGTCAGTCAAGTAACACACAGTAATCATTATTATCTGATCAATACACTTCTTTTGGTTTTAATTATGAACTGAGAGCTTTTAAGGTTACTCTGCAACAAGTTTGCTCATGTGATGGGTTACGGTCCAGATCTGAAAAAGGAGTATATGGTGAATTTTACTTAACTCTACGATTCTCCTCAATTCGAGATTCTCAGTTCGGGAAGTATACTCTATCTGCTCCTTCAGGAAACAGCTGCTGCATGCTCGTAGTTTTCAGTTCAGAGGGGATGCTCAGCATCTGGCTGTCCCAGAAGAAAATGAACTGGCATTCTGCTTCCTACTGAACAGACCTCAGCAACATCATCCAGCAAATCTGGATAAAAATTAACCACTGAGCTCCAAGCTAAGTTTTACGGAAAGAGTCCCAGACAGTGCTGATGAGGCTGCATTGGGGCATAGTAGCACAGCACTCTCTGCAGAACATTAAGGTTTGTTATCTCCTAAGCACATGTTAAACTCTACTTGGCTATCTTCAAAAGTTCAGTTTGATCAGACAAAACTTCATTCTTAAATTCTAAGGTAAATATGTTTCCTGATCTTGATCTCAGGAGAAATTAAGTTATTAATAAAATCCACTTGTATACAGGTCTCAACATTGAAGCAATACAACCAATAATATCATTAGTTAATAAGGAGAATCATGTGAAGAAAAATAAACAGCCTAAGAATTTGAAAACCTTAATTTCACCATTCCTGAGAAAGAGTGAAAAGATCACAGGTAAAATGGGATCAACTGTACATGACTTTTGTCCCACAAATCTTTTTCACAAATTTCACCACTTTCATATTTCAGCAGGCCTTCTTTTCACTCTACCCAGCACAGAGCTGAAATACTGTGTAAGGGCCATCAGAAGCATTGTCTGGAGGCAATGTGTAGAAACACAGAGGAACAGTACAAGAAACCCAGTCATTTTCTCTGCCCAATTGCTTCTAGGTCCAGAAGTCCTCTGAGCTTAGCTTCCTATTCTTTCCTTCTCATGTGTGCATCCATACAGATGTCAGCCAAGTAAAGCCAACAGAATGTTTCTTCTGGAAATAAGAGAAATAACATACTACCTCTGTGTCTCAGATGGAGAAAACCACAAAATGAGAGGTAATTCAAAGGAGGCAATAATATTATTCATGAAACAGAATAATCTGTCTCTGGCTTAATATGAAGTTGCCATTGGTGTGACAGCTGTGAAAATGTTGTCCTGCAAAGAAACATTTTTGTCCAACTGACATTCAAAGAAAATATTTAGAGCTAGAAATATTCAGATATACTTGTCAGTCAGTTTTCAGTAAAGTCCCTTGCATTGTGATGTCTGCTATTTGCCTCTTCCCTACAGAAATATAAAGGGCAATGCACAGTCTGACTATAACAGGCATTGTTTCTTTCCCCAGTTTTTTTATTATTCAACATAAATCTCACTAAAATATCACATGATAATACTTTTCTGATCCAGTTTTGCCTGCTTCCTGAATCCCATATTTTTGAAATAATATTTCAATAATTAATCTTTAAGACATTTTCAGGACTCAAAATAATTTTATCATGCAAATTAATTACATATTTACAATGGAAATGTTCTGGAGTACTGATGCATGTAATTAGAGATTGTCTTTGAGTGGTACGATGTTAAGTACTTTTATACAAGATGTGGTTTCATCTCTGCAAGGCTGGTAACTAAAAAAATACTGTACATGTTACTAATGAGTCTCATATTGGTCTAAACTGAAGCATATACTAAGAATGGCTCTAATATTTTGAACTTTATCCTCCTGAATCCTTCATGCTTGAAAAATACCTGCTAGCAGTAAATATACTCTACTTAGAGGAAGTAGATTTGACCCTGCAGTACCCTGCAAATATACCAGAGTTGTTTTCCTCTTTTTTGCTCAATTAAACAAGGCTCCAAGCACTTGTTGTCACCTCTGTATTTGCTTGTTACCAGTCAAAGTGTTTTTGCTGCATGAAGATTCACATCTGTGACAGCAGTTGAGAAAATGTTTTATTTTTATCTCCCTGTGCTCCTAACTCCTTCAATTAATAGTATGAATTAAGCAGGCTCCTCAAACTACCTTTCTCATAATAGTTGTTTCCCCTCAGAGCCCAGCTGCCTTGTCTCTTGCAGAGGAAATTTTGCCTTGACTCCAGGGTCACATCAAACATTTCACAGTCTTTAAATAAACTTGTCTCTTGTTCTGTGTGTGAAACATAGCAAATGGTATTCAAGACATTAATTAGATTTTTCTCCTAAAGAAATTGGGTCAAAATATGAGTGTCATTCTATCTTGTTTCATTACCTGCTTATTTGTAATTACAGAAATACATAAAAGCTTTTTCTTAGATTAGCCCCTCTTTTGTGTCAGAATTTTGTAGTCATAGGCACTCTCTGTTCTGTACAAAGTCCAAACTGCAAAAACAAAGTGATGGTAGAAATCCTTCCCTTCCATAAACTTTACAGACATTTATGGAAGCACTTAGAGCCCACATTTAATGGCACTGTACTTGTCACACAATTTAATATATCCAACCTAATGCCAGATGACCAAATGCATTTCAACTTTGTGACGTTATTAAGACATAATTCTATTTTGCAATCATCTTGCACGTAGCTGGCCTAGGCCTTCCTCAGGACCAGCCTACAAGCACATTAACACAAGTTCAAGCACTTGGCATGTCAGGAATGTCCTCTTCGTCCTATGATCCAGCAGCTACCCCTATGTGCTAATCATGTGACCAGCTATGCACCTGTCATGCAACAAAGATCCAAGTTTAAAGGTGCTCTAGAAAGATGGTGGGTAATGGACTATAGACTGTATTGTTCTACGTTTCAGACTGAAAGTAACTGATATTTAAGTTCTGTGCCTCACTGTGGAACAGCTTCTATGCGTTTTTTACTAACCTTAGTAATGTCAAAGCCTCATTGAAATGTTCATATGTGACTGTTCATATTCTTTAACCATTAACACATGCCCAGCATGCTTTTGGTTTATCCCATCCAGCAACAATACCAGAAAAGGAATGCTTGAGAATGTTTCAGGGAATACTTTGAAATACAAATCCTTCCCAGTGAGCTGTATAGACCAGGTGATCCTGTTATCGGAGGAGATCATTTAGATGAAGAAATATGCAATATACAACACTGCCTACCCTCACAACCAAAGCTTGGCCTGCATGATTTACTAGCATAGAAGAAGCCTGTGATGCTAAACATTTGAATGAGAATAATCTGGTATCATATAAATCAGATTAATTATGAAGAATTTTCTTTCATATGTTCCTAGGTACATACTGTAGCTTTTAATGGAAGTGATTGTTCTGATAAATACTTAGAAGTCTTTATCTTACTCTAAACAAGAGCTGTGACAGTTGTGGCACCAATGCAACAATTTCTTTCCAGACAACTAGTAAGACCTCCACTGACTGTGAACAGTTTCTGACACCATAGCCCTTTACTAATATTATGTGGATTTCTGTTAACAATTCGTACTACATAGACTAGTGTTTGTCAGTCAGAAGCTTTTTAACTCCCCAAAATTTTACCTATATTTCACCCTGGCCTCTTTTTTATCAGAAAAAAAACTAGCTTCCGATAGATGGTGTGAAAAAAAACACCTCTGAGGATACTTCCATTGTAAACTATTAACTTCAGTATCCAAGTGTAATTGATTAAGGAACATCAATTAAGGTAGTTTACACTAACTGCTGTGAAAAGGCACCAAAAGTCAGGTGTTTTTCTAAAGTCACTGCTGTATGACTTCAGAATCCAGAAGCAGTTAGCAAATTGAACCTGCAAAAGAATGAGAAAATAGCACAAAAGTTACTGTCACAGTTGTTAACTATAGTAAGTAGCATGACAGCCTGTCTCATGTTTGGCTAAACAGCCCCCTTGAGTGCTCCCTAAGGCTAAAGCTGTATCTTTGTCCACCTTACATTGCAAAGGGCAGTGATGGGTCTGGTAAGTGATGAAACAAATCTTTCACTTAATCACAGATGGGAAAAGTGTCCCTTGAATATTTGTAGTTACTGAAGCCTGTCTTCCTACAAATTAGGGTTTTCTTAATTTAAAAACTGAAATTTATGTACATGTTCTCCACATCTGTACTCTCACAATTCTCCACTTCCTCCTAACTCCCAGCTGATTCCAGCTATGTTCATGGTGACTTGCTTGCCATGTGAACATGCTGAATAACTAACCTGCAAACCACAAAAGAAATATTAGTTGAGTTCAGACTTAAGCCTTTTTCTCATTAGAGATACTAATTTTATCTCTCTCATTTCCCTGCTGTCATTTTTATCAAAGTTTTGTGACTGGAATAACTCATTAAATGTGATTGAAATTAAAGTTTAGATTCAAAACCTACTGCAATGAGAGAAGTAAAAGACAGAGAAGTCCCATAATAATCTTTCTTTTGGAAAACAACCTCAAATACTCTTTTTTCTGCATGACCAGGAGGAATAAATTCCATTATCTTTTCTTGGCAGGAAATCTGAAGTGCTGGAACAGATTGCTGTTGAAAAGCCACGAAATTGGTTTTCAATCAGCTCTTCTGTTGGATCATTTTAGCTATAGTTCTGGTATTTAAAAAGTCATCAGGTGGATAGGTTTTGGCACTAAGTAAGGTGGACATGAGGACCTGAAATGGCATTGTCTGGTCTTTTCAGGAGTGATACAGTTGCACAGGTTTTCACAGAAGAAATCCTTCATTGCACACCACATTTGTTTAAATTTCAGCAGAATGTAACTACTGTCAGCACAAATCTATACAAATGACATCAAAAATCCTGTTTACACTACTCTGAATGGGATGATTACTACTATTGAGACTTTAATATTCAGTATCTGGTATGAAAGTTATGTGGGGCCTCAGAAATCAGGATCTCTGCCTCAGTACTGTGTCTCTCCCAAAGATAGCCTGAAAGAAACAGACTAAGAGAAGTGTGCTTTCATTCTTTACATCAGTCTCTAGGCAACAAAGAGCTGAATTATGGCTACTGAATAGCATATGATCATAAAAGGCTTAAATTTTAGCAATCACATAAATACTGTATGCACCTGATCCATTCTTACCACACATAGATGTATATATACATAACAGTATCACTCATGTATAAAGTGTGTGTGTATGTATAGATATAGATTTGTACATAAAGGTATATATGTTATTGTGATTCTCCTACAAAAATGTATCTATATATATAGGTACAATACATATATTATATGCAGAACATACATATACCAGAACAGATAGTATTTCATGTGGTTCCCATAATATGTGTGCATATAGAGAGGTATGCGTGTGATACATATGTGAGATATATATGTATGTGCCTATATTTGCATGAAAATATATGTATAGGTTACTGTTAAGTCCATCACACTTACAGCACTTACATTCAGGCCTCAAAGAAGAAAGGCCATACAGTCCTGGTCTTTGGCCAAGCCATTGCAGATTGATACCTAATCTGTTTCAGTTTCCTGCAATGCCTGTATCAATTCATATTACCTCTAAACTACCAGAGTGTGTGTTTTGAGTCATTCTTTCCCTGCTGTATATGAGCATGGCAGTAAGAGCAAAGGCAGTAATCCTGGCACTGGTAGGTGATAATATCCTGGTTTGAAGTCAGAGGACATCCAGTGTGGCCTAGAGTTCGATTTTTCTTTGGGGATGAAAGGGGATCAACTAGGAGATGCCATTAATCTCATTTAAAAACTCACTATCTCTGAGGGTTCTTTGACTTCTCCTCCGCTTGAAAAGGCGAACAGTTCTCCTCCTTGACTCTAATCACTCAATTCAACTAAAATAAATTTTCCTTCAGAATAGGGCAAGTGGGAGAGTTGGTGGTTTGCATGGACTGAGTCACTGCTCCTGTGGAGAAATCCCACATGAAATATTCAGGGAAATAGGAAACATGAAAGAGAACAGCCAGAAAAATTAGATCTTCATGTATATCTGTAGATGCAGAAAAGCAACACTTTTTGCTATTCCCTGTTATTCAGCGAGGTTATATCTATCTTTAACAAACTGTTTTATTTCCTAGCTGTCCAGTAACAGTTTAATTCTCATTTCCCACAAAAGCATTTATCCCTCCTTATTCTTACCCTTTCACTACAGCACAGGAAATACAGCAGTAAAGCCTGTTTTGAGGACCAAGAAATTACAGCTATTTCAACCAGAATATTAAGGCTCCAAAGAAGCCTAACAGATAGGAGAGATGATCCTGCCACCACTCTCCAACTCTTAATCCGAAGGGTATTTTGTCAAAATACCATTAAGATATTTTAGCTTGTTTACAGAAAGGTGGAGAGTCTTTTATTGTTTCCATCAAGACTTTAATGTTCCTTCAGGATGTATTCAACTTCCTGAAGAGCATCTCTGCATGGCCTCCTTAGAAATGTTCAGATTTCAGCTGAGAGGCCAACCCAAGAAAACCAGTACAGTGAAGAGGCAGAACAGGGAATAGAAAAGTGCTAGAGAACCCAGAAGCCTAATGAATATTTAATTATTTACAGAAAGCAGATCAGCCCAATTAAACCTGCTAGACCTTTGATCACTCTGTTGGGACGTAAAAGACTGCCCTAGCATCCACTTCGGTTGGTTGGGAAATGGTGTCTTTTATATTGGTAGCTATTTAAGAGTCTATTTTTTAGCTATCTGGAACTTTAGAAGTGTTTGGTTTTTGTTCACAGCCTGCAAAACAAGTGTCAAACCTTCACATGTGAAGGCGGGATCTATTTTCCCAGCCAGACTCCACGTGCCAACACTGGTCATCCCTCAAACTGTCATTAGTTAACTATTTAGGGCTTACTAGGTAAACTCAAAAGGTTAAAATGCTACCTGAAAGCCAGGGGTCACCAATCCCAGTTAGGAAACAACGGGACTAAATTAGCAATAGGACTATCTGGTTTTGTCATCGTGGCAAGGGCAGGAGGGGTGGCTTCAGGACTCGGGGCCAGCTTGGAGTCAGAGCAGCTGAGGCAGCTCCCATCCCATGGGATGTGGGGCCATGGCCCAACCTGGCCCAGGGCAGCTGCTCTTAACAGGCTCTAATGGCTGAGCTACAGGCCCCGAGGCAGCACAGCCCTGTCTTGCCCCGCCACAGGGCCCCCCTGTGAACCCATAGCCTGGCCTCAGCCTGTCCCTGTTGTCCCAAATGTGGTTCTACCTGCTGTGTAAGAACCCCATTCTCACTTGGAGTTGAGGGGTTTTCTATCATTTCTTCACACATTCTCAGTATGCCAGCTACCCACTTTCAAATGGTGAAAGATCAGTATTTCCCATATAGCAAACAATATAAAGATAGAGAAATGGGCTATACATCCCTTCAGCTCCATTTTACCGCACATGCTGTATGAGGAAAGGGCTTATGTGAGTAAGAGGCAATTGCAGCCTCTGGGCAAGTATTTCACTGTGTCAATGACTAAAGGTCAGCACAAAGTTCAAGCAAAATTCTTCTTTGGCTTCAACAGTAGCTTATTATGGTGTTACCCCTTTGATGGATTATAGCATCGTCCTGCTTTTGCTCCTTAGGTCGTGGCTCCTGGTTTCTGCTAGCTGTCCAGAAACCAAGTATATTATCTCTACAACAGTCCCAGGGAGAGGCTTGATGCCCCACTGCCCTGCTCTGGAGAGCAGAAACACCTCTGAGGGAAGAAGTGGTGGTCTGCAGGAGCTGAGAGCCTGCAAGCTGCCATGGCCCCTTGCACCCATGTGTGGGAGTACAGTCAGAGGATTACAGGAATTGGAAAAAGAAGAATAAGAAGAAAAGCAAAAAGGAAGACAGCAA
>JAWWEE010000074.1:133665107-133795010 GCA_035221455.1 Xenops minutus | reverse complement strand
CTGTGGGAGACATTTTAAAAGTTTTGCTGAACTCCAGGCAGACCCCACCCCCAGACTTTCCCTCATCGAATAAATGGGTCACCTTCTTGTAGAAGCTCACTGGGTTGGTCAAGCAGGATCTGTCTTTCAAAAACCCATTCTGGCTGGTCCTGATGCCCTGGTTGTCTTCTAAGTTCCTTCTCATGGCACTCAAAATGGCCTTTCCTGGCACCAAGGTCAGACTGAGAGGCTTCTATCACCCCAGATCCTCCTGCCAACCCATCTTGAAGATGGGCATCTCATTTGCCAATTTGCAACCAACTGAGACCTCACTCTTTAGCCAGGACTACCAGTAAATGATGGAACATGTCGTGGTGAGCATTTCCACTAGCTCCCTCAGTACTCTTGGCTGAATCCCACCTAGCCCCATATATCTGTGCGTGTCTATATGGTGTAGCAGGTCACTGACCATTTCATCTGGGATTGTGGTGTTTTCATTCCACTCCCTCTTCCTATCTTCCAGCTTGGTAGGCTCGCTACCTGAACAATAGGTTTTGCTATTGAAGGAATTAGGCCCTTCAGCCTTTAACTCATTCTTTCTCACTATGTTCCTTCCTTCTTCCAGTAAAGGATGGAAATTCTCCTTAGCCTTCCTGTTGTTGATGAGGTATTTATAGAAACAGTTTTTGTTGACTTTTACAGCAATAGTTAGGTTGATTTCTAGTTGGGCTTTGGCCTTTCTCACTTTCTCTCTACGTAATCTCATTACATCCTTGCAGTCCTCCTGTGTTTCTTGTCTGTTATTCCAAAGCTCATAAACTTTCATCTTGTTTCCTGAGTTCCAGTCAAAGTTCTCTGTTTGGCCAGGGTGGTCTGCCTCCCTACTAGCTGATCTTTTGGCACATGCTGTCAGCCTTCTCCTGCACCATTATGATTTTCTTCTTAAAGAATGTCCAGCCTCCTAGGACTGCCTACCAAGGGACTCTCTCAACCAGTGTCCTAAAAAGGTCAAAGTCCACCCCTCTGGAAGTCCAGTGTTTTAATTCTGCTGTCCCCCCTCCTTGCTTCTCCAAGAACTGAACATTCTATCATTTTGTGATCTGTGCACCTAAGAGAACATCTGAGCATCACATCACCCACCAGTCTTTCTCTGTTTGCAACAGTAGTTCCAGCGTGGAGCCTTCCATTGTTGGCTCCATCACCACCTGTCTCAGGTAGTTTTCTTCCACACACTCCAGGAACCTCATGGGCTCTTTCATCTCCACAGTGCTGTATTTCCAGTAGAAAGCTGGGAAGATGACTTTCACCATTAGAACAAGTGGTAGCAATTGTGACACTTCTCCCACCTTCTTATAGAATATTTTTTCTACCTCTTCATTCTGATCTTTTCTCTAGATGTTATAAAATTATACTGCTTGGAGATATAGGGAGTTATTCTAACAGCCTAGATCTGACAATGTCCTTAGTATTTGCTTAGCACAGCTCTGTAGCGTAGGCTCCCACACCCCCACAGGTAGAAGTTTTTGTACCTCAGACCAGTAACAGCTCAGACGACCCATGTGGCCTCTGTCCTGTGTTCCAGTTCCATTGGGAACTAGTCAATAAACAGAGGAATGAGCTGAGTGAATAAGCTGTGGTAGGAAAGCTTCAGCCACACACTGCTCTGGTCTCCTGTCCTCTTCTTTTTCTTTTCACCATGAAGACTGCCACTTTTATCTCGAGTGTTAGTGACAGTGGCATGAAAGTCCCCCAGACAGTACCCCAGATTTAGCTGCAGTCTCCAGTAAGCTATGGCTATACTGAGATAAGAACCTGATTGACAATGTCTTTCATAGATTTAAGAAGATGCACAAATATTTTAATTTTGACCATAGAAAACCTTTTATCCCCACTTCCCTTTGTCCCTTTCTCCTTTCTTTCCTCTTTCTCCTGCTTTCTATGTCTCTCTCTTTTAAGATCTATTTAATTACGCACATAGAAAAGAAAATGCTGATATCAAAAGAGCAATTCCCTTTTTTGATTTTCAATTCATTTTCCCCTCTCATTCAAGAGAATAGAAATATACAAAGTAATTTGGTATATAAAATGATTCCCCATAATTTTAATCCTTTTAAAGTGCTTATGGAGATTATCACGGTTTGATTTATTTTGACAAGGGGTGGTAAAAATTGTAAGAACAATAGTCTACTAAAAATGTTTTAAGAGCCTGTTGCTGTGTTACAGGAATGAACATTTCAGGTGTTTCATGGGTTTGGGGGATGATTTCCTTAATACAGCTAAATGAATTAAAGTAACACAAGGACAAGCATTCACAATAAGTAGAAATGGACACCATTTTGCTAATGCTTGAAGATTTTTTTCCAAGCAGTGAAGACATCACATTTTTCTGTTCCATATCTTCATTATATTGCATCTTCTTTTGCTTTTTACAAATCTGACATCTAGATATCTGAGCTACAAAAGATATCACAGAATTGCCTGAATTCCTGAGTCATAGGGTCTGCCCTGCCTCGGGTTTGAGTGATTTGAGTCTGGCCATAATATCTGTCTAACAAGTAATCGATTTTCCAGGCAAAATCAGAGAGTGAGAGTCAGAGCCTGGCCCCATGATCTTATAGGTCCCACCCCACTCCCTTTTACCCAAGATTCCTTTATTTTGTGTGCTGAAATTGTGTCTATACTCTGATTTGGACTGAGCCTAGTAGCTCAGCACCCAAAAGGATGAAAACCAACAACTGTGATTGTAGTAACAGCAACAACAGGCATGCTCCAAGTCAGACTCTGCACTCAGCAGTTCAGTAACATCATGGTTCCACAGACTGAGAAGGGGTCTCACCATATGATCTGCCACAAGCCTTACTCATCCTTATGCAGCAAGGTCTATTCATCAGCATCACAAACACATGTTGCTCCATAAGCCTACTATGAAGATTCAGTCATTTGGGCTGATCCATTTGTGTCAGGATTAGAAGTATCACCATGAAAAAGACCACAATGGTAAGAGTGGTTGTGTTGTCTTACAGTTTCCCACTTGAATTGGCCTCCACCACTCAGATGCTTTGTGATCCCAGTGTCTTACTCTGAAAGAGAAGAAAAACAAAAGAAAAAATATTTTTTCAAAGACTGATAATTCCATCACACATACCAAAGCCATTTATCTAAGGTGTGAAATTATGTCATTGCAAGAAAACATTAGAAAATATATATGAAGTTTTCATGACATTCATGTCCCCTTGTTCTATGTTTATATTTGTAACTTTGGATTTATTTTTTTTTCATTGATGTTTTTTATCTGTGATGGACAATATACATTGTTCAGAACAAACCTGAGCTTTTAAAAAATGGAATTTCTGGGGAATTTCTGGAGAACTGAACCTCAAAAATAAAGCTTAAAAATTTTACCACTGGAAGAGCTTAGCATTGTGTAGTGGGTAACACATAGAACTCAAAGAACAATCAGCTGCTGTCATAAGATCTTTTTCAACTAATAAATCTAAATTTCAAACTCTTTCAAAGAAATAGTGATCTTTACAAATATATTAAAACAGCAGAAAAAAATGAAAAGAAGAAGAGGGTGAATAACAGGGCAGGCAAATGACTGATCTTTCTGTGTGGTTTTCAGTCGAGCACAAGAAGAATGATTACATCCCTACAGCAGTCTTCAAAGTGTTAGAGTCAGAGAGTGGAATAGGAAATGAACTGCAGTTCAGTGACCCTCTGTGGCCTGAACAGTGGGAGCTGGTAAGCACAGCATTTCCACTTTATTCACTTCTCTTTTTTTCATCCACTTTCAGTAGAAAGCCTTCCCCCACACACACTTTTGCATCATTATTGTAACCTGAAAAGAACTAAATGTAGTAGATATATCTATGTATAGGCGGATATAATCTGCACGGGTAGATGTCTCAATGCTCTACATACACACAGGCTTATTGTACATGTGTATGATATAGCAATGAATAACTACAGTTTTTCTGAAGAACCATGAAAAATACTGAGCCATGAAAATGTCTTAGTGTTTCATTAGGGATAAAGCCACAAGCTGGTCATTTAGATCTGCTTGGATAATAGATGTAAAATACAGCTCTCAGCATGGTCTGTAATTTTCTTTCTAATGGAGATGCTTTCTCTGCCACAAAACATTGGCCAAATACCCTAGCCTTCTGGAACGGAAAATACACTGTATGAATATAGTCACTGTGTGACGTCACTTAAGGGATGCTTGATCTTGTCATCTTGATCTATTCTTGTGACATATGTAAGAAGGGTAATCTAATGCTTAGCAAAAGCCTTAATGCATATCACATAGCTTTCCATAAAATTACTCCTCTGCAATGGCATGATAAAGTTGCATGTAAACATACCCAGGAGGTATGCCTGCAAGATGTTACACTATATGTGTCCTTGTAGACAAGTAGAAAGACTACTGATGATCCAAGTGAGATTCTTTTTTACTTTTTTGTTTTGTAAACTGGAGATTCCTTGACCTTTGAAAGGGAGTTCCACTTTTCAATGTGTTTATTTTAAAAAAGTACACCCTTAATCACATCCAGGTTTACCAATCTTTTTTTTTACTAATGTTCAGAAATAGCTCAGATAAAATTATCGCTTAGATGCTTAGGGAAATAAAGGATTGAGGGAACTATGTTGCTTTTACCAGTAGATTATGATGGTCATTTTTCCTTTCATTCAGAAGATATGATTGAGTGAATCACTGAAAACTGTTTGTCAAGGGAAATAATTGAAAGTCAAGCCTGTAGTCTGCACTTTGTCTTTCTGCTTTGAAGAAATCCCTGACTCTCCAATTTTCTTCGGAACTTCTTTTCACAGCAGCTTCAATTCTGTGTGATGCCACTTGGACTGTTTGAGATAGAAAGATGGTGAACAATAGTTTTTCCCATCATTATAGAATGATAGAATCACAGAGTGATTTGTTTTGGAGGGGACCTTAGCGATCATCTAGTTCCAATTCCAACAGCCATGGGCAGGAACACCTTCAATTAAATCAGCTTGCTCCAAGCCCTGTCCAACCTGGCCTTGAACACTTCCAGGAATGGGCTATCTGCAGCTTCTCTGGGCAACCTGTTCCCATGCCTCAATGCCCTCACAGCAAATTTCTTCCTAATATCTGATCTAAATCTGGTCTCTTTCAGTTTAAAAATATTTTGTCTCTTTATAACACTGTAGCCCCTGATAAAAAAACTCTCTCCATCCATCTTGGAAGACACCTGTAATTTCCAGAAGGCCACAATAACATCTTCCCAGACCCTTCTGTTCAATAGGCTGAATAACTCCACTTCTCTCAGCCTATGTTCACAAGAGAGGTGCTCCATCCTTCCAATCATTTTCATGGCCCTCCTCTGGATGAACTCCAACAGGCCCACATATTTCTTGTACTGGGGACCCAACTGAATATAATAAAACTGAAAAGAGTGAGGGTGTCATTAAATAAAGAGCTATCAGATATGCTTTCGTATAAATATAAACCATCATTAACACTGTAGTATAAAAGGGTGTACAGTTCTTAGTGCCTATTACACTGCTCTTAATATAATTGTTATTGTGAATAAGGACTGCAAGGCAATAAGATCTATTTAGGCACTCTATAACAAAATTTATCCTCAAAAAACTTCACTGAGTCCCTTGATAATATTGTGAAATGTTAGAAAAAATAAACTCCAAAGCTAATAAATCTCTTTAATTTTTGCAAAATCTGATATGAAAAGAAAAATCATTGTTCTATATACCTAACAGAATTTTGTTGAAGTCTTACATATTTTTACAATGTTCTGAAGTTACACTTTTCTTTCTCCTATTCCATTTTTATCTGAAAAGACTAGATACATATTTGAAAAGAGACATGCAGAGAACATGAGTCTAGCAGTCTGTGTTTTTGGAAACTCATTTTTTTTTAATTGAAGGTTTGTCTATTTTCATATGGTTTTCACTAAAATTCTCTGTAGTTTTACAAAAGAGACTAAGTCTTCATTCCTCTTACATCCTAAATCTGCATTTTACAAAAGAAATGCCTAATATAGTACTCCTGAGAGCCCAACAAAGAAACTCCTAAATGAATAATTAAGAGGTGAATTAATGTATTTATGATTCAAAATCTGGGAATATAAATGGAAGAATGTTGCGTCATCATGTGGGCTGCAAACAGAATAAAGGGTTATGTTAAACGAACACTGAAAATAGAAACTTTGCCTTTTCCTCCACAGTTCCTTGTTGAAGCCAACCGCTTGATAATTACTCTTGACTATTTCCAAATCCCATCGCAAGAACTGTCTTTTCCTCAGCCAAGGAATTCTAATTCACTTCTGCTCTAATTAAAAATCAGACCTTTCTCCCTCGACTCAGCCTTTCCCAGACTTCTTGTTGCTATCAAAACTTGTACACTTGTCCACTTCACCCTCAGTAACTGGGCTGTATGAAAATCCTTATGTCCTATTTATATGTAAGAAGAGTAATTCAGTCCCTCCCTATGTGTTGTGATCAAGGCCTAGATCATTCCTTGCACGACTCACACTGAATCTGAAATGATCTTCAAGGACTCCTGCTGGCTTCAAAGAAACAGATTTTGTTTAGCATTTTAGCAGAGCAGCTTTACTAAAGAACAGCTCTGCAGCTTTGGAGCATGGTACTCCTTAAAATAAGTGAAAATGTAGAAACTGTGTCCTTCCTTCATAAATTTCATTCTGTCTGAACTCCTGATGTGTGTTCACACCAGTGGGCTCTGTCTGTTCTTGCATATCCAAAGGCTCCAGCTGAAAGGGTCTTTTTATATGCAATTTTCTCTAACAGGCAAACCACCCATTCAAAACACCAGTCCGGTGTATCACTGAGCACACATTTTATGAAAAGGTTATGGCCATGTTATTGCACCTAATGTTCATGACAAGAAATAAGCTTCCATATCTGTGATGTTTGAAGGGCATCATCTGATCAACATACCTTAACCTAAAGAGGAGGGAAAATAGCATTTTACACTCTTTGTGTTTCCCACAAATAATTCTAAGCAAGTTATATTAACTTGTAGTGATGGAGGGTGTTGTAGTCTGCTCTATAGGAGCTCCATTCCAGCAGTTTTCAGAGTGCTTTGACAATAGGACCAAAAGCTATGAGAAGTATTCTCTCTGCCTTATGTAGTGCAAAGCTTTGGTCCTCAGGATGTGTAGGGTGTCAAGTTTACATGTGACATGATATGAGGAGATTAATTTACTGAATTCTCATCTGATCTCTTATAACACAGGAATAGCAGGGCTCTCTCAATGCAACATGTATATTCTTTGCATCTAATAACTGCACTCATCCTTGGTATTTCTTTGGATAACCCAAATGCACTTTTTTGGAATCCCCCTCACCTTTACAGTGTTGGAGGTGCCTTTCCCTAATTTCACCACTGCTTTGTTGTAAGTTCTTTTCACTCTTTTCCTGACTCTAGTAAAAGACTTTGGGTCACTGCCTCATCTGGTACATCTTTGTTGCTTCCCAACAGGGCAAAGGGCTACATCAGACACCTCTGCTTTTGGCTTACTGGTGTCTGAATTTGGCCTACCATGGCCTTTACCAGCGTGTTTGACCTGCAATTCAAACTTCTCTACTTCAGTAACATAGCATGTGTCCTTTGCAGATTCCTCTGTTGAGTCTACCCTATATGGATAAGTTGTCTCTAGACTAGGGCTGCACTAGGGCTTTCTGATGGTCTCAGTTCCCTTGAATTGTACTGGAAAATGTTGTTTTTCACAGGCGGGAGCACACATAGGGGATTATGACTGTGGTAGGTAAGTTGTTCTGACCTGTCCTTAGTGGAGGAATTTCCACAAGCAAAGTGCATGATGTGTTACACGTGTATCATGTAAAACCAGCTGTGAAGCACTTTATGACACCTTCCTGAGAAAGGCTGCATTATGTGTAAAGCTGGCCATAAACAAATGACACTTGCAGTCCTGCACAGATCTCCAGGCCTCTGCACTGCCCTGTGTCTGAAAGACTGTTACAATATCATCACACCCAGGACTTTATATCAGAGTGACTCGTAGCTTTCCTAACCCCTAGCCCTTCCTGGTGGGTTTTGGGGGTTTTTTAACTCCAGAGCAGGGCACACTCTGTATTCAAATTGCTCAAGGCATTTCATTTGCTAAGGCCAGCCCTGCCTCTATCTTTGAAACAGTCTCAAAGTTTCCTTCCCACCCTGAAATGATGCCTTACACTTGAAGTAAATGCTTTCAAGTGGAACTGTGACTGTGGTTCCTGTAGGATGCCCACACTACAGGCTGGCTGTCAGCATCACTCTGACATTGGAGGCCTATCTAGTTATCCACAAGGAGAGAATGGGCACAAAAGCAAGGCTGACCAAATATCATAGAATCATAGAGTTGGATCAAGAGTTGGAAGGGATCTTAAGGATCATCTAGTCCCAACCCCCACGGCCATGGGCTGGGACATCTCTCACTGGACCAGGTTGCTCAAGGCCTTATTCAACCTGGTCTTGAACACTGCCAGGGTTGGGGCATCCACAACCTCCCTGGGCAATCTGTTCCAGTGTTTCACTACCTTCACAGTAAAGAATTTCTTCCTAAAAAAGCCCTTCCCTCCTGCTCATGGCTTAAAGGACCAAAATGAACTCAGGATGGAGCATTTCTCACTGTTTCTGTTGGCACAAGCAACGAGTGACTCCACGATATGCTGCATAGCAAGTCCTGTCAGCTGCCCCAGAAGCAGCTGGAAACCCAAAGGAAAAGAAAGAAATTCTGAGTGGATGAATGAGAAATTGGTGCTCAGGAGCACTGGGATGGTTAAATAGCTGCTATCCAGTAGTTAAGAGAAGGGAGTTCAGAACACATTAACAGACCCACATATAAGCCAATTACAGAGGAGATTTTGTGAGTAGAAGTGTGGCTACGAAGATAAAAGTTTTAAAATATTCAAAGGTCTTGGGTTTTTTTTTCTTCCCCTAGTTGTGGAATTTTCACCTCTGTAAACATAATTTATTAACATATGTTGCTGCTCAGTCTGAAATAACCCCCTCCAGTTCTGGCTGAAGAAAGAGGTTGTGCCTGACAGCTGCTGGGAGAAAACTAAGACAGGTTCTCAAACTAGCACTCCCATTTTGCTTCTGAAGAAGCAATTTGAGCAAGCCTCTTTCCTAATACATAGTGCCTCCCCTGTAAGACAATGCCAGTGAGTGGATCAGTGTCCTGAAGAATGGTACAGAGCCAAAGTCCTGTATTTGTGGAAAGTGAAAGTTACAGTCAGCCAGAGACAGAGGGGTACACAGGCTGCACTGTTCTGTAGAGGCAAAGGAGCCTTTGCAGGATAATGGGACTAACAGGAGAAAAAGAGTCAGAAGTATGTGTATATATGACAAAGCGCGCATTCAGTGAAAAGTTTGAAACAATATTCTCATTGGTCATGTAAGACTGGAAGAAAAGAATTATTACTCTATATTTGTGTGTCTGTATTTTCACAAATTTAAAACAGTATATGCACATTCAGGAACATATATCTTCTCAACCAGATTAAGTTTCATGGCAGCTGAGTCCTGCAGACCTCTGGTCCTAGGTAAAGGCAACCACTAAAAATGAAGAATGAGGAGTAAAAATGGTTGACTGATATCTATTTCTTCATGTGAGTTTATACCAACAAATGTTCTGTCTATTGGCTCAAGATACTTCCACACTTTTCTCTTGGTTGTTATACTATGAACTAATTTAAATTACTGGTTTTGTCTGATAAGACCATTTTAGGTCTTTCCATGTTAGGCTGGTAAGACCACAATATAGCAATTTGCGTGGAAGTAATATGTGCTAAAAGTGAGCTCAAGCAATTTGAGGAGGACATGCTGGAACTAGTTGCCATCATCATAGCATGAATTAGCTGTTGACTAGATATTTCTTAAGATATTATGGGAAAGGGATAATGGAGAGCCTGAATAAGTGACACAACATGAAAAATAAGGGGGAGGGGGGGGATGTAAATTCAAGGTATTTATGTGCACATAGGGTATATTTTTTAAATAACATAAATGCTCAGGGTTTTAAATAAGTGAAAGGAAACCATTCCTTACAAACACATTTGCAAATCTAAAATGGTTCTTCATCATTTTTTTACCATATAAATTAAGTTACATTATAAGTATTGTCAAATAAATAACTCAAAAACATTGATACCAGAATTTTATCTATCCTTCAATCAAGTTTACTTGAAACTTCCTTATGAGGGAAAAGCTTTTATGGAACAAATACAGATGGACATACACTTGTTAATCTATGCATGAACTGTATGTTTTTTTTCTTAGAAGATTTAGAAATAGTCATTGAGATTGTTAAAATGGATTAACTATGAGAATACTTTCTTTATAAAATTACTAAAAAAGGAGAAAAAGATTATGTGAGAAACAGTTAAGCAGATGACAAACTTAAAAGTGTCTCTATCTTGCATGTTTTAAAGCATCAAAGACCACGAATCCTCTAAAAAGTATTTGGAGCATAAATGTTGGGAATCTAGAGAACTTTACCAAATACACTCTTCACATACTGTAAGAGGAAAGAAATGAATGTGCTATTACAGTGTTATTCTTGCAAATAAGGAAATTGCCTGTTTGGGAAATGGCAATAACTTAGGATATATTTTATTTACTTTAGAACAGTCCACTCACATTCTATTACAATACCGAGCATAGCAACAAAAAAGGTTCCAGATCCAAAACTTTACAACAGCCCATCTGTATTTCATTTATAGTTCAGATCTTCTGATTTCACCTTCTAGATTTTCCCTTCTCTCTTTAGGGTTCCGACTGTGAGACTGTGCTGTGGAGCACCAATGTGCTCTGTCTCAGCCCTATAACTCATGAGACACTTGTTGCTGAAAATATGATGCTTGTCCTCCCAGCATGTGAGGCTATACTTCCCTGTTTGTTTGAGTAAACACTGAGGGTCTCAGTCATCCATATCTGGAACACAGAACCACTAACGTAGAGTGAGGAAAGTTAAGTTTTGTCACTAAAATATGGAAAATTGATTGCTAGTGGCATGGAAATGGCAAGGCATGGATGCCATCCTGGTTTATGTACTGTTATTGTGGAACGCTGAACAGAACATCATTGAATGGAAGTAAACCTCCTTCACTGACTTAAAACTGCTGAACTGTAGGAGATGAAGCAGGAAAAGTCTGTTTTCTTTCTAATTTTTCTTTATTTTCCCATCTCATTGAATTTAGTGGCAAAATATTCACTGAGGCAACTGAACCTTAGTTCCCATCCTACACCTCTATCTGAACTATGACTTTTCTTACAGTGGAAGAGATCAGGTTAGTCTGGAGTCTGCTCCAGAGGCTGTGGCACAGCAACTTCTGCTGACTGGAACTTAAAGAAAACTGTCAAAAATGTAATCGTGTTTGTCCCTTTGAATGGACTGATTGGTAACAAAAGTGTCATGGAAGGATAGACCTGCTTTTTTAAGCTCCTTTTCAATTCACATTCTTTATCAAAGTGTTATAATCACTCTGCAGTACTTTTTGTCCTTTCCAGTCAATGCTGTAGAGATAACATGGCAGCAAGTGTTTAGATAGTGCAGGAGCTTTCCTTGTTTAGATGATTTTATCACATTCTGTAGTTTGTACCAGGAATTCTTTTAGATATATAAACTCTTGCTATTTTAGTGTGGTATAGAATTTGTGGTCTTGTGTTGTAGCTGTTTCCCTTTCATTTCCTTTCAAAAATCGCACACAAAAACATTCCTCTTTCAAAACCAATCAGACTGCTCAAATTTTCTAATTAATTCTGTTCATATATACTTGACATCACAAGTATAATGCAAGTGAAAGGTTAAATATCACACTTACCAGGACTTATGATAGTGTAAAATGTAGCAATGTACTTTTCTGGCTTATGAACATGAACTGTCTGGGGGCAATTTACAAATAAAATGGTTAAAAATCTAATTGCCCTGTGTGCAATCTCCTTGAATATTCATTCCATACAAAGGTAATTATTGTGTAGAGATTTTTTATCCCTTGAAAACTTGTCTTTCTCGTAGCAGAAAGGCAGGATGCTGTGTGGGTACCAGTTCAAGAGGATTACAGCAGCAGTTGTCTCTTCAGGCTGTACTCACCCTTTTTCTGTCTAAAGCTTGTGGAACAAGGAATTGACGGTTGCATCCACTACAGCACTGATAAAGTGATCATTAGCAAAATCCTTGGGTTTAGGCCAAGGCTTCCCCATTTCCCAAATACCATTGCCAAATCTCAACATCTCTCATGAATTCCCACACATCATCATGGTCTGCTGCCCTTACCACTGACTATGCAGTAGACTTCTTTACCATGACCTTACAGGTTTTTAAGCTATTTTCATGCTTATTGTCACATATTTTAAATATTCACTACTTTTTTTTTCTTTTTTTAATTAGAGATTTCAAAGCTTGGAGTAGGAGGTGAAACAGCTCAGTTTACCCCAAAAATTTGGTCAGTTGCTAGGAATTTTTATAGAACATTTTTACAGTCATGAATAAGGAAAATAATGTTAATTCATTACTCCATGTATCACAAGATTTTATGCTGAAAGGGAGAGTGTTATGATGTCATGCAGGATGGAAGAATGCCCTCAAAATATATTTGGACATTTTGGACAAGTCGATCAAAGTACATTTTGCTTTGGTTTGTGGTTTTTCTGAGTGGTATTGTCTCCGTTACTATTCCCCTTTCCTCTTGCATAATATCTCCTGATTCTTTCTAATGTGTGTGCAAATTTCCTGACATACACACCACCTTTTCAACATAAAATCATCCTGTTGCAAGATAGCATCTTCTTTCAGTGTACTGTCTATCTGTTTTATCTCTCCTTAAGAACAAATGAAGTCTCTAAAATTACTGTATGAGAATTTTTTTTTTCTGTTGTACACTAATAAAATCCTACTTTTCAGTTACACATTGGAGGTGGCATTTTAGAAATGGCTTTAACTCTTCTTGCATACAAGAAAGACTCTTCAACTATAAAAACATAGAATAGCTCTTTGATAAGATTGAAAATTGAAAACTTCATTAGTTTCAAAATAAGAAATTGCATTGTGTCTGCAAATATTGATTTGCAAACAACTAACCACAGGTGAGTAAATGATGAGTCCAATCAAGATTTTGTTTGTTCCTTTTAATTACTGCCCTTTAAATTTCTGTTAAGTAATTACTGTTACTATGTGGTTTATACCACTGCATGGGATTAATTTGTTGATATTTTAATGATAGCACATTTTATTTTTACCATGTGAGAATTAAGCCAGTGTTCAATTGCTGAACTCACTAGCTGTAGTTTTGCATTAATGTTAAGTACTTAGTTAAAAATAGTGGAAGGTAATTATATTTAAAATTAATCCATATAAGGAAGTGAAATCTTGTGATTTAGTACTCTTTGAAACACTTATAAAATATATTAAAAGTTTTGCATTCAAAGGTTCATGGCTTGCATATTTTACAGGATTAAATCTCTATGTTAAGAAAAAAAGGAGAAGAAATGGTGTTGATGGATATGTATAATTACATGCCATTCCATCGATAGTTTCAATAAGTATAGCATTTTCAAAATAGGATCAGGGAAGCAGTATCTAAGAAAACAGGGTGGGTCTTTTTTCTTACTGCCAGAATATTACCCAGAATTTGGAAGATTAAAAATAACCAAATAAAACTAATCATTGATATGTTTGACATTGGAGGGGGAGGGGGGAGGGGGGGCGAGGAGGAGGGGGTGTTGCTCTCTTCCAGTTGTCAAAGCATGAAAAAGTAAGATTAAAAATAGTGAGCTCTATAATCAAGCTCCAAATAGAGATTTCATCCCTAAAATAGCCTCCTCTCAAAATGCAGTTATATAGTAAACTCATGCTTAATGAAACGTTAGCGGAGTTGGGTTTTTTTCAATGCTATTATTAAATTATCTTTCTAGGATTTTGAGAATGGTAAAAATGTATTTTTTATAGGATTGTTCTTTTAGTATAAGGGAAAAGGACTTATCACATCTATTATGATGAAATCCAGTACTTACATCAAGAGCAAAAGTGCAGTAATATTAGACAGCAAGGAAATAGTAATGAAGAAGGTCTTGCCCCAGGAGTTCTGTCTGTAAAGTCACCATTAAGCACGGCAAAGCAAAGCCTCTGTTCTGTTGCAATATTCCAACTCTCCTTCATTTTATTGAAAGATGTATGTCTATTTAACTGGGCTTTCACGCAGACAGTTTTATACAGGCAAACCCTGGTGCACCCATGGGTTTGCATTCAAACTCTCCTCTAAATGGACAAGCACCCAGATGAAGTATTGCTGAAGTGAGGAAGGTTATATATAACACAAAAAGAATTGTACCAAAAACTTAATGCAAAAGTATATATAACACAAAAGTAAGATTCTGCTTAATATAATTTGTTTTATTCAGTCTCCACTATGGGAATCATCAGAAAATGTAAAGGATCACTCCCTGCCATTCATTCAGTGAGCTGAAATGGCCAGTGTTCAGTAGAAGCCAACAGCAGTAAATTATCCTTACAGGGTAAAATGCTAGAATGCTAACTGTAGAACCATTATACAAATTTAGAGTATATTCCCTTCTTCATCTGTGAACAGAGCAGCAGTCACACAGCACATCTAATGTTAAGCATCTGAAAATGGTGTGAAATTAAATTCTTCTCACAGAGTTCTCCAAGTTGCGTATTCAGCCCCAGATTCTCTTCAGAGTCATTCAGGACACAGGGAAAGGAAGAGTGAGACTCTTCTTCACCAGTCCTGCAAACAGGAACATGTCTGTCTCCATCATAGAAGATGGGCCCTTTTGACAACCAATAAAAATACTTCTTTACTTTAGATGTCCAGTACCTGTGCTGCAATGCTGAATACCCATAGCTTAACCGGTATCATTCTGTATGATGCCACAATCACTACATACAGACCCTAATTTTTTTACCTTTCTTTTTTTCTTTTTTTTTTTTTCTTTTTTTCCAAATGGAAAGGTACATTGGTAAAATTCCATTAGGAATATGTCTTTTTAAAATTTGTTAATATGCAGAATTAGAGATCCAAACATCAGAAGGTGTCAGGATTCCTGCTGTCCATAAAATATTAATTCTGCCTGTCAAATCTTATATTTACAGTATAGATCTTACTTGCAGCAGTCACAAGGCAGCTGCAGATGTAACACTCTTTTCTGGGCGTTTGATTTGCAAGGCACCCAAAAAGTTTTTTCTAAATTAATTTTTTACTTACCTGTATACATAACCTGTGTTTTGTCCACTACTCTAAGCCAAAGCTTTGTCCACTACTCTAAGCTAAAGCTTTGTCTAAAAAAGATGTCAGAGCAGAAAAAAAATAGTGGGTTAGAGAGAAGATAGATGAATAAATTCAAACTAATAAAATTCTAAAAATATAGGGAAATCAAGACTATCTTTTCAGCTTTCTGTTTCTTAGATTAAGAAGAAATTGAGAAGTGTTTGAGGACAAACTAAGAAGTTTTCATTATGGTGTCATGGACACCAAGAATTTCTTGTTATCACATTTTTTGTTTAAAATGTACTTCCTGTCAAATAGGAGACTTTATTCTAGTATAGCAACTAGAGTTGGTTTTAGTAGATTAGGGTGAGAAACACATGAAGGAATCTGCAGCATTTTTTTTTTAATGGTGCATTGAGTTAGGGAAACTGAGTGAGTCACATTTTTTTGGAGTATTAGTGGTTCAGCTGCAGGCAAATCCCAATCTCCCTGATTTGGAGAAGGAATCTGAACCCGAGTTTCCCAAGTTGCAAGTTGGGGCGTTCACCACACTGGCCAGAGGTCTCTCAGTTGTGTCTTGCAGCTATTCCACCTTGTACAAGTTATAATGATCACTCCCTATAGTCCAAAAAGAATCAAGTCCTACTGCAGTGGCCAAGCACACACCCCACAACGTTCCTGTGGTCAAGATCTCACTGCAGTTATGACTTAGTATTGAACAGTTTTGACAAAAGATGTCAACTTTAGCATGGTCACTGTAGTTTTTGGGCTCAAAAATATTAATGTGGGACATGAACAAGAAAAAAGAGGTTTGATCCTGGGTCTTCAGTATCCCAAGTGAGTGCTGTACTGGCCATGAAGCAGTTTTCTCTCACTGGGAATTTCATCACGGAACCCAAAGAAATGGATCCAAGTGTTAATTTTTCTGGTTTAGGGTTGTTTGCTGGGGTTTTTTTAGCAAGATCATCCCCATGACAAGTTCATGTTTTGATGAGCTGAACATTTATGATGAAAAACTACTTAATGAAGAACATTTCTGACCAGCTATAATTAATACACTGTTTTGTATTATACTGTTTAGTGAAGTTTTGAAAGTATGGCCTTAGGGATAATCTTTTAAACAGTTTCTGTTAATTGACAGTGTTATTCAGACATCTTCCTTCCACCCCAATCCTGGTAATATGCATGAGTTATATTAATGCAGTAATTATTTAGATCACTATTTAAAATTTCCTCTTTTTTTTCAAAGGGCTTTTTACTTAAAATGTTTTGTAATGCTTTTATGTTTCAAACTCTTTCTCAAGTAACAGGTTTTTCATGTATTATTTGGAAAAAGACATTTCAGAATCCCTCTAGAATTATTCAGTTTGGAAAACATCCTATAGACATAATTTGCTGGAGGCAAGCTAGCATTACAGATTAAAAGTTTACATGAAGACAACAGACAAACCAGTATTCCTTTAAATCAGACTGAAAGAGAAAAAAAATGCATTTCTGCTGGGCCCAAAAGACATTTATTTAGTGTCTTCTCAAAAACTAAAATATGTTATTACATATCCAGTCAACAATTGATCTTCACTCTTTTACTATGTACTCCATTAGTATTCTTTTCTCACAGATTCTCAAAAATACTTTTTAGCTTCATCAGAATTAGCAAATGATTCCTATATGATATCAAATTAAATAAAAAGGAGGAAAAAATAGTGTTCCCTAATTCTTTTTAGCTGTAACGCAACTAACCTCAGAAAATTACATTTTACTCTCAGGTAAGAAATATACTGACAGTGTTAAAAAATAAACAAATTAGCAAGTAAATAAATGAAGAGCTTTGAAATCTTCTTTCATGCCACTGTGACAGAATTTATTCCTTCCTGCTTATAACTTTCAGTACATCATGATTTATTTCAGAATAGGTTACATGGGAATAGCAAAGCAGATTACTGTTTCATATCTCTGACTTGTAGTTGCTATTCACTGTGATTTTTATATACATATACGTATTCACATATGTGCCTGTATACTTATTTGCTGTTTTCTTCAAGAATAAGGGTTTTATCTTAATTCTTCCTTTCATGCTAAAATGAAATGCTAGTTGCTGGTATTGCTTTGCAAAAATATTCAGTGGAGTGCATGGTTTTATGTGGTAGAACAAATTAGTAATAAAATCTGAATTGTAAAATGAAGATGCAAAGTTAATGTTGTATTGTAATCCCTAAATCATAATTTTGCATATATAATATTCAATAAGGTCAAACTAAGCCAGTGATCATTGTGGGACTAGACGCCTTATTTTTTAGCTGTCCAATTTGAAACACATAAAGCTTGATACCCCATCTCAGGGTATTAAGGACCATCAGGATCTGCTGTTGTGTCTGCACTGGTTTTGTCTGGGATAGAGTTGACTTTCTTCATAGTAGCTTGGATTTGTGACTGCAACAGTGTTGTTAACACGGGCGTGTTTTAGCTATTGTTAAACAGCATTTACATAGCTTCAAGGCCTTTTCTGTCTCTCACCTCATCCCACCACCAAGCAGGCTGGGGGAGCACAAGGAGGAGACACAGCTGGGACAGCTGACCCTAGATGACCAGAGGGATATAACACACCATATGGCATCATGTTCAGCATATAAGGCTGGTGGAAGAAGGATGAACAGGGAACTCTCAGGGTGATGGAGCATGTTTTCTCAAGACATTGTTACACATGATGTAGCTTGGCTTTCCTTGAGATGGCGGAACACCTGCCTACCAATGGAAAGTGATGGATAAATTTCTTGTTTTACCTTGCTTCCTTGTATGGCTTTTACTTTTCCTATTAAACTGCCTTTATCTCAGCTCATGAGTTTTCTCATCTTACTCTTTCAATTCTGTCCCCCATCTCACTGTAGGTAAGTGAATGCTACATGTGGTTGAGCTGCCAGTAAGTGTTAACCCACAACAGGTTTCTTACTGGGAGACCAGTTCTTTGAACATTTAAACTTCATGAATATGTCAGTTCCAGATTACAGAAGTCATTCTTTGTTGACAGCCTTTTCCTTGCAATGGGAGAATTCATGAAGTGACTTCAGTCAAAGTGAGGAATGTGAAACTTGAAATTAAATCTCTGTTCTTTATCAAAACCTAAAATTTATTCTTTGTATCACTCTTCTTAATTCATTGCCTCCATTCTTTTGTTGCTTCTTCCATATCTTTAAAAAAACTTCACATCAAAGCATGAGAGATGATCAGAAGATTCTCATTGCTAGCCAATCTGACTAGCCCTTCCGATAATGACTTCATATTCTGCTTAATATTTAACTGAATTTCTTAAAGGTATCTACTTAATCAAATAGCACTCTAAATCTCAGCAAATTACTTTCCCTCTTGTCTTCACCTAATTTCATTTCATAAGTAACATTCACACTGAACCCAGGGGTTTAATATACTCAGCCTAGTAGTATCTTTCATAGTCATGAGCATGGCTGTGTATACTGAGGGCAAAAAAAGTTTCTGAACTTGCCCTGAAAGTATAAAACGCAAACCTCTGTTTGTTAAAGTTTTCTGCTTTAATCTCAGGGAGTAACTGGTCATCCACTCAGACATGCTATCCTGCACACTCACATCTCACTGCTGTGCCTACTCTGAACTCCCTGAGCCACATTAATAGGACAGGATTTTGTCCTTGGCTTCCCGGCTGTTGACACAGTGATGTCAAAATCAGGCAAAATAAGGATAATGATGCAGCGCTGGTGAATGCTGGTATATGCTCTATTTCCTGACATTTACCCCAGTATTTCTCAAGAAAGCTCTTAAAGCACTTTGCCAGCTCTGTAAGACCCATTGTCCCTTTTCTTTTTCTGTGTGATCTAGGAAATACTACTAGATACTGTAGGAAAGCCATCTCTATTCCTATAGAATCCCTAAGGAGCCCACTGAGGCTTTCATGCTCTAGAATGGGCTTGTCATTGCCTGTGGTCTTCAGAATACCTTATCCTTACCATTAATGCTGAGAAAAACACTGGCCAGGTAGAAAAGTACTGAGGAGTTCTTTCACCAGCTGAGAAGGAAAAGGAATAGGAAAACAGCACATTGATCTTTAACAGTACTTTCCAATGCCAGGGTAGGGAAGTGATCCCATGTGACTCCATTTCCTTCTCCCAAAGCCTCAGAAAAAAGACTCGTGCCATTCTTCTACACCCTCACTGTTGTTTTGGTAGTCTTTCCTGATTACAAGACATGGAATTTTCCTCCTCCTTCAGCTGCCTTCTCTGACTGTGCATGAAGCTCACCTCCCCACTGTGCAGCTGCTCTCATTTCAGGGGGTGCTGCCACCAACAAGCACATTTGCCTTCATGTGATAAGATTGCAGGCAGTTGTTTCATTGATGCAACACAGCTAATGGGAAGAAAATGCACAAAGGCTCCTAAGATTTCGATTTCCATAAATCTTGCCTAAGGCTCCAGCTGGAGCTGTCCTAGAGGGGCCACGTACAGTATAGTACAGTATATTCCCTGACTGCTTCTTTAGCCAAATAAATTTTGTTGATGAGTCATATGGGCACTGCAGAGCATTTCAAAGACCCATCTGGCAGAATAAAGTCACCCGCCTTCAAAGCATAGTGTATCTCAAAAGGTTCAGCATTTGGATTTGGTTTGAATTCTTGGATCTTTATCTGAATTCCCTGAAACTGTATAACAGGCTTTCTTGCAGATTTTCCGTCATTTCAGCTTCTAGTTAAAGCCACGTAATAACACAAGAAAGCTTGTTCTCCTGGGATTTCTGTCAAAACCAGAAGTGTATGTCAGAAGGTGAGGAAAGAGGAAAAACCTGAATATATCATAACTTTGATTAAGATTTGGTTCAGGACTTGTTCTAAGAAGAGGTTGAGGATTCCTCCACATGTCTTGGCTATTGTTTAAATATTTATGTTATTTTAGAGGCTGACTAATTTCATTTAACAATGCCTTCACATATTTTATGTTTCTACTAAATTATCAAGTCAATTCTTGTTTATGTTCCAGCCTGGCAGCCATGTCTGCTAGTGTAATGATCTTTAATTTGAATGGAGCTCTCTGTTTGCAAAACACTGTTCATAGTCCATCATTTCTATTTTCTTCAGTTCTTTTAAGCTATTTCTATGAAGAATGTGAAATGCAATGATTCTTTCAAATATATAATCTTTGAAAAATTATGCTTGGTAACTCAAGACTCAGCCAAAATCTCGCTATGTTAACTTTTTCTAGAAACATTTAAAGCATCAGACAAATACTTAAATATTTTCCTTCTTCTAGAGGAATATTTGTATTTTCTTATCTGTGTGACTTTGGCTTAGCTAGGAAATTATTGTATATGCTTAAGTTCCTGTCTTGAAAGAACACATCCAGAAAACTTACAAATCTGTGAATCAAATGTACACTTTATTTTAATGTCCTTTCATTGGCTCTATGAAAATGCCTGATCTGTTCTGACTTTTATCACTTAGAAGATGAAGCCTAAGATAAGTCATGGAATAACTGGAAATGGATTGTAAGCTGCCTTTCATGACTTCAAGTTCATGTGGATGGCTCATTTTGTTCACAGCTGCTGAGAGGCAGAATTTGTAAAATCTAATTTTCAGAAGTACTGGATATTTTCTAGCTCTCACAAAGTGGAAGCCTGGATGATTAATGTAAGTTTCATAGCTCTCTCTACTTTCCCCCACAGGACTGCAACTGTTACAGTATGCAAAAGTAATGAAATATATATTGTCTAAGAATGATAACAAGGTACTAACTTGAGCATACTTTCAGGGCTAGATCATGTCCAGTGTTTACTGAGGCTATATGTACACCAAACCCTTTTATAAAAGACCAGTTCTAACCATGAATTCTCTTCCAAATACAGAAGGAACTGCTGCTTTCTAATGTGCCAAACATCAAGAGCTGGCAACAAAAGAAGGAATTTCCAAATACCTAGTTTCTGATTGGGTGCAGTTAATGTTTGCAAAATACTTTACTGAGTGCTGCCCTAAAACAACCTCTAGAAACTTTGCTCTTATTTCAAGAATGTGCAAGAAAAAGCAGTGTAGAGAAACACATTAGATGTAAAGTAGGACAATCAAACATTCAGAGGACAAAACTGGTAACAAGAGAAGCTAGTATGCTCACATGCTAAGCAACATTTTACTTTAACCAATTCTGGAATAATGCCCTGTTCAGTATGAGTGAAGATAGTGATAACATTGCCAATACAGTCATTTGTTTATACCAAAAAAGAATTGTTCAAACTGAACAACATTATCACAAACTGGTCAGTTCTCAATTTATCATAACAGAAGAAGAGAAAAAAATAGAGGGAAAAGTCCTATAACCTTGATGCAGTTATCCCAAAAAGGTCCATAAAATGCTTGTTACTTTAATACCGTTTGGCAAAGTCTAAGCCAATGAACATCACAAGTACCAAGGAAACCTTGGGGAAGGAAAAAATAAAAAAAAAAAAGAAATTTGGTTTCCCAAACAGCATTCGTTATGATATTAAGTGGTTTCATGCTTTAGTTTCTTCACATTATACTCTCACTTCTGAGTGCAAACTTTGCTGATGGCAAAGGGAAATACAAAGTGTTGACAGTTAACTATAGCTGGCCACCTGGCCATCCATTACACCCCAGATGTGAATTGTGAATTTTTTATATTCTTTCTATTTGAGGAATATGCTTCCTCTGATGTTCTTGAACAACACTTTTCAACTGGAGAAATCCACAGATTCTTAGTTTAATGGATTCATCATTGCAGTGTGGATCTATGGAAGAATGGTGGGGACACAGAAGAACTAAGGATTGTGTGACATATTTTTGCCATCTGTCTTGCTTTAAATTGTGTACACATTACAATAACTGTCGGGTTCATAAAGGTCCATTTAAACCTATGAAATAGTTATTTTAGAGACAGATTTTCTTCTCTGTGTACTGCTCCATGAGTAGTTCAGCTGGGCTGACAAAAATCTTTTCTAAACATGAAATATCTTAAGTGAGCAAAAATATATATTTGTTATAAATGTGGCTGAAACAGGAACTTCTGAAGTAAAAAATGCAATTGCTTTTCCTGTACTTCATACCAACACAGGTACAGCACCCATCTAACAAATAGAATGCTGAACTACAAATTTCCACTCTGGGTGACTGAGACCACAGACTTGAGCCTTGCCTCTCACATCCTGTTTTCCCAGAACCTGGGACTTCCTTCATGTCCGTGGTTGAAGCTGTTCTACTTTGTGACCCATCTTTAGGGGATCGACTTGCTCATCAGTTTTAGATGATTAGACTAGGCAATCAGTCCAACTATGGCATGTTGTTGTTTTTTTTGTTGTTGTTTTTTTTTAATTGCCTCTAGGAAAGGAAACTGCTCCCATAGGATTCTCCATATAACCTGATGGTAATGGCAAAAACATGGAATGCAGTTTAGTTTCTTGGTCAGAGTGAGATACAGACAAATGTGAACCTTGATATCCTACATACTGTGGGAATGATCTTGTCATCAGGGTAAAGCTATTCTCTCCAGTAAAATAAAATTCAGATCATGTACAGAAAAAGCCCAGGAAAAGGAATGAGAGAGAAAGTGCAGTATCTGATTTACAGAGCTGAAATAAAGGAAGTGGCTACTAAACCAGAATTATGCTGGTTTAGTCTGCCCTCTCTCTCCATTCAGGAATGTGTAAGCAAAAGCAGTGGCCCTATCAGCTTCTCAGGGTATAGGGAGAGGTGTTAATTTGATGGGAAGAGAGCGGAAAGACAGATTAATTTCCAGTAGTCTTACTGAAGTCAGCTTGTTTCTACATCTCTTTAAAATTCAGTTTTTTAAAAAATCACATTTGATAGTAACCATTTATTACCTTTAAAATGTGACTCCTCCTCGTTACTAAGATTCCTGTATACGTTTTGACCTTAAAATAGAAAAAAAATTGACAAGCTCATTGGCACCCACGAGTGGCAGAAAGTATCCATAAAGTAAATGAGAATGTCATGGGTCTTTCACTTTTAAAAATCCACAGCCCCACATCTCTTCATCTACTTCTGCCTCTTCATCTAGTTTTCTTCAGGAGCTCCATTTAGCAGTAGTGGCACCTACAGGATGGAAGGCAGTGGAGGCTGTTGTATCTCAAGCAATCATTTTGCATGATCAGAGAGATGCTCTATTGCATGCTCACAGTAGACTTGGCATTAATTCCTAGTCATTGCACAAAATTAAAATGCATTTTGTAATTTTGATGCAATATCTGGCACACCAATAGCTTGCTTCTGCCTCAGCATCATGCTTAAGTTATGCATAGCATTTGCTGGAAGGAAAGGCTCTGTTTGTAGCAAAGATGAAAATTTACCACAAGACACAGGCATCATCCAACTGTCAAAAACAGGGTTTTTTCTTGCTGGCAAAGAAGATTTTTCCCCCCCCCATTTTTTACCATTCAAGCTTAACTATCAAGTATGGGTTTAAAAAAAAAAAAAAAAAAAAAAAGGTAAAAAGTGCATTGTGGGATAACCTCTTGAGATGTACACCTTGCCTGGTATAATCTTTTTCCACTCTTCCTTTTTTTTTTATCCTCACAATAAAGTAGCATTCTCCCTGCTGATCACTGAATCATGAATTTTAGGACTTGTAACATTAGACAATTTTTATTGATCTTCATGAGTTTGCAGCTGGGACTTCAAGGTCATTTGGTCACCAGGGTTAACTTTGCAGCAATGAAAAGCTATTGCTTTCAAAATAGGTGGGTATTTATTATGAACATTTAATTTTCCCAAAACTGCAATACTTGTTAGAAAGCATTGAAAAAATAAGTTCTTGTTTCCTTTGACATGTCCTTTCTTTAAGCATTCTTCTTAACTTGCTGCCCCTGTGACCTCCTTAGTAGCAGATACAATTCATTTCTTATGCAGACTGACAAAAAAGATGCATGGTATATGGCACTGCATATCTTTACTTCATTATTTCCTCATAGCAAAGACTTGAAACTGTAATGTGTGAGAAAGAAAAGGTGCCAACATGACATTTACTACTGCTAATATGAATCTGATTAATTCTACAACAAGAAACATCATCTTAACTCTTTATCTTCTTGTGTGTGTTTTTTGTTTGAACCAAATTGATAAATCAGAATATTTTGACAAATAACATATACTTGCAGCTCTTGTTGAAGCAAACAATATCACAACCTAGTCATTTGCAGTAAGTTTATTATAAGGGAAGCAAGAGGCTGTCTTTTAACAATATTTACATTCATCTACTAAGCTGAAATCTGTTTTATATAGTACATTTACAATATATTTAGCCATAGTTACACTTTATTTTTAGGACAGCACAGTGAAAGTTAGAAATAGTTTCAGTGTGTTTTACCATGCCTTATTCCACAGTGTTGTGATTCACCACATTCAGTGAAAAAAAGACTTTCTCATAAGGAAGTGCTACTAAAACCTAATTATTTTATTTGTGCTCTTTTTAGTAACACAATGCTTTCTTCTTTTCAGAACTTATGTGTCCAAGAACTGACCCCTTTATACCTCAGTGATGAAGCTTTTTCTTTGTTTATACAATCAAAATTATTTTATTAATGCATTTTTATTAGTCTTGATGTCTCATTGATGACTTACTTTGGTTTTGTATTTTAGAAGATTGATTTTCTTTTTCCAGTTATTGTTGGACAGTATGAGAAAAATTAAATATTGTAGTTTCACATTCTTCAGTCTAATTTCTTACTACTCACAGGTTTGCCTGAAATGTCGAAAATGTAGAAACTGTGAAAAGTACTACAGAATGTGCCGATGTATATACTTATAAGTAAAATGTTTTTCTTTAAGAGAAAAAGGGTAAAAAAATTGCAAGTCAAGGACGGGGGAAAAAAAAAACCAAACAAGCATTTGATCTATATATATATGTATAATGTTTCCCTTATGTATAACATATATATTTAAACATTTTTGAAAGCTGTAAAGAAATAACCAAGAATATTCAAATATATGTGACATTTTCAAATGTATAGTGACAAACCCAATGCCAAATGACCTTGTGAGTAAAATATTTTCTTTTGGTTCATTTTGTTCTCTTCCTTTATTGGATCAAATTTTAAATGTCCATAGAATTATTACTGTGGAGAAAAATAATCTGTCTTCTAACACTACTGTCTGGCCATAAAAATATAGAAAAGGGAAAAAAAATGAGAGAAAAAAAATTTATAAACCAGCACTAGAGAAGAATAAACAACATTTTGCCAAAGTCCATAGGCTATCAGTAAGCAAGTGAGGTTAGGACTGGCTGTTGCTTTGTAATACCAAAGCAATACAAATAACTTTGAATGCAAGCAAATGACACATAGGTCAGGATTTTAAATGTGAACACATGCTCCAGAGGAAACCATACAGGAATAAAAATTGTTCCTGTTTTGTTAGTTTAGATTCTGAAAGAAGCTTTTGTGTGTAAAGATGTAACACGATCCCATGCCTGGAGCCATGCCCCATGGTATACAGACTGCTGTGTTTGTCCCAGAGTACCAAAGATAGAGAAACTTGCAGCCTGTCTATCTCCTGCCTGGCACTGGCTTTTGTGAAATTTGATTTACTTTTGCCAGAATAGTACCAAAAGGGACCTTTCTTGTCATTTGTCTGGGGGATTTAGCAGGGAGAGTGTGAGCCCTATTGAAGGTAAATCTTGATGATCATTGCTTTAAAAAAAAAAAAAAATTAAAAAAATTAAACATTTCTGTTCCAGTATTATAAACTCTCCTCTTTGAATACTTTCCAGAAATCTGCTGGTTTAATTTCTTAGTCCCATCTGTTTCCCTCTCAGTGGCTATATTTGTTAGTATTTCCTCAAGCAGCATGTTGTATTGCCCTTACTGTGCTGGAGGAAAAGGGCATAGATTGATCATTTTACAGGACAGGGAAACATTTATTTTGGGCTTAAGTAGAGTCCATTTCATCACTTACTGTTCAGAATTATATAAAAAAAAAATCACTGGTGAAAAAAAAAAAAAAAGGAAAAAAAGGAGAAAAAAGAAAGCACAGGTTGTTTTGGTATAATAGGGGAGGAGAAAGAAAGAAAAAAAAAAAAGGCAGCAATGTCAGGAGGGCCATTAGGCTGCTTATCTGTCTTTCTACTTTGGCACGTGAAAGCTCCCAGCTCAGCATGCCATGTGTCAAATCTATCATTTGATATGTCAGGAATCATTATTCCCTCTTTTGTCACCAGTTTTGACCAAAGGATGAAAAATTGCTGTCTTACACAGACAAAATTATTGCTGAAAAAAGGGCAACTATGGCACATAGGAGTAGGCCAAGGTGAAACCTGGGGAAACTCTCCTTAGATTAGGTCTGGGTTAAGAGAATATTGATCTGTGTGCTAAAAACTGTTGATCTCTCTCTGAGCAGAGGATGACAAATGGTAGCAAACAAAAAATTGAGTGTCTCCAAGGACATTTGAGCTGCTGTTTTCTATGAGTATTTGTTTAGTTTGTGGCTTCTGCTCTGGGGATTTAAACTAAAATAAGCAAATATTAAATGGAAAGGAAACAGCCGTAAAATGATACAGTGAGAAACTACAGGAAGACTACAGTCAGTTAGAAATTACACTGAGTATTAAAACTGATAAATGGCTTAACACTAAGAAAAGGCATGTGTTCACTGCATAAGTTTAACATACTGCAATTTTAAGGTATTTTGTGATAGTAAATGGGATGTCAACATCATATTATTCTTTTATACTAATTTCTGGATCATTCATTTCAAGCATTTTTACAAGTACAAATTTCATGATGTTTTGTATGGGTGATTCACAAAAGAATTATGTTAAGGGCAGTAACAAGCAGAGGCTTCACAGCAGCTTGAACAGCTCTTGAAACCAGCAGCAACCTCCCCTTTTCTTCACTGAACATACCCAGACATGAGAAGGAGATAATCCAGCTCACGTACTCAGACTGGAGCAGTAGCCGTACTGGTTGTGCCAGCAAGTATCCAAGCAAAATAGACACAATTTTCAACAAAGAGAAGAGTCAGGTAAGCAGGTAGAGGCCTTCAAGAGGAAAACTTCATTGAGGAAGTAAATTGTGTCCAGGATTTTCTTTGACTTCATCTTTCATCTGTAAAGCTCTGAGTTTGAATGAAGTTGGAAATAATGGTCATGAAAGGCCCTTTTAACCCCGGGAGAGCTGAGAGGTACTATTAACAAGTACCATATATAACCAACAGTGGAATGGGGATTTGTTTTCTCAACTTTGAGACCCAGAGCAACTGTGACTCTCCCGAGTTTGTGTTGGCATAAACCATAGGCTTCCTAAGGCCCTCTTGTCCGAACAATACCAGTGATTGAGTCCCTTCAGTGCACATTCCTCCCTCTATTCCTGCATATTGCTGCCAAGAGTCATGCATGTCCTGTGACCTTTCTTAATTTGGCAGTGCTGGTTTGCTACTCATATACTTTCCCATTTTCTTCTGTTTCCTATTGGAGGTAACTGAGGAGTTGCAGACAACTAGTCTGAGCTTCGCAGCACCGCAGATACCTAGGAGCAGGTAGGGGTGCATGTAGCTGACAGCTATCATTTTGAATGCTTCAGTGTGCATAAACAGTCAAAAGACACATACTGCTTTTGAATGGATGCAGCAGAATGAAAAGAAAATGCCATGGAGATTTTCAGGGTCCCCACTCCAAGTGAAGTTGATTGGTTGTAGCAGAGCTCACCTGAATGCTCAGCTGAAGGGTTTGGAATTGAAAAATGTCAATTTATCAAAAGTGAAATATCCCAGAGTTGGGACTATTTTGATACAGTTTCAATTGATTCTGTGCTGCGTTCCTGAAAGATCATGTACCTCCTTCCTTGGAAACCTGCCCCTGAGCTGATGAGAAGCCATAACAGATTCCCAACTCCTAAACTCCCAAACTCTTTCACCATCTAGCAGCTTTCCTGATGAGCTGACACAGAGCAGAAGCTTCTCCCATGGACACAAAAGCTTTCTAAGAGAGAGATTATATTCCAAATGAATGTTGTGCAGTTTTTAATGCTAAGCATGTCACCCCAGCATAGAAAAGTAATTCAGTCCCACAAACCTTTTGCAACTAATATTGAATTTGACTACTGTGAGACCGAGCAGATAAATTCCAGTGCTCTTCGCAAATGGTCAAAAAAAAGACACATGTAAACAATGAAAATGTTGCATCATTAAGAACTGATACCAAGGCATGTCTCGCTTAGAGTGGGTAGAAATTCTTTGAATAGCTCAAACATATTTTCAATGCAAAAAGTATCTCATTTGAAACTGATAATTTGCCCACATAATTCAGTTATGACAGTTTCACTCCTCCTTTCTCATTTTCACAAGAGCATTAAAATACGGTGAAAAAAAATACTTTTTTGCTCAAAATGAAATGAAGCCAAATGTCATCTCAGAAAAAAAAAAAAAAAAAAAAAAAAAAAAAACACAAAAACCAACCAACCAACCAAAAATGTTTATTTCATTTCTGGTTTTCCAGGCCAGAAAAAAACATCCAATCATTTGTTTTCCTTATTTGAAGACAGAGGTGCAAATAAAGTTTAGGGACTTGGAGGGTTTGGGGAAGGAGGGAGTTCCCAAGACCGGACGAGTGACCAGTCAGGTGTATTTTCCCTTCTTTTTGGATTGTTTACAGTAAGGTTAAATCCAGACAGATAAGGTGGGCAGAAAAAACCCTAAGCACATTTCTATTGAAATATTTAGGTTCTCCATAATACAGAAGCCATAGGATGCCCTGTGTTGGCAGTGGCTCTAGGGATTTGTACAATGTGTTGGCTAACATCTTACTTCACTGGAAGGCAAAACTACCAGTTCACTATACAACTTAGTCATATATTCTTGTAGATAGTCGTTTGCGATTTGTTCCTAGCTCTCTGAAAGTTTTGAAAAGCTCTAATTTTGGTTGAATAATGTCACAGAGGTGTAGAACATTTATCCTTTGAACTTAGCATTAGCTCAAAGGTTATTTGTCAGGCTTATAGTGAAGGACAAGAGAGGTTGTTGAATCAGTTCTCTACTCTCAAAAGAGGCAATCTTGCCTCCTGCCCTTAACTGCTCTCTTCTCTGGTACCTATTCTGCATCTTGTCTGGCCCCTCTGTGAGGCAGCTCAGCTTACTGCACTGGCAGAACATCATTCACAATTTTTGGTGGGTTCACATTCTTTCTAAGTAGTACTCAGAATTAATTTACCAAGGACTCATAGAAATTTCAGAGCCATCAGAAGAAAGCACAGTTAGGACTGAAATATGGTGGGAAGAAGAGAACAGAAAAAGATGAAGAACTGACTTAGCTCAGGTCACGTCATGGAGGAGATGAGAAAGTATTATGGTACACTTATACTGATGTTGTTCTCATACATTTGCATCATCATTCACAAATGGGCATTTTCCACCACAACTGCAAAGGTGGCTGAACTCCTACTTGTTTACATGGGTATGTAACCAATAATGCAGTTGCACATTTAAAGGCAGGGTTGAATTGGAAAGGAGAGAGAGGAAGGATTTCCCTTGTCTCTTTTCTTGGTTGTCTCCACAGTAGCATGATTGTACTTTTCTTCACTCCACCAGCCTTATCTACCTGGACTGGTGTGTGGGAGTACGGTCAGAGGACTACTGGGACTGGAAAAAGAAGAATAAGAAAAAAAGCAAAAACAAAGACGAGAACAATTAAATACCTCATTATCTGACAAGTTATTCACAGTTTTATAAGTTAAAATAGAGTAGTTCATGTTAAATGTATTAGAATAGGATTAATTATTTTTACTTGCTCAAATGTTCCTATTTGATTGGTTTGGTTTTCCCCTGGTTACTACCCCTTTGATTGGTTGCCGTTTTTCCCCTCTCCCTACTGGCTGACTGCTGTCACAGTGCACCTGTGACGTATATGGCTGGTTCCCTCCTATACCTCTCCTTAATCGTTTGTAGCCCATCCCTCTTTACCCGTTATTGGCTCAGACCTGTTAATCTCCTCCCAGAACCCCGCCTAGTTTCTAGTTCCTTCTAGCTAGCCCCTATAAAACCGTTTTACTCCATTAAATATTCGGCCATTTTGCATTACCCTGCATTGCGTGCAGAGTGGTCCTTCCCGTTTCCCCCCAAGGTCTGTGTCACCCATGCCCCCACTTCTGCACACTGCAGCTGCCTGGGGCAGTGGGGACACAGTCATAGGCCATCTAGCAAGGCCACTTCAAATGGTGGGCAGTGGCTTAAAAACTTATCTATTTGATTTTTTGCACTTGTAATTCAGTGGGCCTGTGCCCTGGAGAGCTGCCAGGCTGGTGCTGTTTAGCTCCTTGCTAAGGCACAGTGTATTTGCGCCACTCGTACTGGGCTTATGTCACACAGTGACAAATCTGCACAGAGCTGCTCTCGCCTCTCAAATGAACACTCAAAGAAGCACTTGTAGGTCATAAGGCCAGATCCATTGGCTGGAAAACTGACTTGTTAATTGCTTCCAAGACCGTTAACTCAAGTCACGAGCACTTAGCAGAGCACTGGCCTTGCACCTTGCAGCTCCCAGCGGCGGCTCATGGAGCACAATGGCAGGGACCTCAGCAGCCACGCTCTGGGGGTGTGGGCCCAGGGTGCCCAGGGCTGCTCAGAGCAGCAAAGCTCCAGCTTTGGTGGGAAGATCAACTGCCTCAAACAGGCAGTGTGCAGGAGCAGGGGAAGATTTTTCAGGCTTTTGGGCGCCTAAGGAGATGCAATGTCCTGTGATACTGCGTCAGGACAGGGATTGCATCCTAATGGGTACATTTATATAATAATAATTAAAAAAAAAAAAAAAAAAAAAGACAAAATCAGGAAAAAAAGGATTGTTATTATAATCATGCTCTTACTTGAGAGTCTGAAATTCATATTTACAAGACATACTTCTTTTAAAGTATATTATAAAAGCCAGAATGCTACTTTAACCCTTTGCCTCATTAGTCTCTGAGTTGTTATTATAGGCTGCTCTTTCAGTGTCAACTGTCTGCCAAGAGTAACTTGCTTGCCTCCAACATCAATGAAGAAATTTCCTTATTTGCTATGGAGATCCCTTTGTAGACCACAAGGTAAATGAATCACTGCCCATAACTATAATTTGACTCAAAGACAAGAAAAACTTCCTGGTCTGTAAATCCCCTCCCTGTAGTCTTGGCTAGTTCCTGCCTGCCATCTTGTGGCAGTAAAAATTTAATTCAGCTCTAGCTAAAATCATCCTTCCAGACTGAGGTGCCGCAAAGCACAGGTTGTTTCCCATCCCACCGTTAAGAGCTTATTTACTGCTCATGTTCAGAGGCACCCTGTGCTGCTGCCCAGGGAGGGGTGAAATCACCATCTCTAAAGGTATTTAAGAGACATGTGGACGCAGCGCTTAGGGACACGGTTTAGTGGAGGACTCGGCAGTGTGGAGCTAATGGTTAAACTGGATGACCTTAAAGTCTTTTCTGACCTAAATTATTATATTATTCCATGTTAGGCACACACCATGGTAACAGGGGGTCCATCCTTTTCTAGAATTTGGTGACAAGTCTGAAGTAAAATGTTTCCATCAACAGGCTGGAAGATGTTCAGAGTGAGAAGGGGAGATTAGATTGGATTAGAAATATATGGACAGTGTACCAAACCAGAAATCAAATCTTGTCCAGAATAACTAATTTTTTTCCCTTTTATAATTATCTCTGAAGGGAATGATAAAGTAATATGGAGAACCAGGAGAAGCCACAGTCAGACTTGGGAACATTGAAATAATGGTCAGCAGATCTGTAGTGCAAGACATGAGTAGAGCCTATACAAGGCTTCACAGCAAGTAAGACAAAATTGAATTTGCTCAAATATGAGTTCAAATATGAGGACAGGCCACAGCTGTCATGGAGAACAAAAAGGCAAATGGAAATGGCTGGAGCAGCAACAAACAGCTCTGTCCCAGTTTCAGAGGACAGTCTTTAAAGCCACATCCGATATTACTGTAGTGGCTGGGACTGTACAATAATGTGTCAGCCATGCAGAGAGGCTGCCTCTTCTCCAAACACACCACAGCTATGGTGCCATGGGCTGACTCCTGCTCAGCCACAAGAAGTATCAGCAGAAAATGTGGCTCTACAAACAGTTTATTGCCTCAAGCAACATGCCATTCAAGACATCAGTCTGCTTTATCACAGCTAGAGACATTTAGAGATCCCTAGAGAGCCTTTGGCATCAAATTCACAGGTCCTGCTTGCTTTTTAGTGATGAGAGCTTGCACCATTCACACAGGCCAGTGCCAGCAAAGGTTACTGAAGCAATGGCTTTCCTTGGCAGGGCAGGTAAAGACTGAGCACAATTCGTGTCTGTAAGGGCTAAATTCATGCAGACATTGCACTGCAATCACAAACATGAAAGCGGAGGGCTCTTAAGATGAACATTCTGGTGGAAAAGTGCAGGGAAGAGGGAATCCCTTAAGGTCTTTGCAGTGAATTTAATAGCTCCAACATTTCCACTCATCCTAGCATGATAGCATTTCTGTCAGAACAAAATATTGCTAGTAGTGTGAAATAAGGTACTTGGAAGTTAGGAAATGCCAGCACTGAAACCTAATGAGAGAGTTATTAACTATATGATGGCAGATTTACTTCTGAGGGATGTCCATGGCAATCATCATTCAGGCCCTTTATGATAACAGGAAGGAAAAGCTGTTCCTTAGATCAGTCTTCCCTTGCTTTTTCTGTAAGGCAAGGGCTGCTCAATATTTTAGAAATATTTCTGCAGACCAGTAAGCCCACAGCAGCTTTAATTTATAAAAGCAATGGATGGTCATTAGATATTATATTTTTAGCCTTGTTTGTGAGGACAGATGTTGGGGGTTTTTTAAAGAAAGATCTTCAAGGACTGTGGTCCAACATTTTTCCATATTTTACAGCCTTCCAGACTGATTGGTTTCCAGGCCAAAAGGTGGTTTTATAGATTATTCTTTCCTCACATTACAGAATGAGATAAAATGATGTGATGATGTAAGTAGCTGTGTCTTCTTTGACCTCTGTCCCAAAGGGTGCTGAGCTAATCAATTAAACGAAAATTTCTCCAAGTAGTCCTTAGTCCAATGCTCTTCTTAATATGTAATATTGTTGTGTGAATTCAGTCACAGAACCACAGAGCAATTCAGGCTGGAAGGGATGGCGTGTGATCTTTAGTCCGACCTCCTGCTTAAATCTGGTTTATATTTACTTATATTAAAGCTGTAAATCTGTAAAAGGGTTCCATAGAAGCTATTCCTGAAGTTACTTTTGATGTGCATTCATTGTTCACGTTTGCATGCGCCACTGTAAAGTGTTACATTATCCTGCCTCTGGATGTCAGCATTTGCCCTGATTTGGAGACATTTTTAAAATGTCCTTAAAATCACTTGTCTGTAAGGAACCATGAAGCCAGAGGGATTCCAGTTCTCATTCTGAAATTGTTTGAACAGTTTGGTCTGACTGGAATAATTACCCCGAGTCAGAAAATTATATTCTCTCTGCAGTTGAGAAGGGATTTTTTTCAGTATTTCACTTTTAAGATGTAGGGGAAAGGGAGACTCAATCCTGAAATCACCTTTTCCCCTAACATTTAGACTGCAAGCCATGAGCAAGAAATAAGAAATGAGAAGAAATAGAACAGGTTCAAGCACTTGCTTTGCTACCCACTTGCTGATGATACACTATCTGATGAGCATAAGTTATACACAGCTTTTTATTTCAAACTAAAGCTTTTCCTCTGGGATAAGATCTGTATGAGGCTGCATTACTCCTGCTTTCGTTGTGGCCAGGTGGTGGGGATAGAAGCTATAGAAAGGCTATTTTGCTCTTCACAGATGTAGTCAGTCATGGCCATCGTGGAGGAAGAACAGGAGAGTAAAGAGGAAAGTGATTATTTAAACAGAAATACCATAATGTCTATCCAGTGTAGCATACCTTCAATCTCTCTACTGGTGCACACCACTAAGCTCTGAAACCCAGTGGGGTCGCAGTGTGGCTTCTGCAGGCTTAGTCATAGCAGGATCTCCGTAGCACCCAATTCTCAGAAACACACAAAAGATTTGAAGGGACTCAGCCCCCCATGGGACCAGTTCTCTGCTTTTCTATAGCTCCAAGTATGTGCACTCAAAGACATTGCTGGTAAAATTTCTCTAGATCTCAGTAACTGGGTATAAGCATGGCCCATGGAAATTCATCTGCCTAGATGATTTTACTTCTTATTTTGACACAGTTAGATAGAACCATAGAATATTCCAGGCTGGAAGAGACCCATGAGAATCATCCAGTCCAAATCTCTGCTCCTTGCAGGACTATGTAAAATTAAACCATATGACTAAGAACATCATCCAGACAGTCCTTGAACTCTGGCAAGCTTGGTGCCCTGACCACTTCCCTAGGTAGCCTGTTCCAGTGACTGATCACTCTCTTCATGTAGACCCTTTTCCTAGCGCCCAATCTGAACTTTCTCAGGAACAGTTTCATTTCATTTCCTTGTGTCCTATTGCTGGTCACCAGAGAGAGATCAGCAACCTCCCACCCTGCTGCCCTCCTTGAGGAAGTTGCAGGCTGTGATGAGATCACCCCTCAGCCTTCCCTTCTTCAAGTTGAACCAATTAAGTGACCTCCGCAGCTGCTCTTAAGTCTTGACCTTGAGGACTTTCACCATCTTGGTGACCCTTCTCTAGGCACATTCCCATAGCTTTATATCCTTCTTATGCTGTGGTGCCCCAAGCCACACAGAGCACTCAAGGTGAGGCCACACCAGTTTGGTGCAGAGTGGGACAATCACCTCCCTTGTCTAGGTGGCAATGTTGTGCTTGAATCCAATAATATAATGTATAATCCAATAATCTCCAATGTAAAACAAACTAAAAAAAAAACCACAAAATTTCTGTAAGGAAATTATTTAGTTAAGATTGAATTTCCTAACAAAACAGAAATAAGTGATAACTCATGCATGCAAACCACAATGTTTTGTCCCATGTGGACTTATATTCCTACCATCATACATTAACAAGTTCAATCTCACAATCACAGTGTATTGGTAGAATGCTGCCCCCTGAAGCATGACAAACAGTTTTATGCTGGAATTAATGAAATTTTCTATTTTTATTCATTGCATTGGGATGTGAGCTAACACAATAGATGCCTTAGAAGGAGTGAATATTCAAAAACACCCCTTTTCCTGTGTATTGAAAAAGTCTTGTTTTCAGATTGGATTTAATGCAGGACACTTATTTAATAACTCCAGCATAATTGTTCTGGCTAAATACATCTGGCAGAAGTAAGATTCAAATTAAAACAAACAAACAAACAAACAAACAAAGCCCTGACATTTATATAAGAGGAAACCTTGTCATGCTAAATGTGGACTGATCTAACATAAATATTGGTGGAGCAATATTAACATAGCCAAATTTTCCCCCCTTTCAGTCACTCATTAAACTGGTTTGGATTTACACGTGCTTTTATCATTTCCAAGTCTAATGAAAATGGTGTAAATGGTCCCAGTATTAAGATCAAGTAAGAAAACACTTTCATGCTATGCATCTGTCTATGACATTTTGAACTAAATTAGAGATAATTTAAGAAAAGTGGGTGTAATCAAGCCCATAGAACTAGATGAAATGTGTTTGTGGGCACTACAAGAGCTGCCATTTGCTATTATAAGGCTACTCTAAGTCTTCACTGTAAGGTAATGGAAATTAGGCAAAATCTCCAATGAATGAGAAAAAAAGCAAATGTAGCACCCATCTTCAAAGGGTGAGAAAAGAAAAAGGGTAGCCTGTTCTCTTAATGTCTGTTCACAGAAAAATAGGAGGTAAACTTTCCTGGAGAATATTTGGTGCCACAAGAATTTGACTGGAAGCAACCAGCACAGATGTATCAAGGGTCCATCATGGCTAATGGCTTTGTTTGATGAGATGACTGAGTCATAGAACTGCTGGAGACTTGTAGAAGTGGCTTTAGCAAGGCGTAAGTAAACCATAATAACCTCAGAGTGAAATCAAAGAGACAGACTGGAAGGTCAAGATTACTTTGAACAGCTCTCAGGATCTGCCTTTATGAATTTATTCTTCAGTAGCAAAGGAGTAGATGTTCTTGCTTCCAACAAACAAATCAAAGTGAATTGCTATTATTACTTGATCAGTTCTGATGCTCCTTTATGCAGCATAGTGCATGAAAATACAGTCTCTGCTGAAAAACAGCTCCCATGACAAGCTAGAAGGAAGCCAGAAAGCCTGAAAAATGGAAGACAATGTAGTGCTTGTGGTCTTTGTGATCTTCACTGTCAGTTACTGCTTCTGTCTTCCATTAAGACTTTTTGATTACAAGGTGGAGGATGGGGAGGGGAGTTTATAGATAAATTTGTGGTTTTACAACTTGTACCCTACTTGTATCCTATTAACCATGAATGTAAAAGAAGAAATACTCAGCATTCAATTTAGAACCACCCTATATGAAAGACGGCCATCACATTATAATTTAAATTAAATGCTCATCAAGTTTTTTGAAATATGTTTTAGTCTAAATGCAAAATATCTGGGACATGTAATTCTACAATGAATAAAATCGTAGATCATATCCAGAACTGATATGATTAAGACTAGAAATAAAAGTGCTCCTGAAACAAGACAAAACTAGCTCCGAATAATCATTAAGAAGAGTCTCTGGGTCAAGTTATCTTCAGATCAGCTCACACAACAGAACCCACATCAGGAGCTTTCAGGTACAGAGTTCTCTGTGTCACACAGCACCTGAACAAAAGGGTTTAATAAGGAGAAATGAAGAGATAACATCCACATGCCTAAGATTTTGTGATTTTTCAGTGATGAATACAATGGAGGTTGTGTGAGGATGGATCCAAAGATTCTTATCACAGAACACAGACACTTTGTAGGATAATGAAAAGATAAAAAGAAAACATTTGAAGGGCTCCTGTATTCTGTCAATAGAGAAGGGATGATGAAATCTTAAGGAAAGACTGGAAAAGCCAACAGGCAATTCTATGGGCTTTGTTTTCACTGTGGTGTTAGAAATGGTTTTGATTTCTGAGATGGACTACAGTTTCTGCACATAAATAACATCTTTGATCTAAAATGCAATTGCTGACAGGTAGAAAGTCTGATCAGTGTTCAACTTTCCTCACCCTCTTTTTTCTCTTTGTCTGATTTCTTTGAAGTTAAGTAAAATATTCCTAGCCTGCTATCACCATCACTTCATATAAAAAGTCAAGGAATCCAGACTAGTCATGACAAATTACATACAAGCTAAGGAATAGTTTCTTCCAAACAGACTACAATTTGGGATAAGGTGTATCCTTGTAAAAAAGTACATTTCTTCAGCTTTGTATTTTTCTAATGTACTCATAAAATAGGAAGATAAATTTATTTCCTGGCAATACTCATGAAGCCAGTACTTCACACCAGTATTTGGCATCAGAGGAAAACATATAGTACATTTCTTTTGATACTAAAGGGACTGGGAAAATAGAAGGTTAAGTAAACTTAATATTTCCTCGAAGAAAGGATTTTTTTTTCTCATTACTTTGCTTCTTAACTTCACAGTAAATACCTGCCCTCTTCATATACATGCACCTTCCCTAAATTCATACTGTTGTCACATGTTTTTTTCAGTTTGTGTTTTATGGTCATATAGAATATTTTATGCCTCATTTATCTTTTTTTAAATTTTTGGTTGCAGTAGCACCAAAGTGTCTTTTGACTGATTCATAGAAGTGCAGCATTTCTAAATTTGATAACAATATTTCTTAACAGCAAGTAACTGATGTATTCAGAAAATCAGGTTTTCTTCTTTTTCTTTAGTGTGTAAACAGTATAAATACACCCTAATGCTGTGACTAACTGCTGGAAACTGGCAGAAGCAGCTGAGAGAACTGGAATTGCTTAGTCTGAAGAAAAGGAGGCTCGGGAGGGACCTTATTGTGCTCCACAGCTACCCAAAAGGAGATTGCAGTGAAGTGGGACTATGAAGTAATATATGGTAAGACAAGAGCAAATGACCTCAGACTGTGTTAGGGTAAGTTTTGGTAGGATATTAGGAAACATTTCTTCACTGAGAGCATTGTCTAGCTTTGTAACAGTCTGCCCATGGACATGGTTGATTCACCATCCCTGGAGGTAAGTAAAAAACATGTAGATGTGGCCCTTAGGGACATGGTTTAATGGTGGATTTGGCAGTGCTGGGTTAATGTTGGGCCTTGATGATCTTAAAGGTCTTTTCCAACCTAAATGGTTTTATGATTCTATTTTTTTTTAAATGAAATGAGCTCACAGAGCAGAAGATAATAAAGATCGCACTCCATGTCAGTAATATAAGCTGGGATCCAAGTCAAACTGGAACATGGGAGGTTTGCAGAGCTACTACCATCCAGCAGGTATCAGATGCGGTTCCATGGATATGAGGCATTGAAAAATGTATCAGGTTGACAGCTTTGAAAAGTAAAATTCTCACTCTACAACTGAAAAATAAAGTAAACCATGACTGATGAAACTTCTCACGAGCACGGTACACTTACAAAAGCAAGTAGTCTGCTTTGGTGACAAAAAGCAGTTGTTCTTCTATCACCTCCACTGAGACTATCAGCAAGAGCACCTATGTTTTATCCTTTTTCCATGTGTCATAATACAAGTTCTTCTGGTACTGTATTAAGCACAGGTGATTAACTTGTGTCATTTGCTTGTTCCTTGACCTTCAGTCATTTTGTTCAACCTAAAAGTTAAATTAGTTTTTAGACTCTTTGAACCCAAGTCTTTTAATACTTTGAAAACAAGAGACAAAGGTTTTAAACTCGATCTGATATTCTGGGGGAAGTCAGCACCAAGTTGAAACTGAGTTGATCTGTTTGTAACAGCCATTGCCACTAATTCCATGGAGGTATGTACCACCTGGATCTTCCCAAGCTCTGAGCACTTCAGATCCACAAAATGGATCATGGAACCACATCAAAGCTGTAGATCCAGCAGAAAAATGTGAAAAACAGAAGACAGCTTGAAATGGTTGAGACAATGTCAGTGAGGAATCAAGCAGAGATCTTCACTAGGGGACTGAATTAGACAGTCAGGTATACTGCTTCTAACAAGAGAGACTGCACCAAGACTGTCCAGAATTGCCCACTGTCTACCTGTTCTTCATATGCTCATAGGTCATATGATAAGACTTGGAATTTCTCTAAGAGTTCTGTTGCTATATGTGGTAAAGATCAGATAGCTCTGTATTGCCTACTATTACATATCATCCTAATCTATCTGCAAGTAGATGTTAAATTGGTTTATAAAGGAACAGCTAATCCTTGCAGTATTCTGTAATTAAAACTTTCAGTCACTACCTGTTTTATTGTTGCATCCTGGGAGTGCATAGAAATTTATCATATTCTTCTGAATTTCTACAAACTCCCTTAAACAGGGCTGTAATATCACATGATATAGAGGGGTCAAGGAGGAAGATAATGGAACCACCCACTCTTTGCACCATTAATGTAGTTTGAATGCCATGTTCTGGTCTGAAGTCAGCCCTTTAACTTCCAGTTTGATTAGCTTTTCTGTGAACCTGTTCCAGAAGGAAGGACAGTGGGCAACAGCTGAATGTATCATAAAATCATAGAATGATTTGGGTTTGAGGACACCTTAAAGATCATCTATTTCCAACTCCCCTGCCATCTCTCATGAATTTCTCAAACAGGACTCAAATTTGTAGTACACAGCTCAAGAACATGGACCCCTTTCCAGTGGGGCATGAAAAGATCTTTAAATGGTGAGAGCTAGACCAAAGGTATCCTAAAGAACAGAAAGGCTCTGTAACCTATGAATACCTGGTGCCTTTTTAAAGCTCATTAAAAATGTTTCTCAATAAAAAGATGTAAAAGGAACTTGGTGGTGTGAAATGTGTTTGTTTAAACTGAAGTCCGCAGTGACGGGTTGACCTTGGATGGTCACCAGACACTAAGCCAGTCACTCCCTCACTCCCTTTCCTCAGCAGGACAGGGGTAGAAGAAACACTGAAAAAGTCATAGACTGAGATAAAGACAGGGAGATCATTCCCTAATTACCATCATGGACATGACTTTAGGGAAATTATTTTTATTTATTGTCAACTTATAACAGCAGGAAAGTGAGAAATTAAAGCAAAATTAAAAGGACCTTCCCCTCCACCATTTCTTTTTCCCAGGCTTCATTTCATTCCTGACTCTTCTACTTTCTCTGGCCCAAGCAGATCAGGGGGATGGGGCATGCATGTTGGAGTCAGCTCACAACTGATAACTTTGTCTCTGCTGCTCCTTTCTCCTCATGCTTTTCCACTGTTGCAGCATGGGTGCCTCCCACAGGATGCAGTCCTTCACAAACTTTTCCAGTGTGGGTCTTTCCCACAAAGTAGTCTTTTGGGAACATATTGCTCCAGTGTGGGTCCTCCACAGGTCCTGCCAGAAACCCCTCTCCTGTGTGGGTCCTCTCCATAGGCCACAGCTCCTCCCAAGAGGCTATTCCACTGTAGGGTCTCCATGGGTTCCAGTTTCTCTCAGGCACATCCCTCTTCTCTGGTGTAGGGTCCTCCATGGGCTACATGAGGACAACATGCATCACCATGGGTTTTACCATGGACTGCAATGGAATCTGTGATCCAGTGCTTAGGGCACCTCCTCTCCCTCCTTCTTCACTGACCTTGGTGTCTCCAGGACTGTTTCTCTCACATTTTCTCACTCATCTCTCATAGCTGCTGTGCAACACCTTTTTAACCTTTCTCAAACATGTTATCACAGAGGTGCTACCAACAAAGCTTAAGGGAGTCTGCTTTGGCCAGTGGCAGGTCCGTTCTGAAGCCAGCTGGAACTGGCTCTGTCTGACATAGTGGAAGCTTCTGGTGTCTTCTCACAGACACTAATCCTGCAGCCCCCTGCTCCCAAAACCTTGGCACATAAACATACACAACAATGTTAATAACATCTGGCTTAGACATTTATTCTCAAATGCCTTACTCATTGAATTCTCAGGCAAAATTACTGCCTATCTGTCCTGGTTAGAATCCATCACAATGCTTTGAATAGTAGTAGATTTTCTCTTACAAGAAAAAAACAAGCCCATTATTATTATTGTTGTTTACTATTCTTTTAAAGTCATCATAAGACGTGTTTGCTTCAGTGAGCACTGTGATCTGCACACATTTTATATTTTAGAAAAATAGCCTACCCTCTTTTCCCACTGCTTCATGGAGGCTGTTTGAAGATGAGACTGGCATAATAAGGTCAGCACTGCTGGGTAGTGTAACAAACTTGTCAGTAAATGTTAATATCAAAAACAGCATCTCAGAAACATTTTCTTTATTCTTCTCACTTGCTTAAGATGTGTGGTTTCCTGTCTTAACACTATGTTCAGAAAAAAAATATACACAGATTTAAAAAGAAGTTTAATTAAAACAGTTCATTTAAAGCCAGGAAAATATTCAGAATCTGGTCATTAGAAGGAAAGAGAATAGGCATCTATGTATACTTAATTTCCTGTCCATACTAGAAATAAAGTCTTTCAGGGTGAATTTCTGACATATTCATCACCATCACACCCAGGAACCATGAGTTAAATCCTTGACCATGTATAAATCCTCTTTTTGATGCTTCAGTGGAAGATTCACCATTACAGAAAAATACTATGCAAATCAGATTACATTTTCCTGCCTTAGGGATTCCAATCCTTCTGCCCATTGACCATGTCAACCTTCTCTATATAGACACACTAGAAAATCCCAGAGAAAGAAGTAATAAAAATAATAGAATTATGAAATCCTTACAGAGATAGAGAAAAGAGATTAATTTACTCGGGAAAGAAATGAGAAAGGTGTCAACAGAAGGACAAAATTTGGAAAAAATGTGGAGAAGAACTATTCACACTTCCATATTTTCTAAATATAGTAATTATATTCAGAATTATAAGCAAAGAGAAAGGTCATGGTTCCAACTGTGGGGTTTTGCATCAAGTTCTGCCCTTTGCATGAGCAAATTTGAATCTCAGGCATGTGTTATGTGCAATGCGGTGCCTGCATATAAATTTACTGCACTAATCAAAGAACAGAATATGTGAAAGTCTTCAGGGTTTATCAGCACAGCTGTCAGTGGTGACACTGAGCTCATGTTGCCTGCATCCCAGAAGCTGTGGTGAGCAGGACAGTGTCTGTGCTATTATGCACTGATAAGAGATGCACCATACTACATCTTCACACTCATAGTTACCTGGGTACCAGTTGGCTTGATAGAAAGGGGAGAAATCTGGCATGTGGATATAGCAGGCTCTAGTCTGCTGAAAGAACCACACAGATGTACCCACAAGTAACCAGGTTCCAAAGGGTCAGGAGGCCTTTTATGTATTGTACAGAAAATACCTTTTCCCCTTTGATATTTCCAGGTAATTTAATTTGAACCCATTTGTGCTTTCCTATTTGGTGAAGAAAAACAACTGATTTGTCTAAGTGATTCAGAGAGGTGGCTGTGGGTAACATACCATCTAATCCACCTCCTTTCACTGAGAAACTGAAAGATTTGCAGCTAAACTTCCTAAGTGGGGAGGGAACAGAAGGAGCCTAAAAGCATGTAATGTCACTAAACTCTATTCAATAAGTGTAAAATTTATTCCACAGTCTCTTCAGCAAATATATTTATGGCTTTTACATTTGTGATGGCTTATTATTCTGACATAAAATTTTTGTTTGTTTATTCAAACTTGTCCAGCAGTACAGGACTGCTCTGCAATTTCTATATTTTCAGATTATTTAGGGTAAAAGCAAGGTTCTATTTGTAGACTGCACATAAAAATTCCTGAGGCAAGAGGTTGCATAGCAATGGGAATATAGTGCATGCTCAATACTGAACCGTCATCCTTGCCTTTCTGTTACTATGGAGATAGCATGGCTGCTTCACAGCTTACTCTGCTATCACCACAGCTGCAACCAGAGTTTTGGTGGGGTGCATGTGATGTCACTGCTCCTCATACCTTCTCTGTCCTTCAAAAACACTACTGAGGAAACTGATTATTTTTCAGTCTGTGCTTAGATCACAGCTTGTTGAGGCACTATGTTACTTCTCTGTTTATCTCTGCCAGTGCATCCTAGGACTGCATGAAGCTCAAGGGGGAAAAAAGACTTATTCTTTAAACACATGCACCTCTAAAAATACTACTGTGAATTATCTCTTTTCTGTCTAAGAACCTACAAACAGGATCTCATATCTCATTTTAGAGAACTCTATATATTTATATGTTCAATTTAATATTGTGATGTGAAAACCATTATTAACTTAGATGATAATTACGGTACATTTTTCAAGCATTTTGTGTTCTAGGGCTGCAGTGAGGGAGAAAGGGAGGGGAGTTAAGTAGCTGATGGCTCCAGGTATGAGAGAGGCATAGGGCAAGGAGCCATCTCTCTTGTTGTTGTGCCAAAAACATTTTAGCTAACACATTGAACAGAAAAGCAGGTCACATGATGGTTTCTTTTTATGAACAACACTTGACAGGCTGCACTTGTTCAGAAGTATGTCTTCTTTTTTGAAAGATGTTTCTTACTTCAAGATGGGAGAAGCACCTACAACTGGATATATAAAAAACCCATTTAATATACATGTGAATATTTCACATATTCATAATAATCTCCAATGCTGCTTTAAACCCACATAGTCAAGACCATTTATTCTTAACTAGGACTACCATATATTCAGTTTTTTCTATTAAAAAAGAAACAATTTTTTTTTTCCACTGAACTCTCTCTTGCCTGCATGAATTTTGAAGAATTGCCTTTTTGTTTGAAGTTTTGCCTGAATAATATGTTGTTTCAGATGAAAGGGCTCAAACTACTCTGCATTTGCTATATGACAGCAATGAGTTCAGATCTTTCATCAAGAGCCAAAATTTAGTAAGCAGGAAAATCATGAGATTTTCTCATTATTGTCCTCCACAGCCAGAGGTACATGTGCAATAAAAGCAAAGATTTTAAGGAACTATCAGTCTTCTTCCCATCTACTAAGCAACAGGGAAGCACTGGAATCACCCAAGAAGCTTCAGAAAGACTATCTTATCTGCTTTAACGTTATTTTGTTAACTCTGTTGAATTGTGTTACTTGCCATCACAACTGTTGTCATTTGATATACAGATTCAACCCTTTAAACAACATAAAATGTAAATAATGTTTTACTTATACCTTTTCATTTCCTCAATGCATACCATGCACCTTGGAGCATAAGTTTTATGAAGCGTGCCTGCCCTCTGACTCATCTAAGTGAAATACTCAGCCTATGCCATAGATAAAATCTATCTAATGTAACATTGAGTGGCCCTCATCATATATATATTTTGCTATGTTATACTAGTCTTCTGCTCTTTCAAAACGCTCTCAAAATTACATTCAGAGAGGTGCAAATCACTCAGCTCTGCTATTCAGTATGTCCAAGGGTGAGTCCATTTCCCATTATAATCCATCATGCTCCTTGCATAAACAGGTTCCCGTAAGACTGGAGTCTGGTTTGCATCCCACTAAGACTAATGGCCGTCCCATGCACACATCATGGGCACTTCAGAGACAATTCAGCCACGCCGTAAGGCCGGAATTGCTCGGCTGAGGGGCGAGCAGCCCGTCCGCCCTGCCCTGCCCTGCCCTGCCCTGCCCGTGCGGTGCCGGCCCCTTCGCGGCGCTGTCCGCGGTGCTGGAGGCGGGAGCATCATCTCCGCCGCGAATCCCCGCAGGCACCGCGGCAGAAGGGAAAGGGTTTTGGCAGTCTTACCTGCACTCAGTTAAAAAAAAAAAAAAAAAAAAAAAAAATTGCTGTGGGAGAAAATTAATTATTATACAAATTTCCTTATATGATGTGACTTCATATGGCAGTGGGGTGGACTAAATGATATTTCAAGGTCCTTTCCAAATTAAACCATTCTATGATTTTATGAATATTAAAGCAGATTTAAACAGTGCTAATCCCTTTCCAAAACAGACACATTTTGATATCGATGTCACTAGAATAAACCAGCTTTCTCAAACATAAGTGCAGTTAGCTTCTGCCATGATTTTTCACAGTGAATTTTTCAGAATCTGCTGTAGGTTTAAAGCAAATAATCATATTTAAGTTATGGAAGGGTTCTTGTAATCAAATGTTTGTTAGCAGTTATCTGGTTTTAGCAGTGCACTTTCAGAGATTTCGTGCTCTTTCTTGAAAACAAGAGAACAGCTAGGCTAAACTGAAGAAGAAACCTGGGTTTCAGGTGATAGTCTCTCCCCTCTGGAATTAATGAAGTACTTCAGAGAGATCAGAAAAAGACAAGATCAAACACCTGAGTCAAGAAAGCACTTAAGACAACAGCTACTTCCACAGGGGGATTGTAAGTCATTCGTATGGGGACCCTAGGAGTTTCAAGAAGAGGCTTATTAGGAAGATAAATGGGACATGGGAAGCTGTTCTCTGGCTGGCAAGTGGCCAGAAGGACATGAAAAGAAGGACATGAATGAGAAGCACATAAACAAAGGTAATAGAGCAGTCACACACATAAGCAGTGAAGAAAAGCACTCCTGAGACAAAGAAAACCAGACAGAAATCCCCCCCCAAAAAAAGGAGACTGTAGACATGGAAAATCCCCAGGGAACTGGGGTGAGAATCTCTCTAGTGAGTAGGATTAATTAAAATGATATCCTATAATTTGATCAACTGTTATACTTTTTTTTTCCTTACTTAGGAGTTTGTGAATAATTACTAAAGAGTGAAAAAAGGTGAATGTCCATATAATCAACCTTCTTTCAACTTAGAGTGTTCAATGCATGTGAGTACATTCATTAAAAAAAATATTTTTTTTCCAGTCTCAGCTGTGACATTTGCCATGGGACAGATGGCACTGCCCAAACCAAACTCCACTAGTTCATGCTACACAGAATTAAATTGCTCAAATAGTCTCATGGACTTATTTAAAAAAAAAAAAAAAAAAAAGTTTTCCTAATTTTACACTGTCTTCATTGTTTCAGTTCGTCTTCTGACCACTGTTTGCACATCTTTTTTCATTTTAAACAGTATATGTCCTTCACAGAAGGTATAGAGTACTACAGAAAAGGACCGACATGTCTGGTTCCCACTGTGTTTGAGACAGGCTCATAGAAGTTGATAGAAGCATACTAAGAAAGGGGCAGAATTATTCAACAGTCAAATCTTATTTTCAGTGCTTGACTATGCTTGTACAAGAATGTCTTGAAAGGGCAACAAACACTACCATTCAGATTCATTTATTCATGCTTTTAGCTGTTGTTGGTTTCTGCCCACATTCACTCTGAAAGGGTGCAGCACAGTGGGTCTGATTTTATTAACTGGATATTTGGCTGGAAGCTCTTTTTCAGATCAAATCATTGCTCTGTAAAGTAGCAGAAGCAGTGTGAAGTAGCAGGTTTTCCATTAGCGTTCTGCTTAGAACAAAGGTGCAGTTCTGCAAATAAGGACTTAGTGCATGTGTCTCTGTTTTCTGTTTTGGAAGGAGCAGAGCAGCCGCATGCTAAGTGTATTTAAACAGCTTTATTCTTTGGATACAGATCAAAAAAGAAGATATCTTTTACCAGTGTGTCCAAAACAGGGTTTTCTCAGAAGAACACAGCTGTTTCTGTGTTATCTCATCTCTTCTCAAAAGGCAAGTCTTTTCTTGTTTAAGTGTGAAGGAGATTTATCATTCCTATTGTACTGACCCCACCGGTCAAGCTCTGCTTGCTTTCCTGAATCAAATCAACAGAACTTGTTCCAGGCAGCAGTACTAAAAAGATTAAGAAAATAATGTTTGTGGAAGGGAAATAATTTCAGAAATCCTTCATGTTCATTGTTCAAAATAATACAGCAATCAAGAAATCAGCATGTTTCATCTCAGATAGTAACAAAGAAATCTTAATCTCTGACTGTTGCAATAATCCTTAAAATAATATTTTAGATACTTTTTGGCCTTTTAGAGAGCATTTCACACGAGCTGATTTTAATAGTCTTTGTCAATGTAGACAATATTTTGACACGAGTGAAAACCATCCCAGATCTCCTGTACAATCCAATATAACTGCAGTGTCTGACAGACAAACAGTAATAACCCAATTGCAGATCCCTAACATATATATATACACACACACACATATTTTAAGGCTTATTATTTAGCCTTGTAACTTTTCAGGAAGTGAAAGCTTTATTGGAAAGGCCCCACAAAAGAAAAAAAAAAGTTCTTTGTAAATTTTGCTGAGTTTTGAAGTGTATATAGAAAACATTTCTTTACATAGAGGGTACTCAGACACTGAAACAGGCTTCTGAGAGAGGTTGTGATACCTGTCAATGTTGAAGAGGCATTTGGACAATGCCTTTAATAACATGCTTTAAATTTTGGTCAGCTCTGATGTGGTCAGGCAGTTGGATAGATGATTGTTGTAGGTCCCTTTCAACTGAGAAAGCTTAGTCTGATCTAGTCTGTATAGTTGTTGATTTCATGTACATTATTTTTATCCTTTTCTTTTATAAAATCCTGGTATTTAACATCAAAGTGTTGAAGTCAGAGTAAATGTGAACATTAACTGTGCTCAACTCATTAGGATCAATATTGCCTGACAAGGCAGAGTGGTCTTCTCTGAAAATGTGGGCTCACAAGCAGTGCCATATCATTCTGCGTTTACTTCTGAGGTCTTAGTGGTGCTTAGTGTGCAGTTCAGAAGAGCAGCATGTGGTATGTGCTGTTCTTTCTGACTTGATTTGTTGAGAGTATATACTGAAGCTCATTACTGTTATTTTCTTCCTTGATGTTAAGTGGTAAATATGCTGCAGGAAGGAAAGGAACAGCAGTGATTTTTTATGGGAAGAGCCTATGATTTTGAAGAAAATGTAGGCAACACCATTACAGACAGGTGCTCTAGTTTTCCCTGTCATAAGTTTGCACACAGAAATAGCTGGGTTTCCTTTTCTGTACTATCTTCATAGGAAAATGAAAGCTGAAATTCTCATTAATATTTTAAGTTCCAAGAATGCCCACAACCATGTGCTTCACCCAGTCACACTCAAATTCTGAACAACTTCACAGCTAGCCCTGCTGAAGCTAGCATAAACAGAACACATGACCTTGAATGCCTGTTTTTACTCCAGTATAGATACAGACAGTCTTATTTGACATTTACTGGAATTATTTGACTCATATAAAGAGTTCATATGGAGTTTCTGTACAAATAATTCTTTGGTACTGGTTGCTATAAAGAATGGATGCCCTAATATATCTAGCATCTGTGAAATCAATTATCTTCGCAATTCTTTATTGTTTTCAGTTTTGTCACAAAACCACATATAATCTTTGCTGTTCAAGAGCCCTGAGAAAGAAATGCTTCTAGCAGGCTAGGGATACAAGAAGGAAAAGGTGCTCCCTCTGATCTGCCATGCTTATTTACCTTAAGGTCCCCTAATAATTTACAGTAATTTTCTCTCTCCCAGTCAGTACTCCACAGGGAAGTCTGTGATACTGCTTAGCTCTACCATCAATTGGGAATTTCAGTGTGCAGAATAAGGAACGACATCATTTTTTCCACAGTAATTGTCTATGTGCCCTCTTATCCCCTAAAAGGTGTGAGGTAATTTAAGAAACCTTACCCTTTATATATTGAAAGACTATTGCCTGTTTATTTGAGAGAAGCAAACAATTTCAAAGCCAGTTGCCAGAAAGCTACTATGTACAGTAGCTTGCTGATGTACTGGTTCAGCTTAAATCCATCTTCTGCATGGGAAGACTTATGATCAGCTGTATAGTCTGGGATACTCTGAATCACTGGCCCTATTTATCAAAGTTTATATATCTTTATATAAATATATAACTTATATATATTTATATATTTCAGAATTTCGTACTATTTTTATACACTCAAGATCATGATTAGATTTTAAACCTCTACAGATGTGAAGTAAATAAAGCAGTGTGCATAAGTGTATAAGCATATATTATTCTGAGTCTTCAGAAAGGTTAAATTTAATACAGAGATTCTACAGTATCATAATTTATTAAAGGAAAATACCTACAAAATATTCCATACAAAAAGGTGACTGAAACAAGTGTCCAATTATATCAGCTGAAATAAAGACTGCACTTTCTAGTCTGGCTGAAGGGTGATGCATTTCAAGTCATTTTAGGCTGTATTGAAAAATAGCTGAATTAACTCGAGTGACTTTGCATCTCTAATAAAATAAGCATGGAGCTCATCACTATAACTCAATTAATGCAACATAAATTGCTACATTAGAGAAGCTTTGTGCCTGACTTCTTTCCTTTATTATTATCATTTAAAGACCAATTTTAGTATACGGATAATTTGCTTCATCACCTGTGAAGAAGGAATATGACAGTAATTCCGTACAGCTCTCAGCTGTGCACACACACAGGTTTGAGAGTAAGAAGATGCTATTTGCTGTTCCTCAGCCTTTGCTGACTATGGAAAAGAACAAGATGTCAGGCTGTGAAATTATAACCTTCCACTGTACCTGGCACAACCTTAGAAGTGTGCCTAGAACAGAACCATGGTGACTTCACCGGAGTCAGTCTCTTGTGCTTTTACAGGTACATATAGCATTGGGTTAGAGGTTTATGGTGTTTTCCAGAAATTCACTAATTTCTCATCTGTCTATACCAAAGACATTAACTGCAATAAAAACAAATTATAAGCGTTGCAAAACAACTGTGAAAGACATACTCTTATTGACTTTATTGAAGTTTATATATTGCAAAAATGAAAGAAATGCATTTGCCACATAAACTGTGTAAGGGAACAGAGGATGAATTTATTATGAACTTAATTAAATTGCTTTGTATAATGACAAGGAAGATAACTGGCAACATAATATATCCTCTTGGACCAAAGGTGGTTAAAGAGATAATTCACCTGACGATAATGGGCTTTGAGATTATAAATGTTGGTTCTTTGCTTTGGAGCTACTATTTCTCATGGAATTACCATACTAAAGTTATCACTTTTGTGAAAGAATTAATTATAATTGCTTTTCTCTAGGATGTACTGAATACATGTAAAGCTGAGCAATTAAAAAATACCATGTGTCATTTGTGTATGCTGTGGATTCAAACAATGTCAAAAGAAATGTTTTCCTTTCTGTGTATGAAGATTCCGAGTATTCACAATGAATGTAGCAAAATTGCATCAATAAACATTAGCATAGAAGAGGTAAATTGACTCAGATTACACCAACTACCCATTGTGAGAGTGAAAAATTGCTAGCTAATGTGACAAATTTCTTCAGTTTTCTGCTCATGGAAAGAATTTGACACTTCATTTTTAATCTTCTTCAAGAAAATAGCTTAGAAAATAATTTTGGAAATTAATGTTGGGTTCTTTGGACAGGCATCCTTTTTTTTTTTTTTTCTGGCTCTAATTAATAATTTGCAGCTGATTGAACAGCTATTGCAAATGGGCTGAGAGACCTCCACCTGAGAATTATCAAAGTCCTCAGGTGTTGTCTTTTCCTTAACAGTGGGACAACTCCTCAGCCAGGTAAAGGAGGTATAACCACCTCCAAGACAGTGTACTCAATCATTTAAACCACAAGCTGTATGTGTGGGGACGGCGGGAGGATGTATTTCAGTGTCAGTCCTCAGAGCCAGTAATGCAGACTGTGGGCTGCAAAACAGTCCTAGACATTGATTACATGGGCACTGTGGAATCTCAGGTGGTTGTGCATCTGCCAGTCAGGAGAAGTGAAGAATCTATGAAGGCTTTCCTACTAAATATTTCAGAAAACTGGGGGAGAGAGCAGGTAGTTCGGGATCTGAGGAATTGGATTTTTGGTCATCTCTCCAAATAGGTTATCAATTACCCAAGGTGTTCTCCATATTTTTTTTACTGTTTTAAGTAATACAGCTGTGTGAGAGAATCTAAATCTGAAGCATAGACAAAGCAGCAGGAAACATCATATTTTTATATTCATGTATCATTTTCCGTATTTCCAGTGGCCCTTCCCACATTCATGCAGACAAGTCTAAAGGCCAGCCAGTATCTTACATTAAATACTGAAGAAGTATTCATTCAGACACAGGGATATGAAATACTACTTCTTTTATCAAATTCTCCCTAAACTAAAAATTTAACACATTTTGGATCTGGATCTCACTTGTTTTTTTTAAATAAATACTGATTGATTTGCAATTGCAAATGATGTCCACACCTAACCCACTATCTAATTGTTAGCAGAGCATCACTCCTAGTACATATTCACCAAAAAATGCATGCTGTGCTTTCATCAGAAAATAGTAAACTCCCTTATATGCATTTCAAAGGTTGTATGGCTTGTGTTGCCTTTTTCTTTGCCTGAAAGAAGAGCAGCTGAATGGTAAACTAGTTTTAAATCCTTTGAAATTATTTATAAAGTTAAAAAAATTTAGCCTGCTGATAAGGCGTAAAAATCAATTGAGTTTTTACTACAAATCTGTAGCATAAGATTTGGAAGATAATCTATCATTAAATCTCAATAAGAACAGAACTGAAAATTTTATTCATTAGATTATCTACAAGTCAAAATAATAGTAGTTAATTTGCGTTACACAACCTACAGTGGTGCTGTGGTGACTGGGTCACTCAAATAGTGCTACTTCAGTGAATTTATAAAGAAATTGATAGTCTTGAAACTTCTGTAGTACCATTAAGTTCTGTAAAATTGAAAGCAGCACTGCATTTTTTCCTGACCTACTTTTATGCAGTATTTCTGAAAGGTGTTAGTGCAATTGGTTTGAATGCAGATGCAGGATTTAGAAGGGAAGTGTAGCAGATCTGATTATTATTTCTTTAACAAAAAACCACAAACAAACAAAAAAAAGAACTTAAAATAGAATCTGATATCTATATTTATATTAATTAAATTGTATCACTTCAATTTTTATTTAAATGTTGGATGGGAGGAAGATAGAGTTACCCTCTATCTCGATGCTGAAGACTTTCACAAATGAATGTTAACTACTGCAGGAATTTTTGCAGCATTCTAGATTATCAAGTTAATTGGTATTATCTCCATTTTATTCTTCATGTAGGTATAATTATTACATTCATATTGACCAGCAATTATTTCTAGTACAATTCATAGGAAATTTCAGTCTATTAAGAGAATGAAAAGTGCTTTTTTCCCCCTAAAAATCATCAGTTCAGACAGGTCAGGATCTCTGATAAAGCCCATGAAGGCAGGTGCTGAGCAGCTCTGGTCAGAGCAGGGTTCCTTCTGTTCTCTGAGCTTTCCAGTTTAAAAGCCTCTGTCACACTTCTTATGCAGAACTTTGCTGCTACTAGCTTAGTCCTTTGAGACTGCTCTGCGATAAACAGGTCAGACACTTGCATTTGTCTCCCCAACATCTGAGTAAGTGAATCTTTAAAGGATTTTTCTTCTCCTGCACAATTACCAAAAATGTGATTTCTCTAAAACCCTAAAAATAGCTGGCAAATGACAAGAATATTGATAAATGAGTTCCAACCAATCTTTGATCTTATGCAGATAGTAATAGCTTCTCCAAAAGTAGAAATAGATGTGCATTAGGAAAAAAAATCTCCTTTCCCATTGTTCATAAAGCACAAGGGGTGTGATTTTATGTCAAATTCATGTCTATGGAGACATTAGTGTGTGACTATCATTACTCTGCGTGGAAGAGTGATTTAATGATTCTGAAAAAAGGTGTTGAAATGAAGTGTGTGTCAGTCTCTTCTCCCCGGTAACAAGTGACAGGACAAAAGAAAATGGCCTCAAATTGTACCAGGGGAGGTTTAGATCAGGTATCAGGAAAGATTTTTCATTAGAAAGTTGCCAGGCACTGGAACAGGCTGGTCAGGGAAGTGGTAGTCACCATCTGGAAACATTCAAAAAACGTGGATATGGCACTTGAGGACATGGTTTAACAGTGAAAATGGTGGAGGTGCTAAGCTGATAGTTGGATTTGGTCATTTTAGAGGTCTTTTACCAACCTTTGCCATTCCATCATTCTAACATCCCTAACTGGTAACTGGCACATCAATCCTATAACCTGCAAGTTCTCACTCGAGTGTCATTGGGGTTACCTTCTTGTGTGCTAGTTTTGGCCTTTGGTGTTGGTTGGGAATTAAAGTGTGGCTGAGGTTTTTATCAGCATCAAGTTGTTTTTATGTACCTTTGTGCCATACCCACTGATCAAAGACAGCAAGTCTCTGATAAACTACTGCCTTGCATTTAGCTTATTCTTGCTGTTATGAGAAAATAGCTCTCCAAGCCTTGAAAATCACAATCTTCATAGCAATGTAAACATATTTTCTTTCTTTTAGACACAATTTTTTCTATATGTACTTACTTACATAGATATGATTCATTTACTCTTATATATTTCATATATCATAAGTATAAACATCCTTACAAAAATCCCTCAAGTCAAAAAAACATTTAACTTTCATTTATCTATACATTTTTACAATATAGAATTTGTCAACATTTTTATAAAACAGCCTCATCTTCAGAGTCTTTCATTTCATGACATCTTAGGATTCATATGCACTAAGTGAAATTAAATAATAATGCAATTACTGCATTTTAGGACTATATCTGCAACTAAAGTAAGTGTTCTTCCTCTCTGTTGTGCATACTTTGTAGAAATTATTGATGTTAGGCATAAAACCAATTTTGGCAGTACAAGGATTTTGTTTTACTGCTCCCCTCACTCCAGAACCACAGCTAAAAGCCCTGTACTGTATTCCCTGAGATATATTATGGTTAGTGACTGAAAGCCACAGCTGCACTGGTGGGGAAGGCAGGAGGTGGATGTCCTTGTATCCCTTGGATCAACTTCTCTTCTGCAGCACCAGCACTGTGCCTTCGCAGTATATTGCAGGTGGCTCTTCTGGGTCTATCTCTGAGCATGTGAAGATGCAATTGTATGATTTCATTTCCCACACAAACTTATCAACTGGCTATGAATAATAAATTATGAGAAACGTAACCCCTTTTCAATCCTGTAGGTAGGCTCATGGTACCTATAGGAAAGAGGAATTAATTTTATTTCTCTCACCCACTTCATTTTGACTTTGATTTTCCATTAAAAGGTGTTGTCTGTCATCCTCTCCTTCCCCAAAGGACCTGACATTTTCCAAGCTGTAGTGCCACTCTTGAGCCAGCCAGCCAGGAGAGGGTGCTGGAGAACAGTCTGCCAAACAGCTCTCTGGGTAGTTTCTTTCCTCAAAATGCAAATCAAAGTCCATTAAAGTTACCAAGCTTTTCTATTATCTTAACTCTTTAAGTCGTTCTCTTGCTAATTCAAACTTCTTACTACTCACTGTGTCCTTTTCCAATGGTATATAACATTACAAGTGCAGACAAATAATATACCAGATCTCTTCAATTCTGGAATTTTGATGAGATGGATCTTCCTGTTGCTTCAAAAAGACCTAACGTTCTTTAGTGTTAAATATGAATTCATGCCTCATCCATGTACCTATTTAAAGGGTATGTATAAAATCAAAAAAACACAGAATGATGGAATCATTTGGGTTGGAAAGGACCTTTAAAGACCATCTAGCACTTCTTTCAGGGACAAGGACATTGTTCACTAGACCAGATTGCTCAATGCTGCTTCCAGCCTGGCCTTGAACACTTCCAGGGATGTGTCATCCACAGCTTCTGTGTGCAACCTGTTCCACTGCCTCACCACCCTCACAGTAAAGAATTTCTTCCTTATGTCCAATCTAAACATAACTCTCTTCTGGCTTAAACCTATGGCCATCCAGAAAATTCCTTATATGTCAAATAGTCTGTCTAAGTTTCCAAAAGCAAAATTATTAAATTTCTTAGCTTGCAGCCTAGAATTAGGAAACAGAAATCTTCTGGAATGGGAAATATTTAGATAAAGTATATTGTTTCACCTTTTAAATTAGAATGTTTCTGATATTTTTAAATGCATGTACTATTATGGTGTTCCTACTGTTATAAATGTTATTATAATCCCCCAAGCTCATAAAGTGACAAACATCAGTAATAATTAAAGAATAAAAACAAGAAAGATGGCATTGCTTTCAGGCAGACAAAAGATTGAGGCTAATAACTATTTATGACACAGTGTTTATGAGCTCCCTTCTCTCATGCTTTAATTATTTGCAGAAGCTTCCAGATTTACAGCACCTGTGTTCTGCAATCTTAATAGTAGAAATCCCTTTGTGTGACTTCTCAATGCAAAGAAGAGAGTTTCTTGACATCTTCTTAAAATTAATTGCATAATGATTTTTTTGTGGAACAAATAATTTACTCTATCACATAACTTTTTCCTAAGTTGACCTGGTTTTTTTGTTTGTTTGTTTTGCTTTTGAAATTATCCTTAATTATTTTTAACGTGTGGGAGTTTTCAATGGAAGAACCCAGCTCACCAGGTCTGTGTCACGTTGGCAAAGCAAACTTCTAACTAGAGGCATTGTATATAAATCATCAGTTGAATCATCTAAGGAGAGAACAAGAGACAGCAAAGTCACCTTTTTGGTACACAGCTCTGGAATGGAATAACAGTTACAACCTTCAAGGCACTTTTTCCACCAATCATGCCTGAGTCTATAGGACATGCAAACATCCATCCCCCAGACTGCCCTGGCTAGCAGCATCCAGGGAACTTGCAGCAACATCCATGGGCTTTGCCAATGCACGTCCCATCTTTTCTGTGTTAGAGGTATAGGAGAAGCAGTAGATAAGGGAAGGATCAACAATGGGAGAGTAGTCTCTTTCATCCTAGACCGACTTGTCCAATTGAGGAAAGAGCAACTGGAAAAAGCAGTGACCAGAGAGGAAATATCAACAAAAAGTGATGATGAGAGCCCACATCTATTTAAACTACAGAATGCTGCTCTGCAGAAAGTGGTGGACTTTAAAACTGTAGAGACTGCTGCAGAAAACAAATGGGTGAATTCATGGATCAAAATCCAGCTATGCCTACAAAATACAGCAATTTCACCTCTGCTGCAGAAAGCCCTTGGCCTACAAATTGTCATGGACAAGAAAATACTTTGCAAACATAGCACTGCATGCATAACCCTGTCCTTCTATCCTTTTGCATGCATGCAAATGCTGGGCAGTGGCAGGGGGACACTGTCCCACAGCCTTTAGCCTGAGCTCCTATGGACTTTCTTGGGTTTTTATTAGCTTAAGCGTTTGCAACATAATAAATGTGAATTTAAAAACCAAAAGGAAAATTTGATTTACTCCCAAAATTTCCAAGTAAATCTTGACGGTACAGCATCATGTTTGGGCCTGTTTGACGGTTCCCTTCCAGTATATTTTAGCTGATAACTTTTTCCCTTATATTCAAGACATATGTTCAATTTTAGTGTTATTATTGCATTTCTCATGAATACCTGCCAGAAGGCATTCCTTTTAAAGACAGCTTATTTTCTGGTTTTGATATGGAGGAAGGATTTCTATTAATTTATAAAAATTCTGTTTAGCTGGAGTAATATTAGCAGATATATTTGATAATGCTATGCAAGGAGACCAGTTATTCATTACTTTGCCTTTTAAAATATTGCTATATTTACTACAACACCAGAATCAATTTTATTCCTTTCAAGGGGTAAAATCAAGTATATAAATAAATAGCTTCAGTAAATTGATTTTGATGAATTTATTATTTAAAAAAGCATACATAAAAACTTTAATCCTAGATAAAACATTTATTATATTTACACAATGCATACAAATATATATAGGTTTATGTTATTTGTTCTCATGTTTAAGATGTCCACTTCCTGTAAAAAAAATCATACATTATGTTTTAAAATGTAGTGACACGAATATACCTGTAAGCTGTCACGTTTTAGTGAAAATTAGCACTTTCACCAACACTTCAATGGAAGTACACTCTTAAACAACTATCAGATAACAGATTTTAATTGTAAGAACAAAATTATTGCCCTCACACAAGTGAAAAAGTGATGAAATGGACATTTGGAGGGCTTGAATCATAAGAGGAAAACCTGAACTGTTAGTCTAGCACTCAGAGGGTATGAACAAATCATGCTGCCAAGTTTCATTTCACTAAAAAGATCACTTGCCAATCAAGTGGTTGCCATTGGTGAGAACTGTGAAAGATCTCAGCTTTGAAAAGGGATGCAAGAGGTTAAGAACTCTGAAGCTGCATCCCAAGATGACAAATGACTGTGCCAGGAACCAGTCCCTGGCACAAGGGCTGACTGGCACAGACACAGCCTTGTTACTAACCTCCCAGGCAGCAAGGATCCCTGCTGCAGTCTGAAGGGCAACTGGGGTGAACAGCCTGGAGAGGTAGAATTTATTCTGGTAATATACACCAACATTCAGCTGGCAGCCACCCACAGTGCTGGTCTCATTTCAATTCCCCCCTCCCAGTCCTAACCAAAATGATCATTTTTGTACAAAATATCTGTAAGCATCCGGAGGAAAAGGACATGACTAAGAGCCAATGTGGATTAGTTAAGAATAAATCATGTCAAGCCAATATAAATTCCATTGTGAGAGGGTCACAGGCCCGTGGGTAAGAGAGAAACAGCTGAAGTCATATATTTTGATTTTAGTACTTCTTGTGACACTGCTTTGACAGTGCATTCTCAAAGCAAACTAGGGACATAAGATAGAAGTGAAAATATCATTGACTATGGGAGAAGCCAGATACAAAATCATACCAAGAGGACAGTTATCAATGGTTCCTTGTAAAAATAGCAGCATATATTTCAGTATGGTCCTCAAGGATTTGTCCCAGGTCTGGCAAACAGTTGCATTAATAGCCTGCACAATAAGGAGTGTAATATTAATGTGCAGACAACTCCAAGCTGAACACAAATGTCAGTGCTTTGAAGAATGCTTAGAATTTAAAATAATCCTAACAAGTTATATCATCTTACAAAAATACAATGGTTGTTTTAAACAGAATAAATGAAAATTAATGAAGGAATCATGAGCTGAACAGAATGAGGAAGAACTGAGATAAGCAGGGAGCAATGTTCATGTGCATAAGAAGTTGCTACAAAGACAAAGAGTGCACTCTGTTCTTCATGGCTGTGGGGACAGTACAAGAAGTAATGACTTTAACACTTTAGCACAGAAAGTTCAAATACCAAGCAAAGATAATTAAGAGTGGAAGAATAATAGTTGGGGAGATAATGGAAACCATCACTGGAGACTTCTAAGAGCAAGCTAGACATGTGTCTACCATAATCAACATAGGTATAGTTGAACCTCTTACTCCTTGAATAATTTCTATTGCCATTTACAGAGAACATATTTGATATGTTTGAAAAATGAGAAAACCAAATCACATAGAGACTGATGATAGGAAGGAACCTGATTTGTTACATGCAGCAACAAAAAAATCTAAGCATCTCCAGATAAGCACATACCTGTGCTTCTACACAGCCCTGGGGGATGCAAATGCACACCACTGCATCTGCAGAATCAAGGCTTCTCTCATGCTTCTCCAACACCCCTATATGAAGCAACAGAATAAGATGCCATCCTACTGCTTAGAACATTTCAAATTAATTTATAATTATAAGACAATAATATTTGCCAAGATCCAGAACCTGCAGGAGGATGGTAAAAACGATCCTGTTGTTCGAAACATTGAATCAACTCCCAAACTTCCTAATTGCTCTGCAGAGTAAGGTACCATTTAACTTCACTCCATAGAACAAAGTGAATTCAGGTTTATTTAATATTCCCATTATTTTAACTATCAAATGAGGTCACACTCTTAAATCTAAAAGCATTTTGTGAGTAGGAACAAGTCCAAGTATGATTTCATACTGTCCATTTTTTTTTTCTAGTTCTATTTTGAACTGAACAGTGGCTTCTGACAAGAAGCCAGAGAAAGCTTACAATATCTTCAATAAAAGCAGAAGTAAGTGATCATTAAAACAAATTAGAAAAGGTATCACATCATCAAATAACTGTGAAAAAGCCAGAGAGAATGAACAGCATTTGTGACACATTACAATACAAATCCATAAGAGATGCAATTACTTTCTCTGTGTCTATAGAACATGAGATTCTAACTGGAGAAGAAAGAAGTAACACCACCTCTGTGATGCTATTAGTTGCCTGTCATTGAAAGTGGATATTGTCAGTGCATGTTTCCACCTTACAAAGCATCAAAAACCTCCTTGCTTCTAAAAATCCCTAAATGATTTTATCTTAAAAACAACTTCAGGTTTCTGAACTAATATTTCTTACAGATTGAAGAAGACTGTAGGTGGAATGAGAAATTGTACAGTACCTGGGAGATGATAAATTGGGGAGCCCTGAAAATTTACTGAATGATTTGGTAAATACTACCAAAAAAAAAAAATAGTCAAATTCAATAACTTTTGGTGAGATTAGACTGTGTGGGATTAGAGATATGTAGATAATTTTGACTCATGATAGACTGTGAAAACCAATTTTTCTGAGGTACAAGGGAAAGATGAATTCCAATATATATTTGGGGCACCAAATAAATCAATATACAAACTTTTGAAAAATAAAGCTGTAAGACCCTTGAAATATTTGTATTCCTGTTGAAGCATTGCTAAACCTGTTTGTGAAGATTCTTAATTGGCAAAAACAAAGGGTTCCTTAAAAAAACCCTTGAGCTCAGCTCTGAAATCAAAAATGTTGGCAGTGTGTTCTGACAAACTCTGAAGATAAAATGCCTGCTTTTTATCAAGCTCTGTATTCTCCAGTCACGTCCACTTTCGTATACTGCAATGAAGAAGGAAGTTTCTCTGGAGGTTGAGGTCAGGTCACAGATACAGAATGTTTGCAAAAGTACTGGAGTATCTGATGAAAATTTGCATCATGTCCCTGAGCCAGAAGCAGATCCCAGACCAGGTGACAGCCTACTTTTTCCTACACAAGCATATAAAATTTAGTATCTTTGGGCAAAAGTAAATCAGAAGTTGCTGGAATTGATACATGCTGTTTTATGTAGATATAAACTCACTGCTTCAGTGGTGTCCACTAAAATCCATTTATAAAGTTACAAGAGTTACAATATACTAGTCATGAACTAAACATAATCCCATATTTGCTCCTTTGTTGCAAAGATGTGATGCATTACATCACAACTTTTCTAAACGAAAAGTAGAAAAGTAGTCTGGATGTATACAGGATCAGAGGAGCCAACCAGTATTTAAACTGTAGTGAAAATTAAATTCTGAAATAACAACAGTGTTTCTAATACTCTTAAATGGTATTAGAAAGCAGTTCTGATATTCATATCCATTTTTCCCCTATTAAAAAAACCAAGTCTTTAAAACTCCTCTCTGTTTTGAATATTTGTATAAACATTACAAGATTATGGTTTAATGACTTTTTTGCCAGATGACTGCTAGCCTTGTTCATGGGTGTACCATTTAAAAACAACAGTGACAGGAATATGCAAGTTCTTTCTTTCTATTTGGTGTTCCTTTTAATGTGAAACTAACATAATTGTTTGGCACAGCTTTTGGTATTTGCTTACAGTAGGTTTCAGCAGGCTATATTTCATTTTGTCACAAGTCTCTTGAGTCCAGGCTCGAAGTGTGTTTAACTCTACTGATACCATAAAAATTAACACTGGATGCTATTTAAATATTATTTATGAAGATTTTAAGTTGTCTTCCAGCAGTGATACAATTTTAATACTGATCTGAGGCCAGATCCTGCAGACTTGCCAGTGCATAATTGCTAATGAACAGAATGGCAGCCCTTCTTGCATCAAGCTCATGCATTTGTGGGATCGTGCGTTGATGTGGGTTAAATCTGCATTCCATAAAAATTTAAGACTAATGTTTTGAGTGGGTTGAGTGGGTGCACTTGACCGCTTAAACTCACTTCAAGCCCACAGTAAACAGGAATGGTAGTCTTTCATAATTACTTATAAAATAGCTATATTAAATATAAAATGTCAATGAAAATTACAAGAAAAAATAAGAGGTATGTGGAATAATAAAGGGAATCTACCATTTCATATACTTAAATACATCTGATACACTTTTACAATAGAAAAATGAGCAGTTTTGAAACTGAGACTGAACCTGCATTGGTTACCCCCCAAACCAGTTACAAGGCCTACTCATGTCTCGATATCTAGATTAAGAGAGCAAAGTACAAGGAAATCAGAAAAACAAATACATAAAACAGGTAAATTTTAATAACAGATGTTTTTGCTAATGAGGATTTTGAATCTTCTGAAATTCATGTCATCAGTGGGTGCACAACAATTATATTCATTTAAGTGTCTGGAGGAATTTCTCAGTAGATGATTTTCAAAGCTTGCACTTTAGATAGGAACTGCAGAGCACGACATAACCTTTCAGCTATGGTGGTAATTATGGATATACAAGGACTATGGAATTGAATCATATTTCAGAAATATTTCAGCCCAATCCTATAGTCTTTCCTGAGCTATAGCTTGCCCAGCACTGTTTTGTGCTGCAGCAGGGAATGTTGAAACCCACTGGTGCCAGGTGCCACTGTACCCAGGGCACCTCCCACTGGGAATGGGATATGAAATCAACTCTGACGAGATTCTTTCCTGTCCCTGCACTTACACAGATGCCCCAGCACTCCAGTTCCAGGAGGCATTTGTTGCAATTAGCAGTTAAACTGAGTCAAGGGACTGGGTGTCAGACATGTGCAGCTGGGGATTGCTGGCTGGGCGCCTCCAGCCAGTTTGGAACAACACGGCCTGAGCCAACACATTTCTCAGCAGGAGTTTTGCCATCGTGCCTGGCTACAGCCAAAGGCCTCGTCCAGAGAGAAGGGCAATGCCTGCAAAATGCAGCTGAGTTTCAATAAGCAGGTAAGAGAAGCCAATGTAGTCTTTCACTGTTGTCCATAATTCATGGCTCAGACTGCACTCATTTCTTTCAGCTAAATAGCTTTATTTATTTAAATAAATAAATCAACTACATATTTGACAGGGTCGACAATGCAGGATCGGTAGGAAATATTTTCTTGTTTGTCTTCCTTTAGAGAAAAATGAAACAAAATTACTAACTTACATTGTAAATAAAATTATCAAATCACATGCAAAATTAAATTAAAAATCCTAATTCCTCTTCTTGACATTTACAAACATTAAAATTTTTCAGCAACCCTACAAACATACATCTTTTCTTGGAGTGCTCCTATTTCTGTCTTTCCTATATTCAGTGTTCTCAGAAACTTCACAAGCCTTTGTAACAAAGCAGTGCCACTGCTATTTACTGACAGTTGTGGAAAATGTGATACTGCCATTATCTAAAGTAGATGCCTAGATTAAAAAAAAAAAAGAGTAGCATATGCCTCAAATAGCACAATTATGTTATTGAAAGAAGATGGAACAAGGGATGGAACAACATAACTCATTCACATGTAGGATGCTATCAAGCACAAATGTACCTCTCAGGAACCATGCACATAAACTACGCAAAATCCTTAGGCCAATGATTTAAAAGCCATGAAGGACTACACAATCTGACGGATTACTTAAAAATTTGTAGTCCAGCTGGTATCCCAACAATCTTTCTGATGCTGAAGGCATTAAGCTTTACAATTTATTCCTGTTAGTACTACCATCATTGTTATATGAAGTAGCATTTCAGGGCCCTCTTCAAGACCACATTGCAATAGATATTGAAAAAACACATCAGAAGACCTTCTCCCTGTTCATAATTCAGTCTCTAAACCTTCCCTGAGATTGCCTTTGGGAGGACACTTCCATGTAAGTGTCCAGCCATGAACATCAGTAAAAGCAGAAAGGAAAAAGGGCACAAGGATGAAAGTAACTGTGATATGCTCCCTGACTTATATATATGGATACTAGGAGGTTGATGGAAGCAAGACCAGGCTCAAAAAATTTGATCAATATGTAAATATTGTAACACCAGGTGAATAAATTAAAAACAGGTTTCTGGTTCCTCTTCGGAGCTCTTCCAAGTTTCCATGAACTAATTTATATATGACCACCCACATATAAATTTCTACGTGTTCAACACAGGACCTCAGTACTGGAAAACCCATGCAAAATTTTATTAATAAAGCAGTCCCTGAAGGACTAATATAGTACTTAATAAGAAGATTATGATAAAAAACTGCAAGATTCTTAGTCATTAAAGTCTACTTAGTGTGGGTGTGTGGGAAGTGTTATTCCTATTTTTGTCATTTAAAAGCACTGAGGTAAAAAGCCTTGACTTTGGCCATTAATCATTGATACTACTTGTGAAATATGGTTAAATTCAATTCACTTATCCTGAGCTCAAATTGCAACATTCTACTAATTCAGTTTCAGCTCTTCCCTTAAGTTGAACAGTTATTGACACTGGCAATTAGGTACATTTATGCTGGTTTTCCTATTCCAGTTGCAGTTTAGATGGATTCATGCTTTATATGTGGAGCATGTAAAACCATACTATTTGGATCAGCAGTGCCTCAGATCACATCTGCATCCTTGATATCCTTTCCCCGTTACCTTGTGTTTGTCCCCCAGGGACTTAGAACTGACTGTCACCTCTTATATAACATCTCACTTGGCCTCAGCACGTGCAGCACTTTCTGGCTCATACAGTGGAGCCTGTGGGGATGTTCTAATGTCATCTCCTTCTATACCATTACAGTCTCTCATTTTGCCTTTCACTCCTGTGTGAGTGTTCCCCTAAACTGATGAAATTTGTACTTGTTCCAATCATTGCATTTTGCCAGAAGCGTGTGGCAATTGGCAAGGCATTACTTTGGTTCAAATGGGAGAGCTCCTAAGAACCAAGTCAGTGACAGCTCATGCCCTTAACCATACTAAACGTCTTCAGCCACTTTCAAGCTCACCTAAAGACCTCTTCAAGTGTGCACTCCAGATCCTGGGAAACTTTCTGATATAAGTTTTACTGCATCCCTTGTCTTTCCCAAGCTGAAAAGCACTTGAAATCAGACTTTCTCTACCTACATGCTAAGAATGGAATAAAAATAGCTTAGAAATACATCTTTTTCTCATCAGAACAGAAAAATCCAATTAGGTTTGTAAATTAAATGGACAAACACTTCTCAGACACCCATTTTGAGGTCATAAAACTCCTTTCACAAATGACATTTGTTTCCAGATAGAACTAAAAATATGAACTATGCCTCTCCAAGCGGTACTTCAGTCCAGATTCTCAACCAAACGCCTTTTATATGTACTCTGTGATGCAAGTGCTATATACTATGTAAACATAGAGAAGGTACTGAGGGAAAAAAAAAAAAAAAAAGGAAGATACTTAAATTATTTCCTTGATAACCCTAGGAGATGCAGCATTCAGAAATAATTAACTGCTGAATACCACCACTACTTACTTTCTCACTCATTCTGACTTAATATGAAAAATGTCTGTCAGATTCACTATAGCAGTATCCTCTACTTTAAATGATGCTTGGCTGATACCCAGTGAGCCAAATTAAAAGTAAACACTTGCCCCAAAGCAAAAAAGCTTTCAAAACTGGGTAACAGTCATTATGTACATGCCTGTCTCTGAACAATCTGTCTCTCTTGAGTACTCATGTTTCAGAAATACCATATCAAAACCTAAACCAATTGAGGCTGTAGATTACACCAAGGCTCTCTAGCAGAAATAGCTGCACACCATTATCTTTTTCAGGACCTCACCATAGCCACATCCCATGCTCTACTGCAAATCTGTATAGAATTTACATTATATAAAAAAGCCATATGGTGCAGGAAGACACCATTATTGAGCTCAGATGGTTGGATTTCAGGAATCGTTAACAAGGCCGCTCCTAAACTTTGACACTGGATCAAGCAGTAATCTCAGAGATTATCAAAATAATGTGTCCTGCTATGTACAACCATTTTATGAATTAGATAAATTGGACCTATATAGAAATATCAGATTTTGTTCTGTTACAGCTCAGGCACAGCCAAAGTCTGTAACACACAGGATATTTCTGTACCACTTGGGCTGCACATCTACGAACTAACAGCCTTTGATGGGAGTGCCTGTTATGGTAAGGCAGTTTAGTAATTGTTTCTAGACAGACTTTTTTAATGTGTTTACACTACTTTAAAAGCAGATCCAGAACTGCACTTTAACCCAAATTTCACATATTTCCCAAACTGCTTGGATGCAGAGCTGAGTCATGAGTTTTGGCAGACCTCTATGACTCCTGGGGAGAGAAGCTTAAATGCAGGGAGTTGCTGGCCATAGATCCTTCCTTGCCCCTCCACCTCCAGTGTGGGCACAGGCATGGATGAGGCTGCTTGTCATGACTCTGCCTCTGTGTATCTCATAATTTCACACAGTAACTTCAGAAGCCTGAAGTCAGACACGTCAGTTCAAGTCCCTTCTAAATGTATAGGCTGTTACACAAACATCTGAGAGCATGCAGTGCTTTAGCTTGCTTTCTGGATTGCATTTCATTGAGTAGTACTGACAGAGACCTGTTTACTAGAAACAGATCACACAACTCTTATCAGAAGTCAGATTAAATAAACATCTTGCAGAACGTCCCTTAACTCTTTCCCACTAGCAGTGAACACACAGACATCTTACACTGTGTACACAGGCAAGATCACTCCCCTATTTCAGCTAAATATTCCACTCTTTTGGCATTAGTTCCCTTAACCACAGTCATGGTCGAAGAACTCATATTGAGATATTTGCTACTATGGGTCCAAAGTATTTTTCTCATATTTACTTTCCAAAACAGTTTCCCATCCTGATGGCAGAGCTTTATTATTTGTCCCAGATGTTTTTCTTTGAATTTGACTGTATGTCTTAAAATGTTACAATTTGCTCCAATGAGTCTTTTTTACAAGATATGTTTTCTACTAAGATATCCTGATTGCTGTTAGTTACATTTTTAATCTCTGATTTGTGTTGCCAGAGTCCCAAATTAATCATTCTATTATATTGCCCAAGACCAACATGAAACAATGCTTCCCTTTTTCTGTTTTCTATATATTATAATGGTATTCATAGTCTTCTCATCTTTCCCTCATTTTTCAGAATTTCTGAAAGATGATGAGAGAATTTTTCAGGTAATTCTTTGAAGACATCTAATACAAACTATTGCTATGAAAATGGTTAGTTCCAGCTGGTCTTCTTTCTAGCGTTTGTGTAACATTTGAGTTAGATCTGCTGATACTATACAACCCATCTGAATAGAGAAACAGGATCAACACATTTTATAAGCAAACTAGTCTCAGCTGGCAAAGTACAGATGCTCTTTAAGTCACAGAGAGAAGCATTATCAGCTATGTGCCTGCAATAATGAAATCACATAGTATTGGGATTACAAGGCCCAGCTCTGCCCTCTGCCTCATTCAGCATTCCTTTGACCTCAGAGGGTGATGTGATTCAAAACTAAAACACGGCCTATGGTCCTAAAGCAGTATAATGTATTGTCTGCATAAAATGTATTGACCTATGAAAGCCTAATGCCAAACAAAAAAGAAAAATTCAGCTGCCTGAAAGTGAATTTAAAGAGATTTAGGCAGCAAAACTCTCCAATTCAAAATAACTTTACGAGAAAGCCATCTAACCCTAATGAGCACAGGATCACAAAATGTCTCTTTGGTTTTCATTCCAAAATGTCTACAAATGCTTCCAATATTACAAAAAACTTGTAACTCCTGGTCTGAGCAATGAGCCAGACTGGTTTTGGACCAGCAACCTCCAGGCGATAAACAGAGTGCAGAAGTATGCCACTTCCCCACAAAGTCAAATTTTGCAAGTATATGCAACACTACCAAATGATGAGAGCACAAAAATTGCAAAGGTGCATGAGGTGTTGAGTAAGAATTCACGTAATGCAAGAATCCTTGTTCACCCTTTTAATTATAGGGTAATACACACATACAGAGAAAGAAAACAAAAACTAGATGTTGCAATCCTTTTGCCACCTGGGAGGACTACTGACTTCCTAGAAGTCCTCATTACTTCCACTCTGTGAAAGGACTGGTCTAAAGAAAAGTGAGCAGTGCAAGCCTTCTTGCTGAAGCTGAACTACTGCACAGAAAAGAAGGAAAATTCATGGAGTCAGAAAGACATATACAAGGCTGTGCTACAGAGCGGGTCACAACTGAGACTTGGTCTCTGCTGGAGCACGAATAAACCACTTGTGTGGAATGGTGCAAAGGTACCCCTGTACCTACTGCTGAGCTCTAGGTGATTCTCTCCTGAGTATGTTACGGTTTTTGCTTGTTCCTCTGAAGTGTCCAATTCTGAACAGAGGTATTTGGAAACTTAATTAGGATGTTGAGACCACTACTGTACTGCTCTCCTGCTGTTATTCTGACAGCTGAAGAGCAAAACTACTACACTACAAGAAGGAGAACTGGGAAACAGCATTTGCAGACATCTAGAAGCAATGTGCTATCAAATAGAACAAATAAATCTAGAAACCTAAATTTCACAGAAAGCTTTGCAAAAACGATAGGCAAAGCTTTTGTCTTAGCAGTTCAGATGTGAAAGTGGCAATGCCCTGAGTTCCTTGTGACCGTGCTAACAGATATAGCTAACTGCTGGCCAGCAAAACCCTGCTGCATTAGAATCCCACTCCCCCTCCCACTGAGAAGATTCAGAGGCAGCAGCAAGACGGGAGCAGAGATGACAGCAAAACACACTCTGTGGTCCTCTACAATTCATCTTCCTCTTTCCCTTGCAATTTTTTCTGGAAGAGCACTCCGCCAGAGTGAAGATCTTGGTAGCAAAGCCTGGAATAAAAACTGCTTCATATACCTTGCTCCCCTTTCAGGAAAGCATAAGGTCTAACCCCCAGGCCTGGCATAGTGCCCAGCTTCCCCTGGCAGCTCCTGGAGTCCAGGCGCTTCTGCTGAATCTGCAGCCCTCTGCGGCTTCCTGGAGAGCTGTTATATTTCAGGAGGGAGTAAAACAAGAAAAAGGCTAAGAAGACACTATGTTCTGTAGGCTTTCTGAAGCCCTTATAAATGTATAACATTTTTTCTTTCCACAATTTGTTCAGAATTAATTACACACCGGTTATGAAAATCGGTTTTATAGGTGTTGCAGAGATGCTGCTGGCTTGTAAAAGACATGAGAGGAATAAGAGTGAGATCACGTGTTCATATCAAGTATGTGTTCCTCCCAGTACTGATGATTAACTACTGCATAGTAAAAATATTTTAATAAGCTGAAAAATTAATGTTGCAATATTAATTAGATATACATGACTGTAAGGGGAAAAAAAAAGTTTGCTTGAAAGTTAATGATTGTTCGATGATTTATGATAAGGCTGTAAGTCTCTATGCCAAGAGGAGAGGAGATCAAAGGGAATTACATCCCATTATGAATCCTGAGGCAGCCTGAAGACTTCACTTCTTATATCTTGTTTCTTAGCAAGGCAAAAACTTGAGCTTGAAATGGAAAAAGATAAAACAGGCTCTGACAATTGAATCGGCAACAGCAGCTCCGGAGCTGAGTTACTATGGCAATGGCAGTGCTGCTGCACAGCTTCTTCTTACTCTTACTACTGGTACAAGAGCTTTGCAAACGTACGTGGGAAATTTCCACCTCACATGTGCCATGGGTGGCTCGCAGGACAAGCCCACAGTATCAGGTGCCCTGATGTCTACTGAACAGAAGAGCAAATTTGTGTGATTAAAATATATGATTTGCAATTTTCCATGGAAACAGTCCTGGAGCAGTAGAGAAACGTCCAGAATTCTTCCTGCCTTTTTGTGCCTCAGGAAGGTAGATTCCAGTGCTTAAAATATACTGTATAAGCACACAAGATTTTTAATACAGGAATTTTAAGCATTTTTTGGAGCTGCAACTATCTTACTTCTCTGAATTATAGATGTCTTAACACTGCCAGGGGAGGATGGTATCATATTTTTGGCAGAGCACAGCTTGGAGCTCTACATGAGTAACTGATCTAATTCTGATGCCAGGTTAATAAATTAGTAATTATAACTCTTTGGATATTCAACAATCAGTGTGTCAGTACTCACCAGTGTCCTCTTTCCTCTTTGAGGTCTAGATGAAAGCATCACCTTTCCTGTTACTGCTGGTATGTTCTCTGCACTACACATTAAAGGTACATTTGCTCCTAATTATTTTTGAGACAGTATTTAATGTGTATGCTCGAAAAAGCAAACAGAAGCTCCCAACAGGAATTGGGGCCCTTTATAGTTGCCATGGGAAAATTAACTCTATCCCAGATGAAACCAGGACAATAAGAAGCATAAAAAGGGAATCTTTGCTCAAAAATATAATTGCTGAAAGTACAACTTCCACTCTTAAGTCCTATGAGCAAACATCTATCTGGAACCTCAAATGAGCTTCAGATTGAGAATTTTATCCTTCTTTTCATGGAAAAGCAGTCCTTTTCACCCATTGTGTGCATGTGCATATGCATATAGCCCAGATTGCAGCCCTGTTAATGCATGCACTCTGGGGAGCAGATGAACAAGGTTACAACATGTGCATTAATCAATGGGAGGGTGAACAACTGCCACAATGGAAGGTAAGAGAGTAAATACTATCATTAAAAATACTATGCAATGCATTGTCTGAGAATCAAGTATGTTTTTACATCTGAGAATCAATAAAGTTGTTATCTCTATATATGTTCTATAAAGAGCTGTTATTGAATAATAATAGGAAGAAATTCTTTACTGTGAGGATGGTGAGACACTGGAAGAGGTTGCCTGGAGAGGTTGTGGATGCCTCAACCCTGGCAGTGTTCAAGTCCGGGTCTTCAGCAATCTGGTCTAGTGGGAGGCAGGTTGGCACCAGATTATCTTTATGGTTCCTTCCAACCCCTCCAACATTCTATGATTCTATGAAGAAGGAGCAGAGAAAATCTGACGACCCGTTTTCCTACTTATGTAGCTATACATTCATGGAATTTGTACTGGTATCAGCTGCCCTCTGTTACGCATCTGCCTTGGCACCGTAACACCGCACACACGGACCGCACTCGGCCTGCCCTTCTTCACGCTCCTTTCGGGCAGACCCGGCGGGCAGCGGGCAGTGCCGCGGGGACGGGGACAGCGCATCCCGCACCGCGCACCGCGCATCCCGCACCCCGCACCGCGCACCCCGCACCGCTCACCGCGCACCCCGCACCGCACCCCGCACCGCGCACCCCGCACCGCGCCCCGCACCCCGCACCGCGCACCGCGCACCCCGCACCTGCCCGGGGCGCGGCGGGCGCTGCGGCGGCCGCACCACGACCACGTGTCGGGGCGGGGAGCGGCGGGGCCGGGCCGGGCCGGGCTCCTCCACCCCCCGCGCCGCAGCAGAGGCGGCAGCAGAGGCGGCAGCGGCAGAGCCCGCGCCGCGCAGCCCGCCCATGCCAGGTGCCTGAGCCCGGCGGCGCCGCCACCCAGCAGCCATGGGGCCCCTGCGGGACTGCGGCAAGGTGGGCAGCGCAGGGACGGGCAGGGGCAGGGGCAGGGGCAGGCAAACCTCGTCTTGCCCCCGCCCTGGGGGGGCGGGTGGGGGCCGGGATTCGCCTGCCCCTGCCTGGAGGGTGGCAGGAGGAGGGCACATCCGAGAGGCCCCTGACGCCGGGGTGTCCTTCCCCCGGCAGGAGCAGAAGGCGCAGCTGGAAAAGGAGGTGTCCCGCAGCCGCATCCCCCGCCTGGTCCTCCGGCCGCAGCAGAAGGTATCCCCCGCTTCCGAATCGCCCTTTTCGGAAGAGGAAAGCCGGGAGTTCAACCCGCCCAGCTCCTCCGGGCGCTCCGGCAGGACCGTCAGCAGCCACAGCTTCTGCTCAGGTACCGCGGGGTGCCCGCGCCGCGCCGCGCCCTCCGCCCAGCCCCGCGCGGCAGCCACGGACCGCCAGGGAAATCGTGCCTGTCCTCCTATGTGTGTCCCTAAGCGACACCACATGTCTCCGTCTCGAGTTCTGCTGTCCGCTGCTAAAGAACCTGACGGGTTTATTGCGGCAAAAGAGTTGCTTTAAGGAAAAAGATGTGCCTTAAAAACTGCAGCGTGGGTGTGAGGCATTTTGAAAAGCCTTTAAGTCACGAGTCTATAAAACAGGGGAGTTAATATTAAGGGTATCAGACTGCAATTCCTTTTGGTGTGGAGACGATGATCTCCATGAATCAGAACAGAAGATGTTGAAGTTTTCACTGTCATGCTGAATTGAGTTTTGTTTATTTTAGAATGTAGGCTTCTCGTGATCCGTGTGTCGCCAGACATGAGTTGGGAATGATGGCTTCTCCACGGAGAGGCCAATGGCTGGGTGATAGTTCAGAAGTAAATTACTCCTCTCCAGCTGTAGACCACAAAAGTGTCATTTGCTCATCAAAATAAGTATATCCCGTTATGTGAGACACAAACCCCATTTTTTTAATGTTAAATATTTGCCCTGTGTAGAGTTTAGCACAATTTAAGTGTCTCAACCAGAAGTGAAAGACTCAGATGCCTACTAGTGGTGAATAATTTTTTAATTCAGCAAAACTCTTCACCATGTATGACATTATGCACATGGATAGCAAAATTGAGGGACACATCATGAACACCTTGGACTCTATAAAGGTATTTTGGTATCCCAAAATACGTTTTCAATAGTGAGTATTTTGGAGAGCATAACATTTTTAGTGATGGACTTGGAAGTGCTGGGTTTATGGTTGGACTTGATGACCTTAGGGGTCTTTACAAGCTGAATCTTTCTAAGATTCTGTGATTCTCCAAATAAAAATGTAAATTGTAACAACTAATTTTGTAATAATTAATATCAGAGCAAGTTCCTAACCTATTTTTTAATTCATAAAGTATCTCAGTTACCAGAGATTTTCCTGGGAACAGACCAAAATGCTCATATTTATCTTGGTCTTCACTACAGTGGATCAGATTATTATTATTTTTAATTCCTTTAACAAAAAACAGTGTGTTGAACACAGTGTACAAGTTTTCCTAGGTGAGAAACACAATATCCCTGTTTGAGTCTAGCTTTGCTAAATTTTGCGGCTCAGACTCAGTGGAATGATCTATTTGGTTATTGTTTAATGAACAATGGAGTTCATTAAACAAACATCATAGGGTTGTAAGAATGCTGGAGTCTTTTTTCCATACTTTTTTAATCCCTTCACTTTACCTGCTTGAAAAGCCCTTTTGCCTGTTCCAAAGAAATAAAATCTTTTGAAGCTTTCTAGAAATACATTATTTTTATGATGGCTGCTTTTCAGCCAGATTTTGTTCCATGTGTGTTGACAAGCCTTTCATCTTGATTACTGACTTTTTTTTTTCAGTTTTTGGGTTTGTACCATGTTCTTCAGATCTACTCAACATGTAGCTGCCAGAATCATACACCCTTGCTGTCCCACTGCTCCACACAGGCTGTCTTGAGTCCCAACAGCATGCTCTATTTACTCTGGGTGTGGCTGATCTCATGGCTTACAGTTTTAAGGCACCTTCACAGAGAGTACAGTGCTGGTCTCTTAATCTGTCTTAAGTACAACTGCTCATATTTTTCTTTCTTTTATTCAACTTTTATTATTTCATGAATGCTGCATTGATTTAGTTTGAATTTTTTCCCCATGCTGATCGCTTTGTACTTCTAAAGCTACCTGCAGCACCTGCACATGTACAGACTACACAGTCTGACTGCTGTGAGTCTCCAGATCTTACGCAGCCAAGAATCAGCCAAGGCACTGTCCTCCATCCCAGAACCTGGTTCAGTTGTTGCTAGGTTTGATGGATTTTTCGCTGTGATGCAGGTATGACAGCAGTCACTGACTGGATTTCCTCATTCTCTGACATCTCTTTGCTTCCTTCTGCTTATGATCCTTTTTTATCATAGTATTTCTAATTTAGATTGAAATTTCCCAGCAGCAGTAGGTGGCTGCTGGTTCCAGTTTCTGGGGAGGGAATGGTGAAGAGCTGCCATGGAGAGGTGAGTGAAGCAGCAGCAGCCTCTAACCTGCCTCTCCTGGCGTTTCATCTTGATTGGAAAGTGGCATGTGCAGAAAGCATATTTAAAATTAAGAAGCAGTACATTTGGAAGATATGAGCAAATGAATGACATGAACAATAATGCAGCTGTATGGAAAAGTTCATGTACATTTGGGTACGTGCCTTTTTTGTAGTTTCTTTGGAGCATGAAACTCCAAAATGTTCTTGATAAGGAGCAGATAATATGAATTGATCCCTGGAATAATTCCTTTCCTCTCTACCCCTCTCTTGTCAAGTTGTTCTCTACCTTTCTTCCATTGTTACGGACAATGAGCAATTATGATCAGTAGATTATTTGTTACACTAATAGAAATTACTTTTTTCCCCTCATGTATTAAACGTGTATTTTCTGCTTGAGTCCCTAGAACTTCTGGGGTTGTCCATTTTCCCTTTGTGCTTACTTGGCCCAATGCATAAGTGAAGGCTTCAAGTTATTTCTTTCTAAATGAGAGTGGCAGGATCCTCTAGATATTACTGATGTTAGTTTTGGGAACCATGGCAGTGCTGCAAGCATGGTGGCAACAGCAAAAAATACCTCTTGGCAACAGAAAAGAGACAATTTTTGTAATGCTTAGTTTCTTTTGAAGAAGTAGTTAGTTCTGGCTGTGATAGGTTTTAAATTTGCATGATCAGCTCCCTCTTTGTCTTGTTCCACTGGATCAGAGACTCACTTGACCATGTTGGTCAATTATTTGCAGTTGACTTTATGTCAGTTTTGCTTTGTAAGTCCACATGAGACATGGTGAGACTGTTAGTCTTATCTGTGATATTCCTGATGAAATGTGTTTTTAATATTCTTTGTTTCTGCCAAGTGAACATGGACACTGTCTGGATGTTGTGTAGGCAAGCTGAGCTTTTGTATCAGTATTCACCATGCACAATCCTTCCTTAAAATCTTAGAGCATCTGGGGTCCTGGTGGCCATTTGATATGGGAGCACTTCTCTCCTTTGGCTTGGATGTAGGCCACAGAACTCGTATGATGTCAAATGATGAAAAAACACTCTCCCCGCAGCTCTGTCTGGCTCAGCTGCTACTGAGCATTTGTCCGTGTCACACGTGTTTTTCTCATAAGTTGCACTTGGCTTCAAAGTGGTTGCATGAACTTACCTTATTAGTCGGGCAGAAAACACGATTTAAGGCATCTCAAACAAGCTATCTGCTCATGGATCCATGGCAGAGCAGCTGCTGGGCCTTTGGTCCTTCCAGTTAGAGTGTTTGCCTTGTAAGAAATACGATGCATTGGGTGGGGCATTATCCTTGATTTTGGTGTACATGTCCTTTTGATACCAAACCAGTTGCATATTGGTTCAAAGTCAGCCTGGACATCGTAAGGTCAGGAGGTGTGTTTAGCTTTTCTTTTTAAAAGGAATTTAGTCTGGGATATACTTTTTTCCTACTTTCAGTTTCTGAACAGCTCGGCTTTTAAATTTCTCTGTGTGAACAAGACTTGTTATCATGCTACCTTTATAAAAATGCTCAAGCTCTCCTTCAGCCTTTTTTCGGAAGCCAGCCTCCTGCATTTCTGCAGGTCATGCAGTGAAGCTTTTGTAACCAAGATGCAGCTTGCAGGAAGCCCTTGTGCATTTAATAATTGGTTCAGCAAAAGAATTTTTGAGCCAGAGGACTTCGTTTATGCCCATAGCAAACAGTTCCTGTTTTCTTGAGCTTACCTGTAAATCAGCTTTTTACCTAGACTGAACAGTTCTACAGGCTATTGAAAAGCAGTATTTGCTTTGTCATTAAAATTCCAAGATCTAGTTCAATGCTTATTTAAGTTCCATCTTCATTTCATAACTCCTTCTTTTCTAGTGTAAACGTTTTTTTTTTTTTTTAAATCTTGCCCTTTGCATCTGTGGAACAATAATTGTGCACTTGTACAGCAGCTGCACTGTAAGCCTGGGGGTGTGGGTGCTGCAGCAGGAATCGTGGTGTTGCCATTCCCTGCTCACTTGCTCCTGGGCACAGGCCCCTCAACTCAGAGATAATTTGCCCATTGGCCCTGCTATATTGATCAATGCTGGGTCTGAGTTCACAGGGCGTGTGTCAAAAAGAGCATGTAGGCTTTAGGCAGGCTTACTGAAGTCCATGTGAACGTGCAACCCATACTGATAGACACAGGCAAGAAGAAGAGGGTTTTACAGGTGTTACTGAAGAAAAAGTTGTCCAATAAATCATTTCTTTGGTAGGCCACTGAAGTAGGTCATATTGTAAGCCAGCTAGCCTTGGAGGCTACACTATTAAAGTGTGTGTACCTCAATATATATTCCTGAACAGAAATAGATACAGGACAACAATTTTTTACTATTTTAACAAGTCAACATACTGAGGCCAGAGAGTTAGTATCAATTACAGAAAATAATTTTTCCTATTATTTGTGTGTGTCTATGTATATATTATTATAGAAATACTGAGCTCTCACATTTTGCTTGTTCCTTGTTATAAAAGAAAGTATTCTGTTTAAATAGTTCTTTTGGTTTTTAGTCTGAGCTACTGATTAAAAAAGACACGTTCCCAAGTATGTGATACTGAAAGTTAACTTCTCTTTCCTGCAGTCCTTTATGCTATGCTTTTCCACAGCCTTTTTGTTTTTCAGACTTCTGAAGTGGAGATCTTCTGCAGTGCATTTGTTTGTTGCACTCTGTAAGGCAGTTCAGTGATCCCCATGGTATTAATTTTCAAATTGTTAAAACAAAGTCTGCTTTCAAAAATGCACATATGGGCATTTTGCATGAGGGTGATCCTAGTGACATGTTTCCTTTTCTCACTGCTGCTTCCCTAGAGAATTTCCTGCTGGATCGGCTTACATGCAAATAATTTATTATTGCTTCATATTGTGAGCTGCTAGTTCTGTTTCCGTGGCACAGAGATCTGTTCCAAACATGGAAATGAGAAAAGTGCCTAGGTACTAAAGAGCACAGCCTGCTCGTTCCTCAGTTTTTGACCTGTCCCTGCTTCCCTTTCAACTTCACTATTTATTCCCTCTTACTAAGTACTAATCCTTTTGTTCCCCTTGCCACACAACAACATCTGGAAGCCAAAATATTTGACCTTTTGAATGTTTTTTATCAACTTTTTATGTACCTGGCAGTCCTGTGAACCTTTAAAACCTGATGTAGAGCCTCCTGAGGTCAGTAGAACAGTTCCTGTTCAATCTGGCACATTTTGGATGGTGTCCTGAGAACAGTCACCCTTCCTACTACACCTCACCCTTTCTACTGCCATGTTTGTTGTAGCTTGCTGTGTACTACCAGCTGAATTCTGAATAATATTGTGTATTTTCTTCACCACAAATGCGCAGTCTAATCCTTTTTTCTCACAGTGCTTTTCATGCAGCTTTCTATTGAGTTGAATATTGTCATGCATATTGAAGAAAGTCACTACTTGTAGGAGGAATGAAACTTTCTTCTGAAGTCTTTAATCTATTTTGTGTTAAAAGAGAATCTTGATGTTTTAAGAGAAATTCAAAATGACATGTTTTGACCCTACATTTATAAGGTTAATATATATCCATGAAATTTTGGAAGTGTTTTGAGGTGTATGTATCACCAATTACAATGAGTGGGTTCTATGGTGATGCTGAGTGCCAGTCTTGGCTTGAGGACAGTTAAAAAAAATATGCATAAACCAACAATTAATAGAAGATATGTGGTTTCCTTTCATTCAAAGGTAAGCGGTGCAACCTTATGAGGTGATGTTAAAGCTGTGAGGGTCACATGCTGCCAGCCATGGAGGCAAAGCTATATGAGAACAGAGGAGTATAATATGTTGCACCATTTGAGGAATGGGTACAAATTTTTATGTGATCTATTGAAAATTTTTATTCTAAAAATGGTACCTTAGAAATTGGAAAAAATATTTATAATTTCTTCCTTTGCTGCATAATGGAATAAGACACATAAAAACACACACACAGAAACCCGTCTATATATATGCATATATTTCACATAATCTTAGTACTGAATGGGTGATATTTCTTACATTGGATGTAGGCAATGCTTTCCCACATGAGGTAGCAGCAGCGGTTCCACTTCCAGCAGTTATCCTCAGGAAAGGTTAGTGAAGTCTACTAAAGTGCTTTTAAAAACCCATACCAAACAGAAAAGACTCTTTTTTGTCTCTTTTTCAGACCCTTTCCCAGCCTTACCTTTAGTTAAAACCTTTCTATAAAATTTTTAAATAGATTCAGTCCTTTATCATCTTAAGCACCTTGTCTAAATGTTACCTGTGACTGGCTATCAAAACTCAAGGATCTGTGCTATTCCTGACCACAGCACTCTCCTAGTAACAGTACTATTTATATTGATATTTTTACTGTTAAGCCCTTATGCTTCTGTTCCATAATGCTAATACCATTAGTGGGGCTATAAATGTAATGACAAAGTCAGTAAGCCACAATTACAAAGTCCTTTTTCCTCAGATGGTTTCACAGAAGTCACATCAGTCTTGCCTGTTAGCAAATGTTCAAACAGAAGAAACATTTATTGCCAAAGTCAAAATTAAAATTTGCTACTTCAGTATGACTTAGCTATTGTACAATCTGATGTCAAGACTGGATACCTTTAAAGGACATGTTTGTGGGAAATCCTGCATTGTAAAAGATGCCCAAGCTGTAGGAGCAAGTCAGTCCATCTTTTTTCACTTTTGTCTCCACTCTAATACATAATCTTAGCTTGTCAGCATTGCTGCCATACTGACAGACATACTGACTGACAGGACTACTTACCAAATTCAGTGAGCAGCTCTTGCACTAAATTTTCAGCAGTGACCATTAGTAGTAAGCCTGTGGGTGTGACAGAAGCAAGGTCAAAGGGGCTGGTGAGTAACAGATGTAAATGTTGTCTGTATGTTAATGATAGGAACCTCAGCAAGCATCAGAAGTCAAAGATGTTTAGTCTTGGTTTTACTTACTTGACTACTGGGTTAGATTTTATGACCAGAACATTAAAGTCAGTGGTTCCAGCTTGAAAGAGGGACTGGGAATAACAGGGTAGAATATCTAACAAGTGTAACAAAAAAGCACGTAGGTTGTAAGGGACCTCTGGAGATAATTTCATGCAGCCTCCTTTTTAAAGCCGGACCGTTTCCAGCCCTAAGTCCCAGCAGCTGTGGTTTTGTCTGATACTCAAAACCCTTCAAGGACAAGAGTTTGCACAGCCTCTGTAGGTGACCTCAGGGAGTGGTGGGACTGCTAGCCTGCCTTTGTTCACAAGCAAAATGGAGCACAGTTAATTCAAGTTCTGCCTGCAGAGACACTGAGATTAAATATGGAATTAATTTGCTTAGCAGGATTTTGTATAAGTGGCCTCCTTTCCCTTCGTAACAGGGATATAGGTTTGGTTGCCCTTCTACTCTGCTTTAGTGTGTTTGACTTCGCGTGAGACACTTGCCTCACAAGCACATGACATTCTGAGAAACTTTCTAGATACCAAGCTACACAGGTCTTAAAAATGAGTTTATAATTGATCAGAAGGACCATATCTAGTAGCATTTTAGTGTTCTACTTTTATTGAAGTTATTGAATATTTTTTAAACAGTGATTTTGTAGATGACAAATCACAGAGTACATAAAATCATCTATTGGAATGGCTTCAGTAAAAATGAAAAGTTTTAGTACAATCAGGAGCTGAGGAGAATATTCACACCTTCTGACCTTAAGCCGTACTGGTTGCTGGGCACATGAGGGTGCCTCCACAGGGCTGTTCTGTGTTGTGTTGAGGCTGGATTTATACCTGTTGAGACCCTCGTGGTGTGGATGTGAATATGCTCTTACCTCTGGCCTTCTGTGTGTACTACTAATTTTATACTAGTATATTTCATCTGCTGCTTTTACTGTGTTTCCCAGTTGTTCCAGAATGGCATTGCAAACCTTCCATTAGCAGTGTTTTCTGCCTGGGCAGTGAGCCCTTACACTGCACTGGTTCAGCTGCCTGAGTCAGGGCAGTGGCTGTGCTAGTCCATGGACAGAGGCGAGATCCTCCAGGCAGTGACCCAGACTACTGGGATGACTTGGCCTGAATTAGGCTGTTGCTGTGACTCACTCTCCAGAGGAGTCCCCTTCTCTCTGTTTAATACAGAAGGAGCCTTACAGGTGGAACCTTCAGTGTCTGTCAGCAACTTTCATTATTGCATAAAACACCCCTGTGCTACAAGAGCAGTCATGAAAAGAAGACCAAAGCAATTTGTAGGGGGTCAAAAAATGAGGTGGACAAGCATTCCGTGAGATTACCCTGAAAAGTTTGGAAATATCCTTGGTGGTGCCCTCACTGTCAAAGGCCAGTACACCATCATGGCAGAGCTGTGTCTACCCGGTCTAACAGATCCTGGGGTGAATGGAAAGGGAACTGCCAGGAAACTTTTTTTGTCTTGGTACACTGAACATTTAAAATTTCATTAGAGGCACATGTTTAATTCTGGAAACCACATTTATTGATGGAAATTCAGAATATGTACAGCCTTAACATTGGTCAAGGGAACCTTAGGAGGATATGAAAGTTGGACAGTGGAATAGGAATCAGGTAGGAACTGGGCAGTTCAGTCTCACAGGAGTGCCTAAGTAAATCTGGCAGCTAAGAGTCAAAGTAGAAAGAAGTGAGTGCTTCCTCAGTGACAGCATCATTAATCATTTGGATGTGTTATATAAGGAGCTTGTATATTCAGTGTTTCTTGAAGCCTTTAGAAAAAGGCAGTATTTTTCTAAAGAATGTTCTAAGGCATATTCCAGTAAACTTTCTAAGTCTCTGTACCCAGAAAATTAGAGAAAATCATCACATCAGGACATACAGCCTAACAGTCTACAAGAACAGTATTTTTGTCAGTTGTTAAGAGCATTGTTAACTCTGTTGTTTATATTTTGACTTTACTATTTAAAAGTTAGTCAGTGTATGCAAATGTTAGAGTGTTCTGAGCAACTTTCCTAATTGTTTGTTTGCGGATACACTATTCCATGCTTGGTTTTGAAACTTGGTAGGCGTGTCTGATCTGGGAAAGGGCTTAGACACAGAATTTCAGTGATGAAATCCAGCTGAAGTTCAAAGGAAAAGTGTACTCCCAGAACGCTCTTAGGAGGTCACTGTGAAAAAAGACACCATGAAAGAAAGCAATGAAAGTCGTGTGTTATAAATTTATGTGACTTTCCTTGTGCAAGTAAATAATTCAGGGAAGATCAGAACTACAGGCTTTCACAGCACTATTTGCCAGCTTTCTCTCTTTTGTATTCCTGATGCTTATGTGCCTGAGAAGGTAAATCAGGTCTACCTGTATTCCTGAGAAGTCTGGACCTGAAATCCATACTGGGGCAAAACTGCCGTGTTACAGGACTGAATCCCTAACTCACCTTGCTGAAAATTACACATACATCGTATCTTCAGCACAAAGTGAATCCCATACTGGGCTCATCTGCTCCTGTTACCCTGTTTTTGGAGAGAGATTCCTTATCTTGGCCCTCTTCTGTGGAGGTGCAGGTCTTCACCTCCTTCTGTCGGAGTTGCAGCAGGATTTTAGAGGAACCTACAAGTCTGCTGGAAATGCTGAACCCACAGTGCCACGGTTGCATCGTTATACATGCAGACGAGGAGCAGAGGTGCTCCCTGTGGCAGTGAGCAGGGCAGATGGGCAGGCTCTCTGCCAGATGTAGGGGGAATCAGCTTGATGTGCTGTCAGGGTCCAAAGGGAAATCTGTTGCTCTCCTGTGGGGAGTTCATGTACAGTGTTAAATACAAATAAATACCTCTTAAGGCTTCAGTAGCAGGGAAGCATGGAGTTAGATGCAGGCAATTTGGCTGGCACTTAGCAGCTGCAGAGCACTCCAGCTTTCACCAGGACTTTTCCTTGTGCCAGGGTGATGAGTTGTGGGTCAGGTGGGTGGTGGATCCCCCCCAGTGTTCAGCAGAGCTTTGCTTGCCTTTGGTGATGATAACCAGTATTTTATAGGCAGCTCTTCCTTTCTGTGGCAGTAAGCATTTTGATTATTCTAAAGGCTGAAGCAGAAAAATGTTTCTCTGCAGTTTGCCCTAGTTTTGGAAAATTTTTAATTTTGTTCATGTTTCTGGCTAGTATGAGGTAGAAAGAGTAGAAGTTGTACATAACATAATAGATAACAAGTGATCAGAGGAGAGGGAGTACAATAAAATCATTCATTTAGTGCAGCTGGAGTGGGAGTGCTCACCTGGTTATTGGTGTATCTAAAGGTCACAAGGGATATGAGTAGAGAAGAGCTATTATTTGTACCAGGCTCATTTGTTCATTAAAAAAATGCCCCATTGAAATGAAAGCTGAAATTCTTGGCATTATGCCTGGCACTTGACAGAGATGGCACCTCAGGGTGCTGGCTGTTCCCACGGCTAATGCATATGGCTTGCTTTGGAGGGTCAGCACTTGTGGGTGCTTTGCTCAGGACTGGAGGCAGGACATGGAGAAATGAGAAGCAGAACACTGGGAACAGATAGGTGGGGTTAGAAAAACTGGCCAGTCATGAAGGAAAACTGGATCACATGAAGGGATGAGGTTTTTCTACTGTATGGAGGGAGCAATAGTTAACAGTAGCAAACTGCTATTTCCTGCAAAGGAGAAGTGGACAGGGAGATGTTAGATAGAGGTGTCCCTTCTGCCTCATAAATGCGCAGTCATACACTGAATTTTAAATCAGTCTGCCCAGGCAAAACTCAGTGCAAGGTGAGCCTTGACCTAAATTATGAGCAGGGTGGAAGTGCTCAGTTCAATATGGTCATGCAAATTATTTGGCTCAGTTGCAGGTTCTTCTTTGGGTTTCATGTTAGGTAAAGATAATGCACCGGGAGAAGAGTGCAATTGCATAATTTACATGGCAGCTTTCATTTTGTTCTGGGAAAGAGCAATTACATTTCTCCAGAAGAGTCAGAGTATTATGTTTGGTTTTGTTGTGCCTCACTTAAACAACCATGACTTTTAGGGGAACTGCAATTATTCCAGATTACAGGGGATGTGATTAGATGAAACAGATTTGATGTGTGGATTTCATTCCGAATCAGCTTTCTTACTTTGCACTCAAGAGCTGGAGTGTTTGTATCAGGGACCTGGGTCCATTCCCCAGGTGGCTGCTGATGCCCTGGAGTGCTGCTGTGCCCTCACCTGAATGCATCTTTGAACAAAAGCAGCCTGTGTACAGTCTCCTCCCTGTGACCTCACAGCCACTTGTCAAAAATGGAAGATCACAGTTGCTTTTAAAGGAAAGACAATTTTGAGTAACTCACTAATTCCAGTTAAATGAAATTCCTTAGTTTGTGCATATGGGCTGTAGGTTGTTCTCTTGTTGTTCAGATATGGAAACATTTGTTGAAGGAGAGCATGTGGCCCATGCTTGCCTAACACAGCTTTGAAGGGTAAAAAGGGACATGGCACACTGTGAGAGGGGGTGAGGCAGAATGGCCACTTACTCTAATGAGACAGATTCAGGCTTATATAGAGGGTTCAGGAAGGTTCCAGAACTTGGGTGGAGATTGGGGGGAGCATGCAAATTCTTTCACATGTATGGTAAAAGAAGGAGGGGCAAGAACTGTTTAGGGAAAACTGGGGAGGAGATACTCATATATGGTGAAACTGCACTGTGGCAGATCTCGACCAATGGGAAAACGGGGAGAACATGAGGGAGGACTTGGGAACTATTCTGAACAATATAATATATGTGCATATGTATATAACAACAAACATACAAAACTGAGAGGACATGTAATAACACTGGGAGTCCTTAAAACAGTGTCCAGGTATATGTATTTCTTTCGTGCTCGGATAGCTCACAACTTGATGGTCTTCCCTCTTCATCTCCAGGTCTCAGCAAACTGTTCCATGCTGTTTTTTCCATTCTTCATAAGACCCTTCTCCCACATTTGCCCTGCATCCAGTGTGCACTGCACAATGCATTTTTATTTCTCATGTGTATCTTTATGCTGTAATGTTCCCTTAACTTAGCTAAAATAATTAATCTTAGATATGAATTTTCATTTTGTAGCCCCTGATTTTGTATTTTGTCACACTTAGCAAAACAAGTACTTGCCCTTTTAATCTGCCATAGGATATTCAAGACTTCTTCAGAAAATGGGTGAAACCAGTAGCTTCTCACCAAGTTTCAGAAGTTATAAAGAGCTGTACCTCAAACACTCTTTCTTTTATTCTGCTACCTTTAATGTACTTATTAGTGAGAAGTGTTGATGTTTTTCCTTTTCAGATGACACTGGCTGTCCTAGTAGCCAGTCAGTATCTCCAGTTAAGACTCCTCCTGATGCCGGAAACAGTCCAATCAGTTTTTGCACTGTTAGTGATGGAGACTTCTCCAGGAAGAAATTCAGTCCAGGGTCAATGAGTGAAGGGAATACGCAGCTGGCTCGATATAAGAAGGAGACAAAGACAAGCCTTGTAAAGCCCGGTGAGTATATTCCTTTCACTTCCTTAATTACACTTTCTAATTGACTGGTATATTTACAGATGTCTACATACATTGGGTTGTACAGCCTGTGATACCACTAATGTTGTTAGCAAGTTAAAAAAATTGTTAGGTTCTTTCTATGAAACCACCTGCAAGATATGGAAACACTATTGATATTGTCTGTTTCATGGAAATACAATTAATTGACATCTTCCCTTTGTTTTATGAGGCTCAATGGTGATGTCAAATAACTGAAATGGATTTTATCCTGTTTCATAATAATTGCACACATATTTCACTTCCCAAAGATAAATGACTCTTAATACCAAAGCAAAGTCTTGCAATGTTCTTAGATTTATGGTTAGACTCTGCCTGAAGTTTACGCTGCCAGGCTGTGATAGCTCTGGGGAAACAACGTGTCACACCAAGGCAAGAGGACCAGCAGCCTCCATGAGGCAGTCAGGCAGATTTGGATTTGTGCTGCACTGGCTGAACCAAGAGTGTGTCTCCCACTCCCTCAGGCTACTGGGACACCTCAGGCCACCAGCTAAATCAGCACCTGCTTGTCGCACATCTGAGACTAAATACCCTGGTGTGCCATTGGTTGTTGTAATCTTAATGAGTAGATATAAAATATCTTTGTGATTCATGTACAGGCAGCTCTTGATTACAAATGGTCAGGATATTTGTGCTGTTATTTAATTAATCATGGAGACAGAGCTGGCCCTGTACAGAGCCAGCTGCAGAACTGACATGGTTTCTGGGCTCAGGTACCTCCTGGATATACTGTTTCCAGAGTCATTTTATCTCTGGAAGCAATTTATATGCTTTCATGAAACGCCAGCTTGGATTTGCCAGCACCATGTTTAATCCAGAAACAGTAGAGAATTTGTTGCAAAATCTCTTCACTGGCTTGGTCATTGAAAGGGCTGATTAAATCTGCTTTACTACTGTCCATGCAAGTTCTTTGACTCATCTCATGGCACCATGTTATTCGAGTGTTCCTAGTCTCCCATTGCTGTGCATAATGGATGATAGATAATACTTTTTTGAAGGTTTCTTGTCTGTACCATTAAAAGGAAGGAATCTAATGCAGGCAGAATGCAGTGAGTGTGGTGTAAGACAGTCAAATCTGCAGCTGTGGCTACCACAACCATTTCATTTGTGAATATGAATGTGGCCTAGCAAAATGCAGATAATGAATTGCAAAAGTTTTTTTCTCCTGAAGAGTCCTATACACATGGAAAAGAGTTATGCATCTCCTTCAATAAATTATTTGTTTTTAATTTTACCCTTAAATTGCTTTATATCAAATTATTAGCCTTTTCCAGTAATATTTAGAAGTCTCATTATTGATGGCATTATTTCAGGTCTTTGAACAGACTTAATTTAGGTATTTACATATTCTCATAAGTGGGCCACTATGTAGCTGTTAGTACCTCTGCACTGATCTCTAAGATTGCAAAACTTGTCTCTAGATTTCAAGCGTGTCACTCATGAGATCCATGAAAACTCTCAGAGCAGCAGCTGGGCCTGATTTACAGAGCACGTCTAAGTTCCTCCTGCCAAATATCTCACACTCTTTTTAGTGGAAAGTTGTTCAAAATCACATCATAGTCAGTGTGAGAGCTGACAAAAGTGAGGGACCTTTCAGAAATGGAGAGCATGACAGGGGACAGCTGGGGTTCATTTTCCTCAGCGATGGCCACAGGGATTCATGTGACTTTTCTATTGGTATGTTTTAGCTTCAGGTGGACCAGACTCTTCCTCATGACCTACTTGGGCATGAATTTCCGGTGACTCAGTTACACATATCTAGCCATTGTGCAAAGAGGAGGCATCACCACGAGCAGTAGAAGGGAGGTGGGATATGGAAGGAGAATAACAGCAATGTATCCTTGTCATACATAAAAGGAATTGTGCACAATTTTCTCTTTACCAAAAGTCCTTCTTGATTTAGGGAGATTATGTCTATTTCATATTTATCTGAAATGTCGTGGGATAATGACCACATAGCAGGAGTCAAACATGAGAGACAAAAATCCAGCCTCCCACTATGTTTTACCATGTCCTGCTCTACATTTTTGTAGGCAAGTACATCAATCAATGTGCATCTTCAAAATGCCTGTCATTTTGCTGAAAATCTATCTATTTCCAGGAGTGTTTTCTTGGAACATGCTGAATCTCAGAAGAAACACATAAATATTTAGATAATTCAGGAAATGTCAGAATAGGATAGCACTGAGAATGAAACCTGGGATGTTTCCAGGCTGTTCCCAATCTCGGATACTTTGCTGCTGCTCTAGTAACATCACTTCATTTTTCTTTTCTGTACTTCAAAATACAGTCTTTTTTTTTTTTCCCCTCTAACAGCCTAAGACCATGTTACAAGGATCTGAGTCATCTTTACCTCTTGAAGTATTAACAAGCTAGATTTCAATATCATTCATAATTTACCTTGTTCACGTGAAGGACCATACATAGTCCTGGAATGCATCTTGCTAAACCTCTAAAATATTTATAGTCAGGGAGAAATTACACATTACAGAAAGTTGATAGAGGGGTTTTTTTGTGCATTAAATCCGAATCAGAGCAGTGTAGAAGTGAATTTGGCTTAAAACCTGTGCCTGCTTTCCCAGGGAAGAAGGGAGAGGACAGGAACGTTAAGGATGATACGTAACATCTACTCCAGAAAGTTAAAAGCCTTTTAATTTCTGGATTTTAGAAGTTTTTTCTTCTTTTGGATGTGATTCATCTATACAATACTAAAAGCAATGCAAAATATGTTGCAAAAAATGCCCTTGCAAAAAGGCACAAAAGAATTAACATTAGTCCTAGTTTTGTATCAAAATGCTGTGCTGAATCATACAGCTTTTGTAATTGAACAAACAGAATCTACATATTCACAGTCTTGGTGTAGTCTTCCTGCAAGGATCCATCCTGAATTCCTGCAGCTCATGTCCACATCCTGTTGAGAACAGTGAGAACTGTTTTTTTTCCTTTGACAGTTGTTCTCATCTTTTTTGACTTGCATTGGAATACTTAATGAAAGGATTCAAAATCTGGATCTGCAAGCTATAAAGTACTGATTAACTTTCAAAGACATGGATAAAGATGAGACTCTTTAGCAGGAGTTGTGTCAATAACCTTCAAAAGGCTTACATGTTTCAACTAACACAGAGAGGTGTTTAAATCTCCATGGGCATCAGAATTTGAGAAGGGCACCTGATTATTTGACTGTTCAGCATTTCTGACAAAGGTCTGGTGTTTTTTGCTTTTGATGTTGTAGGCACACTTGGCACAGTTTACTGAATGTGCTGATGTTACTGTTGGAGCTGTTTCTTAGAGCCCATGGAATTTATGAGGTTTCACATGAAATCATTAAGGACCCTGCAGAGCAGAGATGTAAGCACCACTGCACAAAAGGAGACCTAGGTGAGCCACAGTTAGGGGCAGCTCCCAAACCTTGTAAGAACTGGTGTCTGTCATTCACAGCTTGAATCAGTAATAACCACTGCAGGTAGCAGCAGACTATGCAAAAAAGAAAATATTTTTTTCACTGCTAATAAAACATCTGGCCATCTATTACTGAATCTGGCTAAAATAGCAACATTTTAGATTACAGTTCCATTGAACTGCTATGTATTATGTTTCAAGAAGGGTGATCATTGAGAGTTTAGGCATTAAAACTTTGTTCTGTTCAAACTAATGGGAAAATCTGAGGTTTTCATCACACAGAGCATCTACATTTGTTGGACAGTAAGCAATGAGCATGGATTGAAAAACATGAAATTATATCTGAACACAAGAAAACACTTTTTGTACTGTGACAGGGGTCACACACTAGCACAGGTTGCCTGGAGAAATTGTGGAGTCTCCAGCCACAAAGATATTCAAAATTAGATTGGATATGGTCCTGGGTAGCCTGTTTCATCTAGACTTGGCTTGAGCAGGAAGTTGGACTAGGTGGTCTCAAATGGCCCCTTCCATCTTCCAGCGATTCTGTAATCCTGTGTTGCTGGACTTTTTTTGCCTTTAAACAGTGCCTCACCCAGGTCTGTAGTTAAGTAGTTGCAAAACACAATTTATGCTTTTCCTGCCCTTTTTTCCTTTTTTAAGTTCATAAAAATGAAAGTATACAAAAAAGTAACTTTTAACAATCACTATTTAATTAAAAATGTCATTGAACTTCAAGGCAAAGTAACTCTACATGTATGGTCAGACTGATGATCTTCCCTCCTTCTTTCTATGAATTTATCAAGTTATGAGTGAATGAGCCTCGGGGCAGCATATCCCAGTCTGAACAGATTAGTCTTTGAAGGCTTTAGGACTATTAGGAGTTTTAGGAGATACAGGTGGAGCAGAATGTATTTGCCTTATTTGGTTGCTAGGATTTAGTAGGTACAGGTGTGTTTTTAGTCAAGTATTGCAGCTGATAGTGATCAAAAAGGAGGCAAGGGAAATGACCCTGGACAACTGGGGGTATTAAGGTTGGATCTTAAATAAGCCAAAAAGGTAGGAGAAGAAATGCAAGTATTAGCTGCAAATTATGTCTTATTTGTTAAAAATGTCTAGCTGTTAAAATACAGTGGCCTTCTTGATTTTATTTTTATTTTTTAATGTCTGGTGTGTGAGGATTAGATTCTCAGGATACTTATTTTTGTAGATCCCCTGTTAAAGTAAAGAGTAGTGACTAGTTAATTTGTTAGTATAAAATTAGCAGGTAAGTTTATCCATATTGCTGTTCTACTTTCACATTTGTCTGTGTTCTAGAGGCAGTCACTGGGATTATTTTAAAAGAAAAACATAAAGGTTCTGATTTAAGCTATATTCCTGACATCCGGCTGTATTATTTCGCAGTTCTTTTGTCAATTCACTCCCTCATTTCAGTATGACAATATTGGGACTAACAGTGTTTGACTGGTGTATATGTATGTATGTATGTGCTTCACTTGGAACACAGATGAGTTGGTGTGTAAGTTCTGCAAGAGGATTGTCTTAGAGATAATTCTGGAAATAAACTTCACTCTCAAGAACTTATTTTTGATTGCAAAAAGATGCAGTGGTAGGACTTTATTTTATCTGAGAAAGTCTGATAAAATATTAGAAAGACATGTTTTACTGATGCATTTATCCAAGAACATTGTGTCTGGTATTTGCATGACTTTTGTTCTTTCTCTGTACCAAATTTCTGCAAGCAGTGAGAAAAATAATAGAACTGTTGTCCCTCTTGTTCAGAAACAACGGTACAGAATACAAAAATCAAGTTACAGAATGTGCTAACTTGAACAGTTCCTATGGCTTGCAAAGAAATACGTGGTTCTTTTTAACTACTAGCCAGAGCACCTACTTATTATGTTGAAACAGTTTTTAAAATGCTGATAGTGTACTGTGTATTCTAACACAGTCAGACTGATTGTTTAAAAAAAAAAAGAAAGAAAACCTGTACTTGGAGATAACAAACTGCTTTGACTGACCCTTAAATTGTCATTCTTCATTTTAAAAGCAGAATCTCACAAAGGTAAGAGTTATGAGAAGACTGGTATTTATCTTTCTGCTTTGACTTATTTAGCAGTACTTCATAACCCACATTCCAAGACTGTCCCTTTTCTGCGGGAGGGATAATTAAGAACAAGGGTATGCCAAACAACATTTAACCTGGTTACAAATGCAGTATTTAATCAGTATACACCATGTTCCCATCCTGCAATCAGTCATAACCTTACCTGAGTGGTGAAGATGAGAAATTCCATTCCTAGGAATATTCAATTACTTAAACATGTGGCTGGTGTCATATGCATGAGAATTCTGAATTTGGGAAATGAGCTACGCCAAGTTCAGTGTACTTTAAATAATTGATCATAGAACAAAAAATTCTCTGAAGATGGACCAAGTGAAGTGAGTTGATTTCAAATGATGGAACATCTTGCCTATGACTGTCCATTAATTCTTCCCTCAAAGTATTTGAATTAATAATAAGGCATCTGTTTATCTGAACATGTTTATTGTAAAGCATAGATTCTCTGAGGGGTGCAGAGAAGCTTGCAAGTGAACAGAGGAAGAGCAAAAGCCCAGGTTCCCCAAGTAATTTAAACCAGATGAAGACGACTTTCATTAGATCTTTAAGCTGTTCGATATTTGGCAAAGAGCACATAGACAGTGGTCAATTACTTGTGCTTCTGGAAGGCTATTGATCTGTTTTTTAAAACATCACCTTGGCAATAAAAAGGGAGGAAGCACTTGGGTATGTGTCATCTTTTTCAGATGTAAGCACATGCTTCAAATGCTTCACTTCTCTCCCACAACTGATAGCAACCATTGTAATCATCCTGACACTCAAATCCAAAAAATGCAATATTTATTTCCTATACAGTTTTAATCATACTATTCTCCCTTTCTTATATGTGCATTTTGTAATTTTATGAGACTAAAGTTTCTGAGATCTTTTCTCATACAGAGCATAGCAAATACAGTTGTTGCAGTTTTCAACCCTATTCCTTTTTCTTGGTTACTTTTGCTTTTCTTCCTTTTCTTCGCCTTTCATTTTAGGCCCACAAAAAATAGCTACTGCTCATTTTTCTAAATAAAAATCTTTCTGCATGCACTGAGCCCTCCTGCCTATTTTACTGATGGGAGCTGCTTTAATTTGAGGTCTGTTGCTATGGAGCTGTGTGGATTTGCTTACCTGATCTGCCAGCACAGGGAGTTATTAAAGCCTTGGTTCCACGGGTCCCAGAGGACCAGGCTATGCTCTGGAAGGGCGGGGGGATGCGCATGCACATCTCAGCCTCCAGGAGCTAGGATGCTCTGTCTGGGTTCAAGTCCATGGCTTCCTCATAGTTTGTGTCCTGCAGTTGAGCCCAGAGAGGGGTATGACCCTTCAGGGGTTTGGTGGCTGTAGCAGTCGGTGCTGTGAGGTCGGGAAGGTGGCCAGCCTGTGAGGTCTGGAGATGGTGGTGGGGGAGATGCTGCTGGGGGGTCTGGCATTTGCAAAGCCCAGCCTCCCTTTCGGGATTTCTGGGTCCTCAAGGCAGTTTTGAATATTTCCTTTTAGTTGGGTCAACAGGCCTAGTGCAGGCAGTAGATCCTGTTGGAGCTCCTCTGTCTGCAGTTTCTTGGCTTTTGTGATTTAAAAGAGGTGAAATTTGAATCTACATATCTCCTTAGACAACCTTCAGGAGCTGTAGGCTGCCAATGGGATCTGACTCTCTCTAGTCCAAGTGCTCATCCCATTGTTCAAAGGACATGAAACAGCTTTAAAAGGTAAATCTGCCGTTTCCCTTCTGGGGTTACAGGAGCTATTTTGGAGGTGAGGGAGATGTGAATTCATGGGGTTTAGCCAAGCTGAATAGAGTGGAGATGGCTTGTAATTTATCTGACCTCAGTTCCTGATCTGTAATGTGGGGATAATTGCTTGCTTGAGTGCACTTAGGTCTTACTGTGTTTTAAAGGAGATGGACATAATGAAGCCAGTGACTCTGGTGCGTGGTCTTTCTGACCAGATATTTAAGCATTTACTTCAGGATTTACTGGTTATGTTGACTAACTCTGAGTTGACTAAAAATGGGACCAAGGTTGGCTTGGATGTATCTGCATTAGAAACATACATTTGGTCAGGTGAATGTTACCCCCATCTCGCATGTTCTCATCAGATCTCTGGCAACTCTGCTGTAAGCCCTTAGTGAAGGCAAGCACAGTCTCTGTGACTTTTAGTTCCCTTTTGTTCTTTCTTTTTGTTTTTTTAATGGAAAGGAAAGTCATTCTCAGACAGTCAGTTGTGGGAGAAAGTTCATGCTTGACGATCATGCATGGATCTTCAAGTAGGTCTAATTAGATGCCTTTTCCTCTTCTGTTCATCCCTGATAACCTTAGACACTCTCTGTTTGTCCTGTTTCTGAGGACTGCTGCCCAAGCTATCTAGCATTGCACAGGGAGACTTTTTTATTTAATTTTGCACTATGGATTCAGAGGAATTACTGATTTTTAGGACATAAACTAACTAAATGGTACTAAAGTGAAACAAGGATGCTTAGAAAGTTAGGTTAAAATTACTAGCATAGTACTATTTTGGATTTGTATATATTTTCAATTTTAACTTTGAATTTAAATAGATTTGCTTGAATTGATGTGGAAAACATGTTCAAATAGTCAAATATTTCTTTCAAACATGAATAAGCAGAACAGCAGCTACAAGTAACGCTTCGGCTTTAAAGTATTTTGTAGTATTTAATCCAAACCTGCAAGTTCCTGTTAAAGCGGCATAGAAAAACAATATTTTAATTCTGCATCAAAATTTTATAATCTACCCTCTTCTAAGCAATTATTTTAGATGTTGTTTAGTAGAGACATAGACAATTAGTGGTTGGGCTGTGGCCTCTCTAGACATACATCATTTTGGTCAGAAGACTCGAAGGCTGCAACAAGTGCCCAGATGTCACAGTAAAAATGGAGGATCCAAAAAAGAAGCCATCGAGTTCCAAAGGAGGAATTGGCAAGTCAAAGGTGAAAACCTGAGTCCTACCTGTCCTACATGGTGACCTGCCCAGCTGTGTGCTGGTGACACAGGCCACCTGCAATTCAGGGTCTCGGGCACAAATTTTCTGCAGTTACTGAACTCTTTCCTTACAAAAAATAAGAAGGTCCCTGTTGCTTAGTTCAGTAAAGGAAAAAGAAACCTATTTTTAGGTCTGTTTGTGTGTCGTTTTGCAGATGGACTTTAGCACAAAGAAGTCCAGGGCTGCTGGGCAGGGTGTCTGCTCCCAGGGAAGCTGTTCCATTTTCATTTGGTTATTCCTTTAGTGGGGGGTTGAAGCAGAGTTCCCAGCAGGCACACCATAACTCCTTTGTCTCTCCCTCCCTGGCCCATTAATCGTACTGATACTGCTCCAGACATACAGAAAGTGGGGCAGCCACTGTTCAAGGGAGATTCTCGCCTGAGGATGCCTGCAGCCTTGAGCTTAGCCTGGCACTTGGTCCAGGAGGGAGCCACGGCTCTACTGCAAATCAGAGTGAGTAGGGGATGTGGATGTGGGACTTCTGCAGGGAGTGCCTGGGATGCTGATGAGATCCCTGCCAGACAACACATCTTTTAGATCCAACTGCCTTTTGATAGAGATGGATATCTCATGGTGCTTGTGGGGACGGGCTCCTGCATGGGGAAAAGCCAGCTGAGGCCTGGCATGAGAAGGGCCCTGGGGTTTAGAGGTCAGACTTGAGGCAGGTATGGAAGATGGCAATAACTGTGGTCTTTAGTATTAAAAAAAAAACAAAACAAAAAAAAAACCAAAACAAACAAACAAAAAAAACAACCAACCAAAAAAAAATCTTTTTGTATAAGCAAGCAGGTTTGGTTTTTGGGGGGTTCTTTCTCTCTCCTGCTAATCCAGAGTGGAATACCAAAATGGAGAAACTGATGCTATACACACTGCACACTCTTAAGTATTTATTTTAAAATGTGTGTAAGGTCAAGCTAGAACATGCTTTGCAATTTGTGTATTTACTGCAGTGAATTTTCTGCGCCTTCTGGCTGTTTTCTGTGGGTTTCAGTCCACTTCACCTCCACAGAATGAAATGCTGTGCATACGAAAGAGGCCATTATGTATCTTCCCTTAGGAGATTTTTTTGTAGTTGTTGCTCTGCTTTTAAATTACAATCTGTATTATTTATGTCAATGTTTAAAATAGCTTCCTGAGTCCTCGCTTAAAGTATTCTGAACCTATTCCAGATACATTTTACTATGCACAACTCCCACCCACCATCACTTTTTGATTTCAAGTAATTTTTCATGAAAAAACATGCATAGCAGCCAGAACCCTGTGTTGCTGTTGCATAGTTTCTTTAGCTTCCCAGCTGTATTCCTCCTGCTATGATAAACCATGTTGCCAGTGTACATTTTTATCTCAGAATATACAAATTGCATTCTCTTAATCTCCCTTCATAAACAGCCCTGTAATCCTGTTATCATTATTGTTGACCTTTTCTGGAATTCTTTGATGTTATTAATGCCTTTTAAATGAAAATTCTGGGCTTTAAACTGGTTTCTGAGCAATGTTTACTTAAGAATTGATAGATTATTTCCTTTTCTATTTTCCTTTACATGCCTTATTGCTTTTTTTGTCTGATATCTTACTGTGTTCAAAGCAGAGCTATGCAGATAACTGATTTGGGGATTGCTGCCAAATCAAAACATTAAAGAAAATCTTAATTTCGGACTGAACAAAGACCATATTCAATCTAAAATACTTTGAATGTTTTGGGAGGTTTTTTGGTGTTTTTATCCCCTTTTTAAAAGAAGAAAGAAATTTGTTAGTTTTATAATTAAAGCATCATTTCAAACAGAAAGTAGAAGATTCTGAGTTTCCATTCTCTGTGCATGTTTGATTTCAAATCATAAATAGTGTTCTCTGATCTTTGTTTTTTGGTGACCAAATTACTACTGAAAGGACTTTTTTTTTCCCTCAGAGTCATTACTTTAAATACTTTTTGAGTAGTATTAAGTGGATTAGTCCATATATTCATTGTGTTTGTATATCTGCATTTATACCTAGGTGTGAAAAGCTAAGGGAATGTCTTTATTTTAGTCATGCAAATCTCACTTACTTGACTTCACTGTGATATAAAGACATCGTGTGAGTGGGTGGTGACTGGGCTCAGAAGTGGAAGGTCAGTCATAAACAACTTAGCAGGTCTTTGCAGATAGTGGTGTCATTTTGAACTCTTGGCCTGTTTAAGCAGTGGAATTTTACTTGCTGTTATGTACCTAGATAATCTAAATCCTGATGAAACGTTGGCTTAGATGTCTTCCCTCTGTTTTGGTTCTCACTTGAAGTTAGTGATTCTGAGTTCGGGAAGAACCTAGGAGAAATTAAAAAAAATGCGTCTCCAGTCCCTGTTCCAGTGAAGAAACCACAATTAATAATCATAAATAAAACCCACAAGCCAGAAGAACAACTAGATAGATTGTCCAACTTCGCCCCAAACTTTAGATTGCAAAGCTTAGTTTTCTCAGGTGTGTTGTGCACAGTGGTTGAGGGGGGTCTCCCAATGGAAGCAGGAGCTGTGGGAAATTCAGACCTGTTTGAATATCACCCATGTAGGATGGGTTAATAAAGACATGTGTTCCAAACTGTGTGGCTTTACAGAGGAGCTAGATAAGAAGGGCATGATAAGCTAAAAGGATGGGAACTTCATCTCTTCATCAAGTTCTTATTGCTGGATGCAGTGTTCTTGGGGTGTGATGGGGAGATGATGTGCAGCCTCCTCCCAGTTCAAAGCTAAACCTTGCTCTAAGAATCCCAGGTGGATTCTTAGAGCATCCTCTAAGAAAGCATATGCTTTTCTCATAGCATATGCTATGAGAAAAGCATATGCTGCTTTTTCCCCAGTAAAGCAGCATAAAAGAGCTTTCCTTAGACTTGTTTTGTGTGGAACCCTGATTTATGTGGTGTAGTGTGAAATACCCACCCTGGTCTTTAGAAGGAGACACAAAACTGTTTGACGTTTTTAAAGCTGACCTGGTTCTAGGCATGCCCAGAAACAAGAGTTTGGCAGAGCTGAGAAGTTTTGCTGATTGAGACTGGTGGAATGTGTTTCCCAATTGAGATGGCAGTTAGGGAGAGTGCCACTTCCACAATTCCCCTCTGGGAGCTGGAGACCCAGCCTCCTTTCAGATATCCAGCCTTCAAGCAAGGTGGACATCACTTCTCCAGGGAGCCGGAAATGTACTGCCTTTAATTTGACATATAAAATAGTAAACCTACTTTATAATAGTGTATCTATACCGTTACATGAAACATGTTTAAAAGAAGTGAAAATTCTGGCAGATTTTTTTCATATTTTATTAGTGTTACAAGCCTTGTCTTGCTTCCATGCTGAGGCACTTCATTACAGGTCAGTGTTCCACCCTTCTGAAATTCTTTAAATAATAGGAAGCTGTTGATTTTTGAAATCTGGGCAGGCTGTGACTGTTTGTTAGAGTTGGTGGAATACATCTTGACCACAAACCCACAAGGATTAATAAGCTGAAAAAGCACAGGCTTCTTGTCTGTCATTTGTGCTTCTTAATGGGTAAGAGTGCTGTGGGGGAAAAAGCAGCAAATGATGGCAGTCATATCTTGAAATGCATTGCCTTTGGACCTACGTTGGCTTTGTTACTGTAAAAAATATAATTTAGGCAACCAATCAATATACTGGGTAGGGTTTTACTATTCTTTTAAAGATGACACTTGAACTTTTAATAGTTTTTTGTAATCAGTAAATATTTGATTAGCTTATGACAAATTTTGCTTTTCATTCTGGGACTGCAGGGTTATTTAGTCAGTTACCTCCCAGATATATTTATCCTTCCAGTGTTTTTCTCTTGCCTCTTGAAAACATGTCAAACTGATTTAAAATGTTTTATGCACATTATAATGAAAGCCATATGTCTTATATTAAGGGTGACTGTGCAAAAGCTTTCAGTTGAATCACGTTTAGCATGTGATTTCATGCATTTACATATACACTGTGCACTTGTGCCTGTGCAGCTCATTGCTGTGCCCCAGACAGCTTCTCTCCTCCTTATGCATGGGAATCAGATTTAGGATGTGTGTTGAAGGGGCCTCTGAAAGCCCTTTGCTAAGGTTCTGCCACTAATGTGACAGGAGAGCTGGGATCTTTTCCCAGTCTGTGATGGAGTTTGCTGCCTTTTTGTATATTGCTAAGTCATCCCTGACAAAGATGACATTTTCCAGTTTCTAAAAATACTTCTGACCAATCAATCCATTTCCCTTCAAACAGACCAAATAGTACCATAAAAAATCTCCCTAGGTGACACTACATGCTTGCTTACAAAAAATATTTGTCCATAGGTAGATTTACACATATATTTTATAAAATTGTCAAATGCAAGTTGAGCATTAAATTATACAACTCTCAGTGTACTTTTTGAACCTCCAGTCTCAATGTTTGTATTGAGGTTGGTGTAGGAAAGCAGCATCCTTCAGTCTCTGATAACAAAGAGCCTTTTTGTTTGAACACGAAGATAAGTTTCCCAGATCATTCCCTTCTGCTCCATGAGCATATGTTCCTCCTGACAAAGGTCACTTCAGGCTGAGAAGAGTAAATTTATGGGAGCCATTTTTAAGGTGATGTTAGAATGGCTCAAGCTGCATATAGAAGCACAAAAAAAGAATTAGGTCAGGCTGATTTCTGTATGAAGAATCTCCTTAAGATACATAAAGCATCAAAAAACTCTTAACTTGTTATGCTCTTTGTCTGTTACAACATCCGTTTGTGGCTGCTCTACAAATCCATGAATTAAAAACAATTAAGAAAAACACAAGCCCAGATCATAGTGATATGCAGAATATGCATGATGGCTCTCAGCCAATATCAGTAATTAGTTTGTAGTGACTGTGTTTTGAGAGAAGACCTTGATTGATTGTGGTTTCACAGCATACTAAATCACATTCCATATTCATGTTGAGAACTGCAGTGCTTATAATTTGCATTAGTGTGGTTCAGATTACTACCAAAACTTAGATGAGATCAGAAAACTGCTTAATGAGATAAATTTTAATTATTTGGTAACAATCCTTCCAAAGTGAGAAGCATAAGCAAGAAGAATAAGCAAAAATCAAGATAAATAATCACTTGTAAAATCACATTTAGATCTGAACAGAGAGAAGCGGGATTTGTTTTGTAGTCCTTCTGTAAAATCTTCTATCTGCTTTTGAGATGGAAGTCTCCTCACCCAGAAGGTTTGAACAATTTATGGTTGAAGCTACACTGAAACTTACACCTTATATCCCCTCTGACTGCCTCTTTTTCAGCTGCCCAAGCTACCAGCTGTTACTGGCCCGTGCAGTCAGCTGAAGTGTGATTCACAGATCTGTGTGATTCACAGATCTGTCTGATGAAGGAGCACTGGGGAGAGGTTGGGTGGACATCCACCAAAGAGTGGGGAGAGATGGCTTCATCAGCCAGTGCAGTGGGATAGGGAAGGGATGCATGTTGGTGCCCTTAGGATTGACCATGTCAGCCATTGCTGAACTCAGCTTCTTGCCATCATTCTTGGAGCACAACTCACAAATCTGAGCTCAATAACTAAACCACATGTAAAACCAGAAGGGATGACTAGGTACTAAAATCCAAGATTCACAGCAGAGGGTGTGCCAGGCAGGAACACACCAGCCCTGGAGATGGCAGAGAGGAGTGTCCATCTCCCAGACTTAGTTGCCCACTTGTAGTCCTGAATGTGCCCATGTGCATGCCTTGGATTCACTGTGAAACTCCATACTGGAGCCAGACCATTTCTGTGAGTGCTACATTCCAGCACATTTCATTCCTCTAAAATCGGGCCAGCACTAGTGCTACCAGTCTCTGTCTTGTGCCGGAGCTGAGCAGTTAGAGCTTGAGGAAAATACCTGAGTTCAGTGCCCTCCAGTGTGACTTACTGGGCATCCTCAGCTTCCTCCTCTGATGCTGGACCTCATCATAGTGGACAGTCTATAGAGGCAGTGTGGGAACAGCTTCTGTCACCCAAAGATAAGAGCAGTCCACATGGAGGAGAGCTGTGCCCTGTTCCTTGCTCCTGAGGTTACATGTGCTTTTTCCCAGTTACTGTTTGGTGTGAAATAAAATAGTGAAGTCCAAGAGAAGAGTCTCACGTATAATAATAGTAAATCAAATATGTAGTAAGTCAGAGGCCAGGGACTGGAACCAACACCCACTATCATCTATGGCCTTGACACTGTGAATTCAGTGCATTTCCCAGTAGGAGACTTTTCCTTAGAACTGGGTCATTTCTAAGGGTGTTATCTGAAGAAAAGCCTGAAATGCTATACCAGTACTTCATCACTTGTTTGCAGCTTCTTTTTATCACATCTGTCAGTACATGTGAGCAGTGTGGGGTTTTTTCCTAGATTGTTTGTGGTGTACAAAATCAATTTTACGGGAACAACCCCATATTAAATAGAAAAATAAAAGCAACATTAGTGTTTCCTGGATATATACTGCTTATGCTGTTAAATGTTGGAGCTAGAAATGTAGCTGCTAGTTAAATGTCTCAAGATAAATTAAACCAAATCTCCTAAAAATACAGGTCTTTTCAGTAGTGGGCATTACAACTGATTTCTCTCTACTTTTCTAGCTGCTTCTAATGACTTTGCTGGATATTTTTTTACTCAATCAGGCCAAAACTCTGCCCCGGGGTCTCTAAATAAAGCTGTCCAGAGAGACAGCACACCACTTACTCCTCTAGTAAGTGCACCAAAGTAGTGAATGTGTTTGCATATTCCAGTCTCTTTGCTGTATAATAAGGTGCTTTTGAAGGCAAGAAAGCTCATCAAATTTAAATGCTTTACATATTGAGGACAAGCTATCTCTGTCAGCACTTTTATTTACAGCTCTCTTTCACTGACTATATGCAAAACCTGCTTCAAGACTGATATAAGAGATCATGTTTATGGAGTCAGAAGATGGATAAGCTCTGCTGTTTATATACTTTGGCAGCTGTGAAGCAATACTGAAGTTGAAATAGGAAAGATGTACACAAAAAACCTAAATTTTAATAAGCCAGTGTGCATTCTAAGTTTTGGGAATCCAGTTCTGCTCTTGAGCTGTCAGTGTTCCTGTCACAGATATTGCTTGAACTTTTTCCTTTTTACCTTTTTTTAATCTTACTCTTTTGATGACAAGTGGGCAATAAAAGGCACACAAGAAAGTCTGAGCATTTTTCTTACTAAAGGACAAAGATTCAATGCTAAAGCACAAGCAAAATTTAAAGATTTTGAGGCCAGAAGACCATAGAACAAAGTATCCAAGCATCTGTAATGGCTAGAAATAGCAGAGTAGGATGCCATACTGCAGGAGTGCACATGGAGTTACTGTGGGACCGTGTGTATGAAGGGTATATACTGTCGCACGGTACATGCAGACATATGTGTGTATTTTTGTTCTTGTATACTGCCCTGGTAAGCGCAGTGTCCCTAATCCTCTGTGCCTGTAAAAGCCGTGAAAGCAGTGTGTGATACAGTCACTGTACTGCGTCCTTGCACTAAGGCAGGGGCAGTGCAGAGGGGAGAGTTAAAGGCTGGGCGTTTCTACACCCAAAATCTAGGCGTGGTGGCTGCCCTGCACTAGTGGGATGGATAAACACGCCGTCGTGCCAGCTGGAGGCGTCCTGGCTCTTGCGCCGGCAGCCCTTCCTCCTCCTCCTCAATCCCGCCCCGGAATGTGTTACTGCATCACATGCAGGGTGGGAGGCTTGCCCAGGAGACGCGCGTAGGAGGCTTCCCGGCGGATTCCCGTGCTGCGGCAGGACAGCCTTAGCTGCCCGAGCGGGGTCGCAGCAGCATCACCAGCCTCGCTCCGAGCGCGCTGAGCCCCGTGGCTGCCGCGGTGCCGCCCGGGCAGGGCGAGGCGGCACAGAGCGCGGTGCTGCCTGCGGAGCACTCGCAGGTCGCTGCCCATCGCGACAGCAGTGGACACTGCGGGATTTCACTCCTGCTTCTTTGCCATTCCCGGCGAGGAGCGATCCTGGAAAATGTGCCTGTACAGTGTGTTGGCCGTGCTGGTGCTGTTGCCCCACGGCCCAGAGCAGTCAGAGCCCAGCCCCGCTCCCCTGCGTGGGGCGCGCTGCTCCCGGAGCCTCTGCCGGAGCCAGCGGCTCCCAGCTCCAGGTCATCGCGGCCCGGGCTGCCTCCCCTGCTGGAGCCTCCCCTGCTGGAGCCTCCCTCTGGTCCTGCAGCACGGAAGATGCACGAGTGAATTCCAAAAGAGACCGCTGAAACTGGAGACTCCACGGGCAGCATCTTTTGCAGGAAAGGGTCAGTAAGACCTTGGCAGGACAGTCTCTGATCAGAGCTAAACAAGTGTTAGGGCCAGTTAGGACAAAGCAATGTGGGTTTGAGAAACATCAGTCTCCTGCATGGTCACTGCTGAATTAGTGGGCTGTTCTGGCGCTTTTGCAATCACATTGTCAGTGACAAAAATAGTCAACAGGCGTCCTTAGGGAGCTGTCAGTCTGGAGAATGGCGATAGCAGAATGAGAAGCCATGTTCACCTCCTGCCCACATCACTGCTAGACAAGGAGTTTCACCTTTCTGTTAAAATATTTGTAATACAGAAGTTATGCTTACCCAGGAGAATATGGTGCAATTGATATTTTATGGATAAATGCCATGTTATTTTACTTAAAGATGTCTACAAAATGGGAGAAAATGTTTTTCAAAGTCTCCTAAAAGCATTGCTGGTCAAGCACTGCTACACACAAAGCTGACTTGAACATCACTTACACACTTGGAACCATTACTAGCAGTGACCCCTTTAACTTATAAAATGTTCTCAAAGATTCTATAAATAGCCATATACCTAATTTTAAACATAAGTAGTCTCCTGTGCTAAGTGTTAAGCTTGTGTGTAGCTGTTATTAGAACGGGGGCCAGAAGGGTTATTTCGTTCTTTGCAGACACAGTTCCTGGTCTCAGATGGAGTTCAGTCTTTCAGAAAGTGCTGCTGTTGTTGTGGTTGCATTTTCAGGCTCTGCTGGCTCTTACCAGCAGTGCCAAGTTCTGCAGCTCTTGATGCTCCAGTCCAGGCAGGTCAGGGAGAGGCAATTGTTAAGCCTTGCTACCTTGAGATGCTTTCGATAGTGAGATCTGATTATGATGTGATCTACTTACACAGAGCTGAGCCTTGGCTAGGGCTCCTGCTCTCTGTGCCACAGCCACGACTTGCCTTAGGAAAGCTGCTGGTGTCTTTCAAACACAGGAATGTTTTGGGGAGCCGAACACCAGAGGTATGACATCCATGTGACATGTTTACCTGTTTGGGCATTGTTTGGAAATAGTTTTGGGTGTAGTGAGGTACTGAGAGATTATTTGGAGTGTACTTTAGTCTTGTAGATGGGAATGCTTTGTTTATCAGGAACACTGTTGGAGCTTCCCATGATCATTTTGCTTCCCCAGGGAGAGGGTCACTGACATCTACATCTTGAGATTTGATTTAAATACTCTGTAAAACTAAGTGGCTTTGCTGCTCTCCCTTCCCTTGCAAATTTTTACACAGCTCTGATGTGGTTACAGCTGTGATGACTTGGTTCTGATTATGGGGGGTGTTGTATTGGTTACAGAGCTGGTTAGAGGTGTTAGAGCTGAGTTCCTGGGATCCCCTTTTGAAGAGCTAAACTTTGCATCTGAGCACTTTGAAATTGGGTTGAGGAATATTCTGGTCTGGGCTGGGCTGATGCAGAGGCAGAGACAAATGGGGGCTGGTCTCAGACCTAATGAGATAGGTAAAATATTTTGTTAAATCCAAACATGGCTGATCGTAGGGCCAGTTTCTAAGTGTTGCCAGATGGTAAGCATGGTTGCTGGCTGTCTTGGGCTTTTTAAGGCTGTGAAGCCAGACTCTGAAGGTTTTTTTCCGAGTCCAAGGTATGCTGGGGTGCAGGATGCACCCATCATCAAGAATTTGAGAATTTGAGAATGCTTGAGCACTTGAAGGTCTGTCTGCCATGGTGGGATGATGGCAGCTGCAGCTGCATCTCTCCTGTGTTGAAAAAAATAGCAAAAATGGTAAGTTTGCAGTTGCTGTCTGGGGATGTCTGTGCATGGGACAGCATCCAGAAATTCCCAGGCAAGAGATGCTCCCCCATATCAGCTGCTTAAAGGGTATTGGAAAGTTATTTTCATCTCCTCATCTAAAGTCACCATTCGTTATTGTGGCTCTGCAGCTTGAGACCTGGGTATGCTTTAGGATGTTTGCCATTTGAGTGACAAACTGGAAAAAAAATTCTAATTTTGGGTTTGTTGTTTTTTTTTTTTCCAGAGGATAAGACTTTCTTAGTACATCTATCTACTTCTGGCTTTGTCAAAATGAAAGCACTTTTCCTCGTCTTTGCCAGAGCTTGGGAAATAAAAACTGTGATCCACAGAAAATCAGCAGTCAGACAGATAACATAGTATCCAAGAAACACTTGAAAGCTACCCATGGTTTTGGATTATTTTAAGGCTATTAGAACTGTCTCACTATACTTCTGCGCCACCTGAAACCTGCATATATGTATACATACATATATATGCATGTACTCCGTTAGCCTATGCACATTTATACTATACACATGTACGTTTATGTCATCTCAGAAACCAAAACAGAAACAGCAAGCAGTGTTTCTATATGGTTTAAAATGTGAGAAATATCCAGTTACAACTGTGTGTTCCTAATCACTGAGCTCCTGAAGGAGCCACGTGGACAGCCTCATTCATCTATTGATGTCTGTGAGAAAGCAAACAGGTTGTCACAACAACTGTTCCTATCTGACTCCTAAAATGGCTTCTGTGGCGTGAGGGTTTTGTGTCCAAATGTTTTTTCTGCTCCTGTCGAAGTGCCAGTTCTGAAGAAATATCAAAAATCTGGAACAAATCCAGTCCTTGTCCTCAGGGATGTTTGAAAATCCATGCAACTTCTGAAATTCACCCAGAACAGACAAAGGAAGGATGCTTGTGATTCACTGTTATTTTGAAAACAATCTGAGTTATAATTTCCATCATGTTTTTACTCTTCCCTTTTCCTTTCCAGGCAGTGAAGCTGATTTTAGCTCTTCGAGCAGCACGGGCAGTATTTCAGCACCTGAAGTCCATATGTCTGCTGCTGGAAGCAAAAGATCTTCTTTTTCTCGCAAGTAAGCAAAGCATTTTTTCCTGAGTATTGCTAGTGCAAAGATAGACTACTGTGTAAGGTCTTGCATTTTAAAACAATTGGGGTAGCACTAGGTTGAGAACACTGATGAGAACTGTGATATGAGAAAGAAAAGCTATATTTGGTGAACAAAAATTGTCAATATGCCACATCAGCTGACTGTTGGGATTTTTTTGTTTATTCATAACAAGTATGGGAGATACAATCAGGTAAGGCAGCAAAGGCATTGACTGGAGTGGAGGAGACAGCAAGTGTATGTTAGGTAACAGCAGTACTTGTACCCAGTTAACCTAAACCTTTTGGTCTTATCACTTTGTTTTCTCTCTGTCATAAACTGCCAGCTCAGCATACACCTTTCCAGATCATTATCTTATTTTTTGTAGGAAGAAGTAGACAGTATTGCCTTTTATGGGTTTTTGTTGTTTTTTTTTTTTTTCTGAACTACCCTTGCCCAACCTTAATATAACTACAACTATATGCAGGTTTTTTTTAAAAAGTAATGTCATAGTCATCTATCTAAATGAACCTTTCATGAAATATTTCTGTAAGATTTCCTCCAGTCATGTGTGAATTCCAAATTCAGACAGCTTGTGAATATAGAGGCATTGGGATGGAGCAGTGCACGTTGTGTTCTGCCCACGCAATCCCTGCTGGTTACATTTTATGGAGTAAGAGGAAGGAGTTCAAGTTGACAGGCCTGGTTTCCTGCTCTTTGTGGAAAAGCTGGCAGGCAGGCTGGGACCGGCAGCGGGATACCCGTGTGCTTGACTCACACAGACATCTTCAAGGTCGCAATGTGCCCCAGCACACTGAAATGTCAGAGTGATGCTTAATGAGTGGTTTCCTATCTGTATCATGACACTGCTAGAAAAATAAACATAACTTAAGCTCTCTCTAGATTACATCTATCAAGTAAAGTTACTGACTGTGGGAAAAAATGGTACTAAGTGTAATATGAAGCCCTAAAATCACCTTACTCTCAGTAAGATTAATCATCTTACTTTCAGTAAGACTATGTATCATTTCATATACTACTGTGCATTTTAATATAACTTTAAATTAGGGCATACTAACCTACTTCATTGGACAGAAGTCCTCTGTAATAAGGATCCCTCAGATGCATTGCTGTGTTAAGCAGTCTCTGAGTTCTGCTGCACACCAGAGTTGATGATAAACTGTATAAAGTAGAGATACCTACTTTGCAGTGTGCTCTTTTTTAACTGTTTGGCTTAACTCACTATGAAGCATTTCAGTGTTGTCACAAACCACAGTCCTGTACTTCATTGTAAAATAATTATAAAATCACCCAAACCACAGCAGTGTGATGAAGGTTCACAGCAGCCACTCAGCCATCTGTTCCTTATAAACTGTTCCATTTGCAGAGAAGGGAGGAAACCAAGTGAAACCATTTAAAGAAGAGTTGTTGCTTCATAGTTCTGCGGCATTTAAATTTTTATTTTCAAGCCTTCTCTTTTGCTGGCTGGATTTACCTTTTTCTGTTTGGTTTTTTTTTTTGGTTGGTCTGTTTTTTATTTTATTTTAATTCCTTTCTTTTTTTTTTTTTTTTTTTACCCTGCAGTTTCATTACCATTTAGAAGAAATACTTCCATGGGAGCATGAAGGTAGCAGTGTAGTAGTGCAGGATGACAAACCAAGTAAGCAGGAGAGGAACACATCCTGGAAAGCTGTCCTCAGAGCACTCGAGCCCTTGGGCAGCTGTCAGGCAGTGAGGATACCAATTGACACACAGTTGATACATTACTTAATAAAGAGTGGAAAAAGAAAGGTAGATATGTTTGTGAAAACTGGAAAAAAGAACGAAAAGACTGTGCTTTCCATTGTCTTTTTTAATACTATTTCAGCCTGTTCTCTGTGGGGTTCAAACTATATCTAAGCAAATGAATAGCTGACCATGACAGATGAAGCACCCAGTATGCCAAAGGCAGAAAAGAACAGTGGCCCATACAAAATCTGTTTTCACTGCATGCTGTGTTCCCTCAGGCTGCTTGCCGAGCAGCATGAAAGCAGCCTTACAGCAATCTTCCATGTGCAGGCACCACTCCACAGGCCTGGCCAGGGAAAGCTGAAGTGTGGTTCTTTTGGCATTAGTCCAGACCACAGGCCTCTGATTACTTAACGGAGATTCAAGGAACATGGACGAGCTGATGGAGTCACTGGGAACTGTGCTGTCCACAGAGAAATGTGAAAATGGCTGAGGTCTCCCTAGATCACGTAATTCATACTGAGACCCCTCAGCCAGTGAAAGAACATGCAGTGGCTGGTGACATCAGGACTTTGTTTCTTTCTGGCTACTCAGTTATTTCTCTGATTTAGTTTGTAGAGAACTTTGTGTGTAAAATAAAACACATAATGAGTTGTATGATGAGGATAATGCTTCCACCATTTTGGTTCTCTTCCAGTCGTGGCCCTTATGGTCGGAATAATGGAGCCTTATCCTACAAGTCTGGAGGCAGCCCACCTGCTTCCCATGGAAAGGACCCTTCGCTGTGCAAAACCCATCTGAGTCCTGCTAACATCCATCAGAGTTACAGGGCTTCTTCAGCCAGCAGCAGCAACTCAGGCTCATATAAAGGAAGCGACAGCAGCCCAGTGATGAGGCAAGTCTGCGTTTCATCCTCCTGGTATTCATCACACTGATTTACCCTCTCTGCACTGTAGTGTGGGATCAGCTGTAGGAGTCGCTGCGCAGGTCACCTTGTACCTCAGCATAGGTGTGACTCCTCCTGTTGGTGGCTTGACAGTCAATAGTGCACTCCAAACGGTGTAAAAGCCTTACTGTTTCAACGCCAAAATTCAAGTTTAAGTCAAAGCCCTTTGCAACTGGTTTTGACTCCAAGGCAGGATACTTCATATGTTTTCATGCCATCAGTTCTCATGAGTATTTACTGGTTCTTTTGCTGTAGAGTTCTTTCACTTTGCAGAAAGCTGGGTGGGGTAGTACAGGAAACAAGATACACTGAGGCGAAAACTCACCCTGCCCAGCCTTAGATCCCTCCCTAAGGAGTGCCGTTTCCTGTACAGGAAAGAGCACAGATACCTGCCAGAGCATGTGACACATACTGCAGAGAAGAAATTGTCACCACACTGCTGCTGTTTCACTCTCTCTCTCAGAATTGTTAACAGCCAAGCATGTCAGATACACACCTAAAGCTAGGAGTAGGTTTCAGCATGCTCAGCTCCACAGTTCCTGTGCAGAGCTGAACTCCTTGTGCTGCCTCGCCTGGCGGTGTCTGCAGCTGAGAGTCCTTGCCAGTGGCCGGGCTGCCTGCTCTTGGACACACCACCCATTTTGGGTGGGGGGATGGCTAAGCATTTTAAAGTCAAAGTCTTATTTGATGTAATGACACTGAAGCCAAGCACATAAATAGTAAATTTTGCACTATAGCCACAAATCAGCTATTTATTTGAGTACTTTGACTTGCCAGAGGAATCACTTTGTGTGGACACTGAGGAGCCCCAAATGAGTCAAGCTTTGCATATATCAGTCAATGGGATGTTTTTCTTTCTGCCAGGACTTAAGCACCGTAGGATCAATGTTATGTGATGGTTTGTTTTGGGTTTTTTTCAGGCGATCAGGGAGATACAATTCTTGTGGTGACAATCACAGCATTAAGCCACAAAATCCAGAGCAGTATTTGACTCCTCTGCAGCAGAAAGAAGTGGCAGTACGGCATTTGAAAACCAAGCTGAAGGAATCTGAGAGCAAGCTTAAAGAAAGGTAAACTTCAGAAGTCAGAATCACAGTTTATTTGGGAACATATAGAGGTGGGAATCCTGAATGTTTTTGCTCATTTCTTGACCACATAAAGCTTCCATTAAGAAATTTGAAATACGATCAATCTGATTAGGTTGTGTTCAGGTATTTCCAGCTTCATGGCATTCTAAGGGGATGCATACCAAGTAGTTTAGTTGCATATATAGCTCTTTTCCCTTTTTGGAACTTCCACAATAGAATATTTTGAAAGGATAACTTTTTACAAGTCTGATCTAGCACTGAGACATTTTATACATAGATCAGTTTCTACCTGCCAGCATGTATTACCTTAGTGTATATATTACCTTAGTGTCCTGTTCTACCTCTCTCAGACAAATATGACTACAAATGTTACCCTTCTCCCCAGTGAAAGAAAAGCTCACACCCAAACCAGTGTGCACACTTGGGTTTTTGTTGCTTATATACTGAGTTTTTAAACTAAGAATAACAAGAAGTGACAATGTGCATTTCACAGCAACAGATGTCATCTCTTTTACTAACACTGCACTCTTGAGAGCTGGCTCTCCAGCACAGACAATCCAAGGGGTTGCAAAGAGCTGGAACTCACATAGGGGCCCCCTGTCCCCACTTGCTCCCCACTTGCATGCAGCAGCCTCTGGCACCATGCTGGGAAAAGCAAGCCAGGTGCCTGCAGCCCTGAGCCACCTGGTTGTCTGAGGCCAGCACTGGCCCTGGTTCTACGTGACAAGCTGCTGGCAGACACAGTAGATGAGTCCAGGCAGCTGTTTCCCATTTCCTCTAGGGCAAGGCAGTAGGTGAGATGTTAAGCACTTGCACTGGTTAGACCTGACCTGTGCCTCAAAATACTTGAGATATGGCACAGCCTGCAAGGCTGTTGGTTGTGTGACAAGGTCAGTGACTCCCATTAGCCGGCATGTCTTGGTTCTCTCAGAGGTGGCCACAAATGACACCTAGAGAAATTTGCTTCCTTTTTGGAGCATGTGATGGAGCCTCATGTTGCCTTTAAATGATCAGTCAGCAGAAGTGTTACAACACTTTTATTTTACTACAGGGAAACAGAAATAGAAGAGCTTAAAGCTCAGCTGGGACGGATGAGGGAAGACTGGATTGAGGAAGAGTGCAATCGTGTGGAGGCAGAGCTTGCCTTAAAGGAAGCAAGAAGTGAAATTAAACAACTCAAGCAGGTTATTGAAACCATGAAAAACAGCTTGGCTGAGAAAGACAAAAAAATTCAGAAATACTTCATAGACATAAACATTCAAAACAAGAAACTGGAATCTTTGCTGCAGAGCATGGAGATAGCTCAGAACCACTCTGTGAGGGATGAGCAGTGCCTGGAATACACGTGCAGCTCAGAGGGGAAGCCGTTAGCATTGTGTGCCACTGTGCCAGACAGCCTCATCACAGAGGACCAAGCTCTGGAGGAGGTGGCAGACAGCGAGCTGCTTCTGAGTGAGGACAGAGCTAATGGGATTGACTCATCTGGAGAGAGTTTGACCACCACAACCTCTGAGTTGAGTGATCCAGCTCCCTTCAGTGCTGCTGTGACAAAAGAGATGCTTGAAATTGTTCTGGATGGAAAACTAACTTATTGCCAGGAGGAAGAGAAAAGCAACAACACGATGGTAGAGCAGGCCATCCAGACTGATGTGGTGCCATATAGCCTAGATGTGGAGCAGCTCATTCAAAACATCTTCAGAGCTCAAGATACCTGCCCTTTAAGCCCACCTTCTTCACTGAAGGAATTGGGTGAATTTTCTCTTGAAAGTTTCAGTGATTCTGGTATCATAGTGGACTTAACTCCAAGTGATCCCAATTCTGCCATCCTTTTGTCTCCTATGGAGTCTCCATGCAGAAAGGTGGAGCATGGAGTTAATGAAAACCGTTTCATGAAAGAACTTGATTTTACAGAACCTCATGATGATGAAGCCTTTGAGTATGTCAATACAGGAATAAAGAGGAGATACTGGAGCAGCAGTCTTCTTGGAGATCTTCTGGCTGTAGCAGCCCCTGTTGTACCGACTATTGTGTGGGCTTTGAGCACTCAGAGAGGAGGAACAGATCCTATTTACAATATTGGAGCATTGCTTCGTGGTTGCTGCCTGGTGGCCCTGCACTCTTTACGCCGAACATCCTTCAATATCAAAACCTAAAGTCTACTCTCTCCCTGGGCACCAACTGGCTGAGGCAAAGAGCGATGAAATAGATCATAAAAAGTTACTGTATATTCTGGCAGAGTCCATAATTTTGCTTTTGACTATTTGATTTGCACTATAAATCATTTCAAAACCTTATTTCAAAATAAAAAAAGCTGAATATGTTTTTTAACAGATGTTTCTAACAGTACTGCTGCTTACAGAAATAGTCCTCCTCCTCCCAGGCACCAGATCTCTCCCCTGTGCTGGTGTCTTTCTGGTGCCAGCTCATTTGCACAGTGAACATGACCAGGGAAATTGGGAACTGCAGCTAGTGCTTTTTTATGTTCAATTGCTGAGTTATCATTAAGTTCAGTCACTTTGCCTGGAGGGTTCACTGAGCACTTTGCACTGGCTCAAGGGTTGTGTGAGATGTGCACAGGGAAAAAGGGCTGGAAAAAGGTGAGGTATTTCTCTAGACAGCACTAACCTGAAACATCTATGTATCTACAGTGTTAAGTAACTGACATGGAGACTCACTCCCTTTAGGGTATCACACCTGTGCTCCAGAAAGCATGCTAGCACTTTCCATTTGTTGTCCCAAGTGTCAATTAAGTTTAAAGGTAAAATCCATATTCCCCAGGCAGCTTCCAGCATATCGTTTGTGCCTGTCTCGTGTAGTGCTCTTCTCAATTGTGCAATTGCTTGAGCATTTCACTGGTCTTGTGCATATACAGGGACTGTAACCAAAAATGTACACTGTTGGGAGTCTTCACACTTGTTACAATGATAAGGGATAGGAGTGAATACACTTTGACTCTTAATGTTGTTAAAAAGTCTTAATGTATTGGAATCTGATAGTCTTTTGAGCCCTTTGAAATACTATGTATAAATGTATTGTGTTTTAACTTATTGTTTATTTAATTGCTTAATTGTAAATTACCTTTATAATCACAAGTTCAGTAAAGCATGATAGAAATGTCAAACGTGTTAAGTGTTTTACTGTAGTAAAGATATAAAAAAACCACCCATCCCAGCTGAGCTGTCAGGTACAGGCCGAGCTGGGGGAGAGAGAAGTGAGATGGAGAAAACCCGAGTACAGCTCCAAGTGTAAGCGCTCAGCCAGGCTCATTAAAGGCTCCAGTCTGTCTGCAGATGCACACACCACCCACTCTGCCACCTCATGCTGCATTCACAGTGACCTAATCTTTAACCCAATGTGATCATCCAGAAACCTGTAACTTCTCATTGCTGCAATCCCAGAGGAGTTATCAGTCATTCTGGCATTTAACAGGGGTCTGGAAGGCCTCGTTTAGCCCAGCTGACAGTCATGCAGTCTCAGTGTACACACTGTGACCATCAAACCGTGTCCAAAACCTAAGATCTGTCGATAGATAAGAGAGCAACACTACCCCTGAGAGGAAAGGGGGTTTGTCTGGCTCCACCCAAGGCTTCAACACCTCTGGCCATTTAAATCTCACTGGCCTCCGTTTTCCCATTCAGCAAAACAAGTATAGTATTTCCCTGTGCAACCCAAAGCAGAAGGGGTCCAGTGAAGCCTGACACTGCTGTGCATTGCTCTTCAGCTTTTGGGAAGGGAATTACAAGTAATCCACAAGAGAGGAGTGTAACTGACCAGCATGCACGGAGCATTTGCAACACTCAGGAGGGCGATACTTGCACTGACACAGAGGCAACCTGGGCACCTTTAAAGTCCCTTTGATGCCTGGGCTGCGAAATAATTTTGTTTTTGCAACAAGAGATTCCAGAGGCTTAATAAAGCATTACATTACAGAGAACTCTTAACAGATAATTTGGTGTAATACAGTCCCTAAGAGTTCAGAGAGATGGCCATGAGAGCACCTCACTTGCTTTGCCATAACTTCCTCTCCCATGCTCTCCCACCTTGGGTGCCTGCAGCCAGCTGGCTTGCCCTGAGACACCGCTACAACACGTGCTCAGAGGTCACTTTCAAAAGTTTTTAAATTACATGGACTTAGAGTCAATAGTTGGACGTGTTAATGTAAATTTTACATAACCATGAAACTTTTTAATTCCTGAATATCTCCTCTTGGTATTGAAACATAATACAGAAAGTACCTTATTTCTACCTAATGTCTGTGCAAGGCCAAGAAACTAATATTTTATACATGATGTTACCAAGTCCATTACAATGTTGCATTTCTCTTTTACAGCCACTATTTTTTAAGTGATCTTTGCTTTAAGGGACTGTGAAATGGAGCATAATTTAGAGGAAAAAGTGATCTTCAGTGCTACGAGACGCATTCACCTGACTGCGTGGGTTTCTTTTGCAGCAAGAGGCAACAACGCAGCAAAAATCTACACTTAAAAATGTCAACAGGCCAAACTCATTTCAAAGCACATTTCGGGCAGCCTACATTTAGCTGTAGTGCTTTCTAAATGTTCTATTTACGACATAAGACAGTAACACCAGCTAACATCAAAGTTTCTTCCTGCCCTCAAAATTTTTTTCAGTCTGCTCAGCTCTTGTAAGGCATTTAACTGCACTCAGAAGTGACAGAATTACCAACACATTCCTGATAAAAAGTCCTTGTTCTGATCTCTATCCAAAATTCAGCTCACATCTAAACCTCCACCTTTCCTCCTCCACACTTCAGGAACGTAGACAGATCAAGATGCCCCTTGTAAGAAGAGGCCTAAAGTACCAAAATAAATGCTCCAGTCTCAGACTTTGAGGGGACTGAGCTCTGTTCCACAATCCAGAGGATATGCCACTTCTTCCTACAAACACCATCCTAATTTTTTTTCCCTCTAATGTTACACTTTAGTCTTGGTCATGTCTCACCTGGATCCTGCTGGTGCTGCACAGAGTAGCTAGGAGAGGCCCATCAGACTCCAAACAGTTCAATAAAAACTCTCATCTTTCCTTCTCCGTTGAGATGCTCATATCCACACCTGTACCACACTGGAAAGTCTTGTCTCAAAACATGCAGGTCAGGAGGACATGCAGGTCATAGGCAAAGGGTAAAATATCAGATGTTTGCTTGAATTCAGACTTACAGCATAGCAACCAAGCCAGCTCTTTCCTAGGCAGAAAGGATGCTTGTTGATAATCCCATTAAACATTTTCTAACCCAGGAACAAAGAATTCTTTCTTTAATATGCAGCTCAAGATGTACCCAACATGCCTCTAAAGCTGCTGAAAACGCGGAGACTCAGGCACTGACCCACTCCCCACCTGAGATTCACCTGTACCCTTCAGAGAATCACAAAATGGGTAAGGTTGAAAGGGAGAGAAAAGGAGGAGCCTCTGGCAGCTGGGGGGAAAGAAAACAAGCGTACATAGTCAATGTACAGGATCCCTCAAGGAAATCAAACCCATGGAAAAGATAGTAACAGAGCAGCAGCCTCACAGTAAGTTTAACAAAATTATTTTCAAGTTTGCTGAGGATAAAATATAGGAGGAAGAAAAGGAGAAAGGACAGGAAAAAGATGAAACAGATAACAAGGCATGGGTTGTTAACATGCAAGTGACTTTCTCTTAGAGCTGTGTCCTCCCTACTGGCATCATGTTGGCACTGGGCAGAGATGGAAGGAATCTCTAGAGCAGGTGAGCTTAAGTCTGGTCAGGTAGACAGAAGGAAGAACAGCAAAGCAGTATGGCAGCAGGAGGGAAAAGCAATGCAGGACTAACACACAGAAAGGGGGCAGCACCCAAAGGTTTTTAAAATGGCTGAAGGCTCGAAAATGTGTTTACATGATGTATTAGGGATGTTGCTTGCAACATACTAATTAGCCTATCTGTTGTTACTTTTAATAAATAGTATTGATTTGCATCTATTTTACACTGTTTCAGAAATACCAACAGTAAGCACTACTTTTTAAAAAAATGAATTGCAGATTTCAACAGGTTTCACCTTTAACAGGCAGCAGATAGTCAGTTTCCTTGCCCTGTATCAGCAATAGTGAAAGAATTATGATTGGTACCTCCTTCTTCAGTGCTGCTAAAAGGATAAACACAGATTGTTATTGAAGCTTATTCATAAACTTCTTCATTTCCCATCCACTGTCAGGTATTTTAGAGGTGTGCAGTTGGAGCAGATTTACTTGCCATACTGCTGCATTGAAGTAACCCATTCTACTCCAACCAGAACACTTATGCAGAAAATATGCACAGCAGTGTGGCCTTCTAAGTAAATTTTAAAATCTAACATCTGAAAATTGTGGTCAAATCAGTTGACTTGTGCAAGATTTAAAGCTACATGACAAGTATATGAAACATTTTTAAAAACTTCTTTCCATGACTAAGGCCATTAAAAGTAATTCTTACTGTCTTGTCTGCTCAATTACTTATCTTTTAAGGAAAACTTGGGCCAGAACCCACTACAACTTAGTTAAAAATTCTATTTGTCTAGGCAGGCAAGATCTAGTCACATGGCCCCCGACCTCCTGCCATTCTCTTACAACTTCGTTGTCAAATGTAGGCACAGGAAACAAATCTCAGGCACAGAATGTGCTGACCTCATTCATCTGTCATAAGGTAAGAAATCCATACGACCCACGAATTCAGGGTAATAGCATCCACGCACCAGAAGATGGAAAAGGCATCCACACACCAGAAAATGCAAAAAGCATCCACTGAAGCATTGGGCTAGACACAAGTAGCACAGGGACCCCCTTCCTCCCATACACTTCTTTCCAGCAGACATTAAACTTCTCTTCTTCACTAAAGCACTGTTGCCTTCTGCTGCACATTTACTATGCACACTTTACCAAGGGAATTCCAGTGTACATACATACAGTAGGTATACAAAAAAATGGAATTTGAAAAGTGCTTGTAACGGAACAGAATTTTCAAACTAGCATTATTAACAGCAGGACATTTTTTTTTCTCAATTACACTACCTATAACAAGCATAAGGTGTGAGGATTTTTTTTCTTAACTGCAGGAACAATTTCTGCTAGAAATACAAATTTACCAATACAAGTAAGTGACTAAAACATTCCCTTACATTTTCAACATCAGCCTTGTAAAAAGGTGCACCACTCTTGTGTAGTGATGCTGGTAGCCATTGCATTGTCACATGTAAATGGACAAGGGAGCACAGGGAGCTGCAAGTAACAGTGACAAGAAATCCACTTCTAGTGTTCAGCTGTAACTTGTGCTCTACTGGTGCATAACCTGCCAGGAGCACATTTTGAGTTGCAGGTCATCCATAGCAAGTTATTTTTTTCTGAATAGATCAGTATGATCTCCCATGAAAAACTCTGAAGTGTTTATAAGTATTTTGATAAAAACACAAAAGCAGATATTCGTTATCAGGCAGGAAGCAAAGGGTTCTTTAAAACTGTTTAATTACATGTTTCAGGTAAGCACAGACAATACAGTAATTTCCCACAACTCAATATTTACATTCTTTTCTCTAGGTTTGAGCTGTTCATTAAGAGTGTTTTTCAATCAACATCCTTGTCAATCACTTTTGCTGCAAAGAAGGGTGCTGGAATAGAACTATTGCAGGAAACATTCCATCAAGGCATGATTTTCTGTGGGGTTTTTCTCCTTTAACGTAGTTCAAGATATTTTGGGAAAATCCTGGCTTCCAAGATGACCTGAAGAACGCATTGAAACCAAGCAGTGCATTTAAGTCCTATAAATAGTTAAATCAATACCCATATGTACGTTGTAGAACTGAAGTTCTCTTTTCACCAGCACTGCCATTGATGCCTGATTTCTGTTAGGACAGTTTTACACCAATTTTGTTTTGTTCCTTTTTCATTAGCCTTTGTGCCTCTTTCTCCATTTTCTTTCGCTGCTGTTCTGCTGCTCTTTTTTCCCTTTCTGCTATCTTCTGTTGTCTGGAATTAAAAAAAACAGGAATTGCTAAATAACAGGAATCCAGTTTTCAGCATGATCATAACCTTAAGTTCCTGTCAATACAGATTATTATAACTAATAAAAACAAGAGCTTCAGTCTACAGTCATTAGGCTCAGAACAGTTATTCTTTTATTGTGCTGAAGTCTTCTATTCAGATTAATCTAGGATCACAATACCCTGAGTTGGAAGGCATCCACAAGGACCATCAAAGTCCAACTCCTGGCCCTGCACAGGACAGCTCCAAGAGTCACACCATGTACCTGAGAGTATCATCCAAATGCTTTTTAAACTCTGTCAGGCTTGGTGTTGTAACCACTTCTCTGGGGAGCCTGTTCCAGTACTCAACCACCCCCTGGGTGCAAACCTTTTCCTAATATCCAACCTAATCCAATCTAGTATTAGCCAGTAATATTTGTTTAATTATTTTGCAGTCTAAAAGCCACTAAATTCTCAAAGATTCAGAGTAAGTGAATCAGTGAGAGTTTAGGATAGTTATAAGGCCTAATGCAAAAAATAAAAACCTGTCTAATGCTTTCAGTAGAAAAGAGTACCCATCTTTTCAAATTCAGACCAAACCAGTTTGATTTGTCTACAACAGTGACTTGTGTCCCCACTTTCCCTCAGCAGAAACGTCAGCAGTGACCCCCTTTCTAATGCAAGTTCTACAAATATTTTTGTCATGATCAGATGAGATGGTAACTTCTAATACTCCCCCCATCAGGAGCTGAGGATCTGTGGTGTACACTATTGTCTGCTACAAATATAAACAACAGTCTTTAAGGAAAGAAATCATTAAAAAGTCTTCAGTTCGGTATCCTTTTAGCATTGTAATTATCGTAAAACTCCAGACATCACTCTCTTAGCTCGAAGAATCTGTCTGCAGAAATAGGTTTCCAATTTCAACAAGTACATAACTGACTACAGCAAACCAAGGAAGAATAACAAAAAAATTTACTCATTTTATTCCCCTGCTTTAGCTAGAACAAATTATTGAGTGGTGCAGGACCAAAGCTAAATCCATACTCAAAGTGACACATTGCAGCTCCTGTGTTGCCTAAGTAGGTCACTTCTGCTTTGGATTCAAGTTATTAGATATGAAAAAAAAAAATCCTAAATTGCTTGCAAGAGGACTTTAAAAATAAAAATGAAGCTTCATTAATCTGAAAAGGTGAAATTTAACACATATTTAGTAAGCATAAAGAACTGCTTATTAAAAGAGAATAAAGAATTCTAACTCATGAGGCAGTAAGGAGTTAAATTTAAATGTATCTTAATTACCTGTGCACATCCACTTAGGTGTGTAAAACATACAGAGTTAAAAAGTATTATCACCTGAAGCAACCTTCTCTGGAAGATTCCAACTATGGACAAATTGGGAACACAAAACTTCAAAATATTTGAGGTACAAAGTCTACATACTATCTTTGTATTGGACAGGAGAGAGACTGCACTTATTTAATACCTTCATTGTTTCCCTTGTTTGATTATTAATGGCCAGAAGTTTTCCTGTACTCTACTAAGCTTCTCTGCTGTCAGTCATAGAAGAATGAAGTTAGTCATTCACGTCAGGATCTACCTCCCAAGTTCACAGTAGCTCAAAAGTTTTGGGAGTTTTTTTGAGATCATCACCCACTACTCTGCATTCCACATGAAAGTCAGATAGTTGACAGTGCTGTCAGTCAAGCATATGCAAAGTTGTAGTATTTGTCACTTTACTGTAGCAGATTTTCTTATATTCCCCGCACCTCTGAACTGATGCAGAAGGGAAGAAGTGCAATGTACACCAGCCAGTACGTAGAGACAGGGGCTTCAAAAAGCCACATAAGGTGTTAAGCAATGCTGTTGATCACTCTGGTTTCCTTTCCCCGCGATAACACAGTGGTGGTTCTGCGCCCTCTACGGGCGAGAAATTGTATTCGGTTACACCCAAATGAGAGAGACCTTCACGTTTACCTCAGACAGAGCAACTGGTCACAAAAAAATATAAACAAGTAGCTACTATAAACTAAAAATTCATGAGCTTAATTGCTGCCACTGGGAAAAAAAGCTTCATTGGTAATAGAAATTCTGGAGTAGGTATCTAAAATTTGCAGAAGAAATCAACTTCCAAGTAACTCAAATTAACTGAAAATCCATTTAATCAGCTGCTACACTGATTCATAGCTGACTGGAAAATTTTACTCCATCCCAGCCCAGAACCTGCTGGAGATAGGGGAAAAAAGACTACAGCAACTAGTGGCCTAATCCTCAGCACTGCCCTTCTGCATGCTTTGATTCCAGGGAGCATTTGGCTTGGAATACATGCTTATTTCAACTGTTATGCTTATACACTGAGTCACCAGAGAGGCCACACTATACAGTCTTCTCTGCTATTTAGCAAGCCACAGCCCATTTTCGCGTGATTGATCAGCTCTCCATTACCACACAAAAATAGTTCTGGTCTTAAGATACTTCTAAACACTAACTGAGTGCCAACAGGTACACAGACGCAGCTGTCTAAGGAAGACCTTTACGTTTTCTGCACACTCATTTAATTCTCAAAAGCACCACAGGAGTACAGTCAGCATCAACACTCTGGAATGTCAGGGGCAATCTGTCCTCCATTTAGCAGTCTGAAATCCTAGACATGCTTCTTTCAACTGTTACACTTATGTCCTAAGTCACCAGAGAGGCCATGGGATCTACAGATAATTTTGTAGAGCAGGATACCGACTTCTAGCATTAAGAGGAGACTCCATATCACTTCCTTACTGCAGTGTGTCAAAAACAGAGCCAGGCTTGTCAAGTACTATACTTAAGTTTTACGTTTAAAGGTTGGATGTTAAATATATCACCAATGTCTGCTGCAAGAGAAATTGTAAATCCAGCAGGTATTTCCTATCAATCTTCCTAAAGATCGGCCAGCAGTTCACTCATTTACAGATAAACATTGTCATGTGTCATGAATAAAACAAAGGTCTTACTTCACACAGCTGGGATACAGCTTACACAATGACTAGTAGTACTGAGGTAGCCAAGTGGTATGCCAAAAAGACAGCTACAATTCTGATCATGTTCTAGCTACTGGAAATATGTAGACATACAGATTCCTTCTATAACAAGTAAATTCTGATCGTTTTTAGTGTAGTTAAGAAGAAATTTCAACAAAACTAATAACTTGAGCTGATGTCTTTCAATAATAAAGATAACAGGCTGAAGTCTTTATAAAAACTTCAACCAAGTAACATGGCAGTTCGAAAAATGAAGGTTTGGGGAAAACCTTGCTGTTATTGCCACATAAGAGATCTCTCTTCCTAAGTATTCTAGAGCATGAACCTGACAGTTGGCAAACAATATACTTTTGACTATCCTGAACAAATTTTACACTCCAGAAATAAACTGGCATAAACATACACCAGATCACTTTAGTAGATAATTTGTATAGGATAAGCCAGAGCTTTGGAAAGTTTGAATACTGCTTTTGATAGTCCTAAAAACATGTGCAATGAAATGCGGCAAGAGTAAAGTACAATGCAGCCTCTGCAGTTAGCAAAAGTAGTTGGTTTACTTCTCAGTTCAAAAAAAGCAGCATTTTTCATTGTCATTCATTTAAGTCTCAGTAGGCTGCACTTTATAGAGATTAAAGATCTTACCAAGCTTTCTTTACAAGAAAAATTACTATCCTTGGAAGAAAACCACCCCAAAACCACATCATTCGTATCATAAAGCTTGTAATTCTGCTATACATTACTGAAAGACAAGACCTGAAACAGTACTAAAGTTAAAAAAATATATTGACCAGAGATTGAGATAGATGCTTAAGTTTACAAAAATATATGCATTATAATCCTATTTTCACATGTTAAGCTGCTGCAAAGCAAGACAGAGATAATAAATTGAAACAATTATGACTAATACATTGAAAGTGTGCTGGTGACTTTCTCATCTTATTCCACAGACTGAAATTTCAAACATTAAAATAAATAGTTGATTGGAATCCCTTTATTTTTTTTTAAATACCTTTTTTCCTTTAAAGATTCACAATTCTAGAATAATTTTTGAATATATCATGACTATTTCATGTTATCAATATTGGACCACAGAAGCCATGTACTTGTGAAGCCTAGGAAACTGCAGAAACTGCAGCTATCTGGGGCTGGTTACCTGATGATATAGCAACCAATAAATTTTGATAAAACTGTAAGTCACTCTGAAGTCAAATCATTGTGTGTAATTAACTTAAACTCAGTCTGCACCTCTTTACCATCTATACTCCTTCTGTGTGTTCTTAAAAGGAAAAAAAAGAACACAAATGGAACAGATGAAGTATTCACTCTAACTTTTTGCAAGACTCTGGTTTTACATTCAGCCTTATCAACTGCTTTAGTTAAGTTCACTAGAAAAGCATAGCCCCTACAGGGATTCCAAGAATATACATAGTACTTAATTTTCTATCCTGGACTACTTTTACTTTAAGCACATGGTTATGATCCTTTTTATAAGAACATCAAGTGGTATTTTACTTAACTTCAAACATGTTATTTGTTCATAATAAATCACTGAGATTGGTGAGGCATTGCTGGGCTAGTTTTTATCAGGCACGTGCACATGTATCTGTTAACATGTTTCAATATTCCAGTGATTCTCTGATTTCCCCTACTATTTCATCCACTAAACTGATTAGATCCAAAATGTCTTCTGCCAAGTACCAGTTACATAGAGATTAGATGCACAAAAATAATTTGCCTTAAGATGTGTTTAACCATTCTTAGCACTTATCAGAAAGGTGTTCCAACAAATAAACAAGCTTGATTTTTTCATGTGTCACGTTAATTTCACTTACCTCAGAACTTCTTCTGCCTGCCAGGCAGCATCTTCCTCTTCTTCCCAGGCATTAGTATTTTCCTGCCAAGTATCCAAGTCTCCCAGTTCAGGCTGAAACCAAACAGAAACTCTAAGCACATGGAAAAAGATAAAACGCTAGTGTATGACTGCCAGAGTGGCTCCTGGATGGTCAGACAGGAAAGTTTCTTTAAAATCTATTTTTAATCTTAATGCCTCAGGCTTATAGAAGTATTTAAGATATGGCAGTGCTTTTCAACTTATTGTCTATACTTTTTTTCCTGCTCTAATACTTTTTCAGTTGTCAAAGTTTTTTGGACAAAAGCAGGAAAGAAGCAATGAGTGCATTTTTGCAAAGAGGAAGGTAAATTGAGCAGATCAAATAACTAGTCAGTGTCAAAAGATTTCTGGAAGCTGCATAGACAAACGAACATGTACATCCACATGTTTGCATGTCCAGTATCAGCTGAATGACACTTTTACTCACTGAAGGTCCTTTCCTGAACTATTTTCATTATGGACAGTGTAGGGAAGTGGTACAACTATCCTGTACTGCTTCCTGCCTGGACCCTTTTGGGCACTATGTAATCAAAGCAGATGCACTGTTAAAGAAGGCAAAGGGAAAGGCAGAGAGAGCATCTTCCACTAAATGGCCAGGCTGTTGGGTAACTAGACTGTTTTTTCAAAGGCTAAAGATCAAAAATTAAGAGACTGTTAGATCACAATCCTTACACAAAGGGAGAAGCAGGAAGTTTAAAATGGGTCCAAAATAATAAAGGAAAGGTAACACAAGAGGCTTTCAAAAAAGCCATCTACTCTTGTTAGGAACTTGCTGTGTAGAATCCAAAACCCCCATAGTTCATTGCTTTAGGAGATTTGCAAGCACAGAAGTGTATGGGAGTTTCTTCTTTTTATCACTGATCTGTCAAGTTTCTGAGTAGAAGATACAATTTAAAATTAATTACATAACTCTTTGAACTAAATACTCAATTTTAAAACAATTTACATTATTGCACAACTCTCCTTCTTAGTCTGTGCAATGTAACCTTAAGCAGACTATTCCTTCCCCTACAGAACAGTCATTTAACAATCAAGTACAAGATCAATACTTAGAGCATACTTACAGACTGGTGAATAAAAGGAATATCTTGTGTAGCTGCTAATCTGCTAGAGAATCCTGTGTTTCCCTCAGGGATCCCAAAATTTAAAGGTTCTCGTTTTTTAATAACTATCTGAAAATATTCAAAAACAGAAACAAAAAGTGGTAAATCAAGGCACTACACAAATTCTTTAGTGATCATTCAATTCTGTGCCTGTGAAGGTACAGCCATACAAGACCACAATGTGTCTCAAATTTTGTCAGGTTCTGGAAGCTGTACAGCCAAATGAACTGAGGAGTGAAAGATGCAAAAGACAAGAACTTCCCCTCCCCACATTAGCTTTTTCTTTATCACATGGAAACCTATGACTGTATCATGACAGAGAATGGGCACAAAGAATTACAGATCAAATATAGCTACATCTCCCAGTACTCGTAAAAGCTACCAACTACTTAACATATTCCTCGGAGAAATCCTACTTCCGTGATAGGTCACTGTAAGATACTACTCCTGAGAGCAGTGCTCTCTGCACTGCTGTGCTGCACTGCAATGTGAGCTCTCTCAGCTACTTCAACAGCACAGCTGTGCAGACAGTTTCAAATAGCTGCAAAGTAATTCTCTATCACATCAACTAGTAAAGCTCCATGGTAATTTGGCTGAAAAACATGCACTAGTGCTTCTCCCAAAAGGCATATTAGCAAATTTAGTTGCTAAGTTCACGTACATCTCCTTTGTCTTTACCTCAAGTCCCAAACTTATTTTGTTTAGCCTACTCTAAATCTCTGCTGTTTCCCAATGAAGTAGATTCACAGTTACACTGACTGTACAAATGCAAGAAAGGAAACAGGGCTAGACAACTTTATTTAGCAATGACAAACTTACTTGACTGAAGTTCTATTGCCAAATAGATGAGTGTAGATGAGTGGTAACATGAGTAGATTCTACCTCAAATCTTGGGGTTTATATTGAGCCAACATTCAGTGAAAATGCAAATATAAATTCCTATTTAGAGGTGGCAAGTAGGCCAAGTTAACAGGAATGTTCTTTACAGTGCCTGCAGTCATCTCTAGAAATACATTTAAACTAAACCCATTATACAGTACTCAAGCAGCATGGATTCTTCTCCAGTTTTGTTCTGAACCTGAAGGTCATTCTATTAGACAAAAAATGTCAGTAGGTATAAAGGAGAAATCTACCTCTCCCCAGTCCTTCTCTGCCCCTCAGATTTTGGGAGATCAAAATCATTAGAAGAATTTAGTCCACAGAATACTGCAGATGCTGAATGTACAAAAAACTGACACCAGTACCACCTCCAGCTCATAGGACCACAGCAAGATTGAGGCTGGAAGGGGCCTCAGGAGGTCTGTAATCCAACTTCCTCCTCATAGCACTGTCAGCATTAAGGCTGATGAAAGTACTCTGGCTTATCCACTTGGGGCTTGAAAACTTCCAGAGATGGAGCCTGCGCAACCTCTCTGGCAACCTGATCCAGTAACTGACAGTCTTTGTTGTGAGGTTTTCCAATTGACTCAAAGACCTCTAAGTATCCAGCTGAAAGATTTGCAAAGAGAAACAAAGCTTGCAATTATCAGAAGTTAAATCAGCCTTCTTTTACAATGTCGATGCTCCTGTAGATATGACATTCTGTCTCGTCTGCATAATAAAAATGGACATTTGAAGAACAAACTATTTTGAAATACCAGTTCCCTAATTCCAGCCTCCCCAGTATAACTTGGTTAAACAAGTAATCACTGTTTTCTGAAACTGTAGTGCTGGTCCCTCAGACTTCAGTAGAACAGGACATGGAATGTCTCTGTTCAAATAATGGAAGGGTTAGTACAAGCATCTTAGTGCAGTGCTCCACTTTCAGAATTAAAGTGACTAGAGGGTTCTCATACTATACTTCCCAGAACCTTCAGACTGAAATTATTCATAAGTTTCCAATAACACTAAGACTGAAGATGTAAACATGAAATAGCATCACATTGTTAAGATCTCAAAGTCAGCATTTTTAACTGGATGTGTTAAACTACACAACAGCATCTATTCTCATTTCAATAGGACAGCTCAATTTTACTAAGAACACTTTTTCTAAGTTGCTGATTTACTTATAGCCTATTTTAAAACACGGAAAGTCCTCTGTAAGTATAGTTGAAAGGACAATACTTACTTTTTGAGTTTTTCTTATAGTTGGTGTCATATCTTTGAAATAATCAGGTTCCATTTGTTCCAAAGGATTTTGCTGAGCAGCCACATTACCATTGCCACCTTCAATCTTCACACTGGTAGGTGCATCTTCATCCCATGAAGACCAGTCTTCTACTTCAGGCTGAACAGAAGTATATGGTACAAGTTAATACTATCTGCAAGTAAAAGCTTGTCTTTATTTTGGTAAGATATATACTTCATATTATATAGCATACATAATAGTATTGTATCTTTCTTGAATATATATGAACTCAGTTGTAGGACTGATATAATCACTCTGTTAAGGGATTATCTATTAAGTCACCTACCACTTTAACAATTACCTGTTTAGGAACAGACGAATAATCCACTGTGGTTGGCAAAGTTATTTGGTCTCCACTTAACTTTCGCCCTCTTCCAGACCTGAAAGAAAAATGTAGGATTCCTCCAAGCTCTGAAAACATGAGCACTAAGTTTAAAAAAAACAAAAAGGAAGTCTGAGAACAGCACTACTGAAAATAGTCATGGCTAAAACATTTACTGCTTCAACTACCTTAGTATTAACTACTGCCAGTAAAAGTCTGCTAAGCAAAGGAATTTCATCATGAATTTAAAGTGTTCACATGAATTTCCAAGTGCAATTAATTTTTTTTAACTGCAGTGGAAACTGAGAAAAAATATGAAAATGGACAAACTAACTCAATTGTTCACATAAGTCAGTTACAACTTTTAGACTGTCAGCAAGCAAGCAAAGCAAGCACTAGCGATCTACATTTGTGAAAGAATTATTTCTACTGTACACCAAGAAATTTTTCTGTCTTAGATGTTAAACTGTGTCTAATAAATTGCTTTCTGAGCTGCTTGACTGGCAAGCCTCTCTAAAATACTTTTTTCTTCAACATCTAAACAGAGGTACTACCAGATTATGCAAGTCAACAGCTTTTGTTCAATTCATGCTTCTACTAAAACAATACTGTTTCAATGCATTTCAGCAACTATACTGAATAATTTTAATTGAAAACAAACAGTAATGCGTTGCAGATAAACCACCTAAATATTTACTTAATGACAGCATTCAAAGATCACAATAATATTTAAAATATCTTTAGCTGACATTCACTGTATTTTAAAACCTTACAACACAAGAGAATGAAATTAAGGCTTTCACTCATGTTTTACCCAAAGAGTGTAAGCTCCTAATGCAAAAGAGACACATGTAACTGACCTTATGCAGCTTGGAAAAGTTAAGATTTGTTTCTTATTGCTGAAAAGAATAAAGCTGGGAAACTTCAATTTGTAATTTCTATCCACTAGTTTTAGTATTATAGAATATACTACCATCAACTCAGACTAGCTGAACTGCTTCTAATATCACTTCTGCTATGTTCTGGTGAGTGATTAGATATATTTTTTCTATTTTAGGCTGAACAGACTCCTCCTTAGGGAAGATCAGGTGCTATCATCAAATTTTCAAGTTTTGTATCATTAACTCTAGCTCCTTTCCAAACTGTTCCTTTAAGATGAAAAGCAAGAGTTTAAGGATAAAGAAAGGTGAAAACAGCATCCCCTCAAACACATTAGAGACTTCTGGTTGACTAGATTTACATGACATCTCTAAAGGAAACCCAAGCTTGGAAACATCCTCCTTCAGACCTGTACAACATATGTATCTTTAATACCACTCTAAGCCATCACTTCTGCGCTTACATATATTTCTCTATTTGTATGATTTAGAAGACTCCAGCAAGTGGGTTGTAAAAAACATTCATTTAGTCAAAATGATTACGCTAACAAGAGTGACGGTAGGAGGAAAGCTTTTGTCATACAACATGGGAAGAGTATGCTACATATAGCAGCACTGAGCAAGGCTATGTATCTCCACTTCTACACAAGGAAGAAGATGCTCATAGGAATAGTTGCTTCACAACCATTGTCAGATAGATATTGATTCCCACTCTGAAAGTCAAATGCCTCAAGAATTCTTGGTTTTGTTTCTCCTTACTAATAGCAACATCCACATTTCTCAGCTGGAGACAATAACTAGAGATTTTAAACAGAATGAAATTTCATCTCTTTTTACACTTAAACGTTTTATTTCCTGGAAACTGGATTCAGACAGGCTGTTGTTTATCAAAAAAAGATTTAACTAAAGAGATGACTAGTACTACATGTAGGCTCTACACTTACTAGAAAGACACAAAATCTCTACAGGCATTTGTTCAAATGAAAACTAATATAAACTATATAATCTAAGTAAATACTAGCTCATATCCATTGAACTAAAATGCACATTTAATTAAATCACATTTGCTGGTTATCAGGCATACTCATATGCAGGGGTGCATTGCAGGACAACAAAATTTATCAAGCTACACTTTGCAGCTGACAGTAAACAGGATAAACATCTGTAGTTAATGGACTGAATCTGATCCACTGACTTGCTTATGTGAAAGATTTTAAGTTTTCATCCCTTCAGCTTAATGCTATTCACAAAAGAAAAGGTTTTCTACTTTTTTTTTACTCCCAAGCAGTCTCTACATAGGACTTACAAGAGTAAGCAAAAAATAAGTCGTTATTCATCATTTAAAAAGAAAAAAAGAAAAAAATCAGTTCCCTTGAACTTCCATCACTGTCCTCCAAACTCTTGAATCCTCAATAGGCAGAAGAATCTAAAGTCTCAGGCAACTGTTTTTCGACAAATCAGGATGAGAATTGCTTACATTTATAGTGAAAGACAACTGCCTGATGACAGTAGATACTGCCATTAACTGAATCTCTTAAAAAAAACCCTATCCCTTGCCAACTACTTTTAGAAAACATTGAAAACGGTTTTCCTTCTAGTTTGACATGGAATAATTTTAAAAGGTAATTTTATAACCCTGTCATAGCTGTTTAGAAAACCTCATTCAGCTATGATACAACAAAATACAGACTTTTAGAACTCTGAAGGAACATGTAAATTGAAGAATGAATTTTTCTTAGTTTTTGTCTGTCTTGACTGTTTTGCAATTAGTTAAATCAGAACTAGGAAAATTAGTGGATGGGTATTGGGAGAAGGAAAGAAGTGCAAGAACTTGCAATTGAAAAACAAAATGCAACCAAACTAAATAAGACATGTTTACCTGCATATTAACTTTTTAATGAAAGAAAGCACTGCTGCCAGGCAAGTACAGACTTTAAAGAGTCGAAACTGTGTTATGGCCATGGTGAGAAACCCTTCCTGCAAAAGAAAAAGTTAGATGCAGAGGATTATACATCTTTATACAGTTCTTAAACTATCTTAGTTGCTGCTAAGCAAGGAGCATTCTATAAAACCCTATTAATGCAAGAAAAGAGATGAGGTACCTGGAGCAAAGATGCTACCTGCCTATTATCAGGACATTTCACTGATGTAAATAATGCAAGTACCTAATGTACACAGCCTTTAAAGAAACAGCACATAATCATAGGTAAAGTCACAGTTAAAGACACTTTTAAAGGGGAAGTGCAGGCAACCAGTTGCAGTGACAGTACAGCTGATCTGTTTCAGACACTACCAGTGACACTGAACACTGGCAAGGCAAGGAGAGCAGAATAATCAGGGAGAAGCTCATGCTTGCGTGAGCACGTCTTGTATGTGCAAGTTATAAATTTAATCATTAAGTCAAAAAACAAAATTGGCTGTTTAAATTTATTTTCCATTTTGATGGAAATGTATGATGAGAATAAACATTGTTTATTTTAGAATCAGTGTCACTGAAAAATCATCCTCAAAGTAAGACACTTTATCTTGTGTGCACTATAGCACCAGTTCACCCCCAGATCTATTCATATTTCTACACCAGACTGGATCATGACAGCAAACCCAGTCAGAAAAAATATCTTTGGCTGAAGTCGCTCCTGTTGGTTACTCTTTTTCAGTGACAATTTCATAATCTAGAGAATTTATACTCAGTATATCACATCAACAGGTACAGACTGACTCAGAATAATCTGTTGTAATTCAAGGATCACTTTTCTCTCTTCTACAGGTGAATATTTCAAAGCAAAAACTAAGAGGTTAGGCTTCACAAATAGCTTTTCATTATGTACATCTACACTTGAAACAACATTTTCTGTTGCAAATTTAACATACCTCCTGGTGAGAAGAGAAGGCAGCCCTGTGACATTTTCCTCAGGCCATGAGTATTCCATGGAAGGACAGCTTGATTTCAAATATGCTATGGCATTTAAATCACTTTTTATATTCCAGGCTTTAAGTTAGGAAGAGTCAGGAAGGTGGATCATTAGGTAGGCTGCTCCAATACTGTCCTGAGGATTTTATTAAAAAGGTACATAATGGGATTTGTGAGCTTCACGGACCAGAGATTTATTTTTATTGGTGCTCATTTGCTACATAATGTAATTACTATTACACACTGTAATAATACAGTACTGGAAATATTGCTTTGCATATAGTCCAGAGCAGGAATTTCTGCTACTGAAAAATTGTACAGGGTGGCTACTAAACAAACAGGCCCTTTTACTACAAAATGGAAGGTTAAGTTAGTACGTAACCACCAAATTCAGATCGCACTGCCAAGCTGGAGCTCAGGAGAAAGGCCTCACCGGACACGTATCAACTCTACGTCAACATTACTGTCATCTTATTTCATTTCACGGGAGACTTAAAAATGTAGAGAATCTTATACATGAGTGGATTGGCTCTTCATCTAACAGAAACAGGAAGTAGTCAGACTTCCCACAAAGAAGCAAGAATGTTGTCCAACACATTTAGCTTTTAGTTTAAAAGATTGGACCATCATTTCATATCGTGCTCAAGCACTTCCTTACCTTCCAGAATGAGCAATATTGACAGTATGTAGATGACAGAAGAATGCATTAGTCAAGAATTTGAAGGATTCAGAAAAAAGGGAAGTTAGCAAAAGAAGAATGGATTAGATGAGAAGAATAGATAGAAATTTTTCTATTCTAAAGGTAGAAATTATTGTAAACTAACACTGAATTGGTGAAAGAAAATACTATTTTTAGAAGAGACAGCTAGAAGCTATCTACCTGGCACAAAAAGCAGGTGACCTGCTGAAATGAGAATACAGGTACACCTTTTCTGAAAGGAAGCTTGTTTAGAAGCTCACTCCACTCCATTAGAATTCACTCCATCATCTTGAAGGGCAGGAGAGAAGGAGTAAAATAGCACTCAATATTTGAAAGAGTAACGCCATTTTCCCCTGTTCAGACTACCTAACTGCCTTACTAGACAGTACGGACAGATGCTAAATGAAAACTCAAAACCAAACTATTGAAAAGGTTGTTTTAGGATGCAAGCATTACTCAAAAACCTCTGCAGACTAAAAAATATTTATGCTGAAAGTCAAGGTACTAGGAAGTTTACTAAGTGAAAAACTAAAACCAAAAAAACCTTCAGGTGTGTCAATTACATATATATATACACACACAAACGTATACATGTATGCATACTTATTTATAAACCCAGTTTTTCAAGTCATCTCCATTTTTTCATTTATTAAATTGTATACTGTATTTTATATTTATTCTCAATATAAAGCTAAACAACTGAAAAAAAAAAATGGAATCCACAAGAAATTTGGATTGCAGGCTTGTAAAATCCACTGCTGACAAGAATTAGCCACCAGAAGTTAATCCATTTTAATCCATTTCCCAGGTCACTTCTATACATGAGTGACTACACTTCCAGTATCACCAGCATGCCTGTTTGGCAGGGTTCAGTAGGTATCATCATTCCCCACAACAATCAGATAACTTGTGCCTCTCCACTTTTCACGTGTCATGCAAAGATTTCAGAGTTACAGCAAGACATACATAGCCACTTAACATATTTGTATTAGAGCTGTATTTCACTTCAGCTGGGGCAGAACTAGGCCCTTCAAAAGCTGGACTTGATAGTCTTTCCCAACCTTAATGATTTTTTGATTCGAGGCAGTAAGTACTGTTTTGTCTTTCCAATTAAGCTCTGTACACTAGAAATTGTCAGATGCACAGTGGAGTTTTGGCAACAATATGCTATCAGCTAGTAATATTATACTAGTTTTCATACTGCTAATTAAGATATAAAGCAATATATATGTATGAATTTTAGCAATATGCTAAAAGCTATTTAAAAGACAATCTTGAACCACTTACGTCTCAAGATAAGGACAGGTAAAGAATTTTCCCCTGTGTATGAAACCGCACTTGAAGCATGTGTGTTGTTGCTCTAAGGTACAGCTCTAAGCTGTACCCGAAAAGTTAAAACTTTTAGGTTTTGTTTTGTTTGATGTCTTTTGAGGTTGGGGTTTTTTGTGTATGGAACTTTTTTAAAGTTAATTAAATTTCTCAAAGGTAAACAATCTTATATTCTGAAGTAGTTGTATGAATACAGATGTACACAGAGCCTTAGTTTTTCTCAGTTCACTGCAAACTTAATTCACCCAATACCGTTACACTAAACTTAAGTGAAACAAGTTTTTCATTCTTTTCTTGTTCATCTTTCTCAGATACTGGAAAGAAGCACAGCCATGTATCTTCCCTTTCTCATGAATGGAAAAAATGAAGTGTAATGCTAAATGGCAGGGCCACAACATTGTCCTAGTTCAGCAGGAGGGACCAGTTGTCACTGGGTGGGAGTAATAAAGCTATGTATTCTACCCCCTCTATTCATTCCCCAAGAACAATGGACCATTCGCAGCAGCTGCCCGGGAAAGTAGTTAGCACCTCTACACCCGGCCGGAGGGGGTGTGGCTACTAATGGGCCATCAACGGTTCAACAGTACCCAGTTAGCACCTCCACACCCGGCCGGAGGAGGTGTGGCTGCTAATGGGCCATCAACGGTTCAACAGTACCCCATGACTCACAGAGGTTATCACCCATTGTGTGAGTC
>JAWWEE010000074.1:133645911-133661001 GCA_035221455.1 Xenops minutus | reverse complement strand
GGCCGCCCCGCCCAGGGCCCGCCCTGGGGGAGCCGCGACCGACCCTCCGCACCCTCCTGGTGCCCTCACTGCCCCTTTTGCTGCCCCCGCTGCCCCTCCTGCTGCCCCTACCGCCCCTGCTGCTCGGCCGACCCCGCTGCCCCCGCCGCCCCCGCCGCCCCTGGCTCGGCACCGCCGGGCCGGTCCTTGTCCCTTGCTGAGCTGCGGTATCGAGGTGCTGTGCTTTAGTGTATCGAGGTGCTGCACACGTGGCAGTACAGGTGTTCCTGTGCGGTCGGCGGGATGCCGGGCTGTACATTTGGCTGCTACTTCAGCCACATCGCTGAAGTGGCTTCTGATGGGCGCGGCCTCAGTGTCCCAGTTTGTTCACCAAGATGCTTCAGGAAGTGCTTGTCTGTGTTAAGGGCTGGTTAAGTGATCTAGTGTAAGATTTTTCCAGAGCTCTCTAAGCCTCCAGTTGTGTTAACATTCGGTAGGTGAGGGAAAGGGAGGTTTTGTACCCTTCTCACAGAAAAATTAGTCAATTCTAGAGCAGCACGAGTACAAATTCCCTTCAACTCTAAGCCGTGATACCCCGTACTCTTTGTGGTCTGTAAATATCTTCCCTTAAAGAATTCCTCTTCTAATAGTCAGCCTGCTGCTGTTCCCCGTACTGGGTTTGGCAGTGAGAAGATGGATGATGGGAGGATGGCTCTTGAGAGAAGGCACTGGTATCATGCAGGGTTCTGTCAGTTCCTTTTTCCTATGTCCTGACAAACACTGTGTCTTCATTGCCATGGCTCTTCATCATGAAACAGGGCCCAAAGGGACAAGGAGCCAAGCATACTGTGGCTGGCTGTGGGGCAAGGACCTCGTCAGCCAGGACGCAAGCGGGGCAGTCTGGGGGCAGCTCACAGTCCAGACGGCCAGGCAGGTTTTTGGTGATGAGCAGATCTGAGGGAGTCAGTGTGTTGGTCCAAGATCAGTAGAGTCCATAGCGAGCCAGGGCACAGTTGTGGAAATGCTCAAGGACAGCACTCCCACAATGTTGCTCACGTGGGGACTGACACCTTCATGCCTGCAGAACCTGCCTTCAGTAAGAGGAACTCTGGGTTTAATTTGAAGACCATTTCAAAATCATTTGTGTATCAGAGTTACACCTCTCATTGCAGGCTTCTGTCTAAAGCAGAAACTGGAAAATAATCTTCCTCTGCATTCACACTGAAGAGCAAAACTGCTAGCATGACACATTGCGAAAGGTCAGGTTATGAGGAGAGCCAGTTACATGTCTTTTGAAAACACATTCAGGTTTTGGTATTACAGTCCATATACTCAGAAGGGAATGTGCCACAGTGAGAAGGAAGCATTTTAACTTATGCATATAAACACCCATACATAATATAAAAACTGCCAGAGCCATTCACCAGCACTATCCTCCTAATGCACAACAGACCTGTTTGTGGCTGTCGCATTAATCTGGAAATTGGCAAGCCTCTAATGAAAAATAACTGTCTTTTTAAAAACATAATTATACAATTTCAAAATTAGTAATAATATAAACATGTTAATTTCTAAAAGAAATGTTCACATGAATAAATACTGCTTTGTTTTAAAATGTCATTAAATTCTCATTTCTGGAGATTTAAACTTGGATTCCTTTGGATCAGTTAATTTTCCTAAAGAATCTTCTGAAATATTAGATATTTAATTGCCACTTCAAATGCAGTACTGCTACAGTAAACTAAAAGCTTTTTAGGGAACTGTATTTTATTAGTGTCACTTTTTTATATCTAAAGCAATGTCCATCATTTCAAAGGCTGTTGATTCCATCATCCTGATACATTCATGTTTCTATTTAATAACCTCATTCTGTCTGTAAAAGGGATACAGTCTCTCTTTCAATCTGAATTCTTCCTCCTACGGGATATGCACTTCATTTACTTGTGTGCTCTCTTACTGTTAAGTCATTTATTAAAGCTACAAATAGCTTTTTAACTAAGAGTACCTTTCTGCAATTACAGTCCTGTTGAATTGTGTAGTAACTTGAGTTTTACATTTGCAGAAGAAATTTTACCTGCAAATGTTTGATTCTGGTCAAAGTAGAGTTTTCATAGTTCTAACCACAGAAGAATTGCAGATTCTTACTATAAAATTCAGAGGTAATTTTCTACGCTGCTGCTACAAATTCATATTCTGCTCTTTGAAATTTTGTCATTAATTAAACCATCTTAAAACTCTAGATGAAAAAGGTCATTCCATTGTTAGATATATTTTCCATTCCTTTGTAGTATTTCTGAGCAACTGTTTTGGGTAATATCTAAGTACTAGCCAAAGAGTTTGCCCAAGTTAAGGCAAATGTGTATCCTAGCCCATGTGAAAATCTGCCCCCTTTCCAAGTAAGAAGTCAAGTAGTCATGAAAACCTCTTTTCTCTCTAAAGGTCTTCCTGGCTGGAACAGGAGAGAAAGTACATAGCACGGAAAAGTAAGGTCATAAAGTTTGTTGGCAAATGCATTTAGGAAGGGAAAGGATTTTCTTCCTAATGTTTTTGGTGTGGTTTTTTTTTGTTTGTTTGTTTAGGGTTTTTTTGTTGGTTTGGTTGGTTTTGGGGGGTGGGGGATGGGGGGTTTGTTGTTTGGCTGGTTTGGTTTGGGTTGGGTTTTTTTTGAGGGAAGAGAATAATGAAACTGTTCTTTGTTTCTACATACTTCAGCATTTGTTAGAAGAATTTCTCCTTATTGGTAAAACATGAGTTTCTTTCATTCATGCTCTTTGCCAGATCTCATTGTCTAATTTCAAGAAGATTATTCCAAAGTTGGGGAAAATAACTTAATAGGGAAAAAAAGCTCTCTTTCTTCATTCTAAAACAAATCAATTAATCAAAAAAGATCTATGTTATAATCCAAAAAGTTCAAAACTTCGGTTCTTATCTGAGCGCTCTGTATCAAGACCAAGTGGCCATTAGAAATGTTGAGTTCCCAAAATCTGACTACAATCAATGCCAGCTTCAGACCAACTTTATTGTCTCAGTAAAATTTGCATTGGGAAATCTAGATCCCAGTTTTGATGGGGAAAAAAAGAACAGTTCATTTTGAATATAGCTCTGTAACCTAATGTATAGGTTACATGTGTCTAGGGGACACAGCAATCAAAGAAGGTGTATGATGAAAGGAAATATATACATTTTTTCCTTCATTATCAAGTTGTTCTGTTCACCTTATGATAGTGAACAAGCACTTTATCTATGTTATCACAGCAGACAGTAGGTGAAACTGGGCTTAGATCACACTCTTTCAACAAAGGAAGAACAGTCCTCTTGTCTGTTGACTATTTGATGAAACACCTCCTGCAAAATATATGTCAACAGGCATTTTGAAATGTAATCTGAACAACTCAAATATTAGCAAATTGATCCCGGATTTGGGCAGAAACTTATCTCAGAATGAAATGTGCCTGAAAAAGTTAACAGATTAGCTAGAGGGGAGCATTTTCCAATTCAAGTTACAAAGGCGGATTTTGTAATGCTTAACTGTCACTGCCTCTTCCATTGTAGCTTCTGAGGGCATTGCATTCCGCCTAGCTACATCTGTATTGGGGCTAACAACTTCTGCTTGTGTTCAACTATAGCGACATTTCTCTTTATGGAAAGTATTCTGATTTTCCTTTCTCTGCTGGAAGAAACTGACCAACTACTGCCAGCTCCAGGAAACACGCAGGCGAATACTGTGTTTCCAGAAAGTTTGATTAACTCTGAACTGAAGCAGTTCTTTCATAAAGGCATGTTGTACTCAGGAAAGCATTGAAAAATGAAGAATCTGCCGTATTTTTTCACAGTTTGTTCTAGTGATTAAGCAGCTGTACTTTTAAATCTGAATTTGTCTATTTCCATCTACTCTTTATGTCTTTCCCTGTTAAAGTGCCCTTTGTTTCAGTTTTTTCTCCCTGAGGAGACTATGACACATCACTGCCATATTTTGTATCAGCTTTCTCTCAATAGAGTAAAACTGGGAGATTTTTAAACCTTAGCTAGCAGTGCTAGCCTTCAATAATTTCCTTTTCTATTTCAGTATTCCTTTTTTAACTTCTTAAATTCACCAATGCAGGATAAAAGCCAATGTCAGTGTTATCTCTGGTCACTTGTATTCAAAGATCCCATGGAAGCAAATGATTTTTTCACTATGATTTCCAGTGCCATTGCTTTCCAGGGAATTGTGTTACTTTTGCCCTGTGCACTAGATGCAAAAACCCAGCATTACACTGACATTGTACACAGGCAGTGGATGAGAGCCAGCCAGCAGAAGAGGCCAGGTTGCTCTGCCCTTGGTAGTATTCACCCACAGGCTGCCAAATGCAGATTTTATCAGCAGCAAATTTATATCTTACTTCAGGATCAATGATTGAAAGAATGGATACCCCTTTCCTAGTGACTCAAACAAACAGAAATCAGCAAGGATTTCTTAGAGGGATATGTTTTATGATCTCCTACTAAATCACTTCACTAGTTATAAGGTAAGCATAAAGAACATTTTTAAGAATAATACTGTTCAGGTGGAAAGCACCACAGTAAATGTGAAATACACTAAAGTGAGATTAGGCCTTTTGCCATTCCAAGCAGAATGCTGATTAACCTATTTATTACACTAAAGGGGTGAAGTATAAATTATTTATGAGGAAAGAAATTTATTTTTTCATTGCACATTTGGCTCTGCAGTCACAGCTGTTTCTTTTAGAAACTGAATAGCTGAGAAAAAACAGGCCTAGTAGAACACAACTCTGATTTCAATTGCAAATATTTAGAAATTTAAATAAAGCCAAAGAAACACAGCAGATAGAAGCATTGGATATTTTTCATTGGTCCAGTGAAAATTCAGTCGCTAAGTTAAAGCCAAGCTCTCAAGGTACTACAATTAAACATATTCCATAAGATGAGGACATGGGCAAGGTAGTGCAGAGCCCAGAGGGCCCTCCAGAGAGAAGTGAGAAGCAGCAAGTATTTTGTAATGGCACTGATGGACTCTTACTGGATTTCAACAGACTTCAGGTGTACTTGTTCTCCAAGTGCTAAAGGTCTATACTGAAACATTACAGCAGTAAACAAGAATGAAGAATGGGGAGAAAATAAGATAAAGAAACCCCCCAAAAATAACTGGAAAACCTGTGATAACAAAATCCTAATGAACTATCTAAGATGTGAGTGTAAGTTTGACATGCCAACAGAATTTCTTGGTGATGTCACTGCTTTGTAACATTTTTTGACTGGACTATGTCAATACGGAGATGTATTCACAGGGAAATCATTATCAAACAAATTAGAATCTAACCAATTTCAGTTCATTGTGCACTTCATACCCCTCAGGCCTTATCTAAGGGAGAGACTAAGCTAACTCTTTTCTGTTGGCCTTTCATTGACAGCAGCAGAACTATTCAATTCCCTGTCACATAGAATTTGGATTCATATGCATCCAGAGCTATACCAATTTACTCTAGCTGTTATCCAACCTCTTACTTCAATGTCTATTTACAAACTGATTTTAATTTTTTGCAGACTTGTCTACAGAAAGACCAGGCTGAATTAGCTGCTAGAGTGCACATGCACTGGGCTAAAAGAAGTGTATGCCCACGGCTGAGGTAATTGACATCAATCCTGAGTTGTCACTTCATGGCTATCGAGGTCTGCATGCTGTCTGCTTTTGTAAGGAATCAATGCATTTCATGACATTGAAAATGCTGGCATTTTGAAGAAAAATTAATTTATGCATCTGTCAGTATATGATACAGGTGTGCAACTTTTAACAACACAGATCATCTTATTTTTCAGTGTGTGAAAAAAACCCTCAGCAGAACAAGGTTCTGAATGACTTCTGAATATTACTGTTTTCAATACTCAACCAAAAGAGTAGAAACTGAGACTCTGCAGAGAACAGTTTGCAAAACAAGCCATTCCATGAATCTGAGAATAAACCTGCAGTTAAAACAAAAATATTGTTGATATCACTCCCAGTCTAACGTCATCCTTAGAAGACCCATCAAGATACTTCTGACCGGAACCCTCCAATGTAATTTGGGTTGCACATGTCCAGCATGCTTTTTGCCTAGGTACTGAATGGAGGCTGCACTGGTGTGATTAACAGAAGCCCCGTGGAGAACATGCAGCATGGTGCTCCTTGTATCAGAGAGCAGCCAGTGTTACCCTGAGACAGGAGGCCACTGGTGTATCTCTGGAAGGCAGTCACTCCCTCCTCTTCCTTCTTGGTCTCTGAATGCTTTTGCATTTTAAGACATTCTGGACAGAACTTTACAGCTTATTTTTGGAAGCCTGTGAAAGAGCTATTTGTCAAGCCTTTAACTTCAGATTGGTCAGCACAATTTTCTGAACATTTATACAACGTTCAGTCTTTATTCTGTGCCAAGTATGAGCTGCCTGCAGAATCGAACTACACTGCGCTCACAGCAACTGCACTTCAACTGTCATGTTCTAGGTAGAATCTCAAATGTTTACTAATCAGACAACAAGCCTTTCACAGTTCAGTGTATGAATATTTTAAATCAGTTTGCCTTCCACCACAGTGAAGGAAATCAAGTGGAAACTCTGGGGCATGTCATTGTGTATCCATGACATGCTGCAGCCATTCATCAACCAAAGACATTTAAATTCATGTGCAAAATATTGAACATCAGCAAAGACCTCTAAGAACAAGAATAAGAATATGAATGGTATTTTACAGCATTGACGTATATAAAACACACTCAGCTAGCATATATTCTGCTAGATTGTGTGAAGAAACATTTTGTAGTCTATCAATTACTAGCATTGGGTACATCAAGTCTAGAAGAAAGAAATCAATAAATTTACATATATGCAATTGAGACAGAACATACTCATAGCAAATGAAGTTGCCATCAAACACTGAATTAACATACTGTGCTGGTTTTGCCTGGGATAGAGTTAATTTTCTTCATAGTAGCTATTATGGGGCTGTGTTTTGGATTTGTACTGGAAACTGTTAATATAAAGGTGTTTTTGTTATCGCTGAGCAGGGCTTGCACAAAGTCAATGCCTTTTCTCCTTCTCACCCCACTCCCACCAGCAAGGGAGCTGGGGGCACACAAGGAGGGGACACATCTGGGACAGCTGACCCCATCTGCCCACAGGGACATCCCAGACCATAATACGACATGCTCAATACGTAAAGCTGAGGGAAGAAGGAAGGGGGAATGCTCAGAGTGATGGCATTTGTCTTCCAAAGTAACTTAGGAGTCCCACAGTCTCGGAGATGGCTGAATCCCTGGCTGCCAATGAGAAGTCATGAATGAATTCCTTAGTTTGGTTTATGTGCATGGCTTTTGCCTTTCCTACTTAACTGTCTTTATCTCAGTCCATGAGTTTTATCACCCTTCCGATTCTCTCCCCCATCCCACTGAGGAGGGAGTGAGCGAGCAGCTGTGTGGGGCCGAGTTTCCAGCTATGGGTAATCCACAACACATAACTGAATGAAAAAAACTTTAAAAAAACAAGGTGGACCTTTAAATCGAAGAAAGGACTTTCTTATTTCTGACATCCACCAGTACTTATCAGCATAAAGACAGTGACATAGAGCAAGTATGGTCAAACTGACATGAAGATAGATTTAAAACAATACAACCCAGGTCCTCAGGAGGAGTATCTGCAGCAGATCCCTGTTCCTGGCTCCTGTGATGTTACAGTCTTAACAGGAACTTGGTCTTGTGTAGACAAAAAGGTGTTCATGACCAGTTACATTTTGTCACATTGATCTTGCCCTGTCTATACAGACTCGTGTCTAGTGCCAAACTTCGACTGTTGCCAGACTCCTCTCCCAGCTGTTCCCCAGCCTGAGCAGACACAGGAACGCTCACAACCCGGCACTGACATCCTGCCGCTGCCCTTTTGCCCCAGCCCGGTGCAGGTGACGCTCTCAGCTGAGCACAGCCCGCCTCCAGCGATCAGGCAGCGCGCACTTGGCTCTGTTCCACAGCACGCCATTGTCCTCTCGGAAAGCCGACGCACTGGGAGGGATGGAGAGCGGAGAGAGAGCAGCCAGCACTCTCCTCCCCACGCGTGGGGCGCGGGTGCCCCCGAGCGGCTCCTGGGCTGGGAGCTCACAGCAATGACGGGAATGGCACAGCCCACTGCCACGGGCATGACTTTCTAAAGGACAGCTTTTAGAGTACTCTTCCAACTCGGAGCATGGATATTTGAGTCAATTTATTTTTCACAATAGCCACCTAGACACACCAGTATTCAATTCCTCATTGAGTTTCTGCTTATGCTTCTCCTCCATAAACACCTCAAATTGGAGCTGGCAAAAATTAAATGTTCTCATGTCCAAGTCCCTTTCCTGATCCTCTCTATTCATCAACTTAATTTTTGCAGCTATGTATAGAACGGACTGATGTTATAGTTCCAGGTACAAGAATTTAAAATGCATCACATTGAGACTTATGTTGGCAAATTATCGAACTATACCTCGATTTCAAAATGTCCCAAAGATGCACATAAACAAAAATTACCAGCAATATGGGCAAAGCTAAAAAACTGTAGTTGTTGTGGATTAGAATAGTGACTCTTTAAATAAAGTAAAAATTAAAAGTAAATGTGAAGAGAATTATTGATGGAAGAGACAACTGGCTTTTTCTTCTGAGTAATTCAATCTCTTATGAATTGCTGAGTAAATATTTGTAGCACAAGTCAGAGCCTTCAAACAACTTCTTTTCTAGAAATGTAGTACCAAGAGGCACGCCACCAACAGTTTCATGTAGTCTTAATTTCTTCATGCTTACTCAGGGAAAATCAGAAAGGGTATGCTCAGTAGTGTGTCATATCCCATTTCCCACATTTTTATTCCCCCTTCTATATTTTTATGGTCAACATACTTGTTAGCTGTGTTTCTTTTTTGAAAATCTGAGCAAGGTTTCACAAATGTATAAAATTATGGACAGTTAAAAACTGAAACAGGTGACACCATATTACAGTGCACTGACAGAGAAGAGCCTTAGAACCATGAGTTCACAAAATTTTTTATTAAAATAACACCAAGTTTAAGAAATTGATGCAAATGCAAAGAAACTTCAATTTGTCATACAAAAAAAAAAACCAACAGATTTTCCATCCTTGAGTATGTAAACTGCATTCCAATCCTGACGCGATTGATGTAATACAGAAACAGAAACACTGTAACCCAGATGAATGTCAAAGTTAAAGACTGGCATGCTGAGCAAGGAAAGTTCTTATTCTTTGCAAGAGTTCTTTCTTTACACTGTCTGGGACCAAGGCTGAAACAGAAATAAGAAGGCAAAAAATTAAAAAAGACAAAAACTATGCCAATACCAAACTTTTACAACAGCTACATCTATTCTTCTTTGTTATCGCAATTGTTACTACCTAAAGTAACTGAAGCTACTTGATTTTCATACAGCACATTTGTATTTTTCCCATTTAAAATAGGTTAAAATTGAAGTCTGTTGAGAACACTGTTATTACTTGTAGGTTGTTTTTTTGCCTAATCATAGGCAAGAAAATGAGAAAGTTTGAGGGAAAGGATTATTCAACAGTCAACAGGATATAAACACCACAAATATAATTATCCTACCTTTTTTCTTCACAAATTTAAGACCAAAAATCTCAGCCTGGACCTCAGAGTAAGGGTCTCCAGCAAGTTATTTTGAAGGCCTATTTTTATTTAAAACCTAATGAAGTTTTAGCCACTAACATCAAAGCCTACTAGAAAGCCAAGAGGAACAACACAGAGAAGATTGCAGTTTTCTGAAGTGATTTCATTTTTTTTCTCTCTGTATGTTATGTCCTTTACTCTTCCCATTCCCATTACTCTAGAGCTGTAAGTTCAGATTTTTCATCTTAAAGGATCATGCATTTTAAAATATATGTGCTGCATACTTCAACTTTTCCGAGGACCATTAACTCTATTATAAAGATTAATACAGACTAAATAATGACTAAATAATGTAATCTGCCAAAGCAGTCTACACATACAGTTTATTACAGATTTTGAAAGACTGTTACACAATACATATTCACATTTTATTTGTTAATATTAAGTTATTAATATTTTTCCTTGAATCCAACACAGGCAAGTTCATAATGCTGCTTTCAAAAAACATTAATGAAATAGAGGCAAGTATGTTTATTGATGTACTACCACATCCATATTTGCATTTTCTTACCTCTGCCTTTAGGAGTGATTTCTGCCACCAAATCATCAACAGTAACATGCTCTAATCCTTTTTCTTTAATGACATCTGGAGAAGACCAAGACCAATATTTTAAGTCTTTTAATCCATTCATTAGAAGGCAAAACCTATGCCAGTGATTAAGATACAAAACCTCCATGCATATGTCATCAGAGAATATGAAGCAGAACGTGACTTAAATGTAAGTTACTAACTCAGTACCTACTGTACTGTACAACAGATTAGTCTCTCACTCATGTCATAGGTTTAAGGATGGGAACTTGTCACTTCTGATGTATCTTGTTCAGCTCGTATTTTAATACCAAACATTACAAAGTTTTATCTCATCTGAACATTACCAGATGTGCCTATTACTGGAGTATTGTAGCAGTTCACTTCTCTCTTCAGACACATCATTTACATAATAGAAAGATGCAACTGGAAAAAGACTTTGGAACATACAAAAAGGGAGAGGACAGACAGTAAATCACTACTACTCTTCCTCTCTGGTTGAAACAACATGTCTTTGTATATTTCATTGAAGTCAAAAAGTAACTCTGAAAGAAAGGAATACATCTAGAGCAAAATAAAGGCAATTATTAAGATAATACACATCAGCATTTAGACAATTGTCTACTAAAAGTGCCTTGCATTCTACTGAAAAATGCAGAAATCAAAGCTGAGACGTAATCTCAATTCAGTAGTATGTACCTAAAATATTGTTTAAACATACATGTTTTTAACCGTATGTCAGTACCTAGGATTGATTGTCACCAAGACACTAAATATGTTTTTTGAACTGACATCACATGAAGTATTTGTAAACTGCTTTTCTTGGCTGAATTCTCTGAAATTAATCCTGGATTGCTCAATTATTGTTCCTAATTCATAATGGCAAGAAGCTCTAGAACAAGGTACCAAAAAAAAAAAAAAAACCCCAGACCAAAAAACCAACGGAAACCCCACCACAACAAAAGAACTGAAAAAAAAAAACAAACAAAACCAACCCCTCCAATAACAGAATGCTTAAGGCTGGAAGGGACCACATTGGGTCATCTGGTCCAGCCTCTCTGCTCAAGCAGGGTCATCCTAGAGCACATGGCACAGGATTGCATCCAAATGGTTCTTCAATATCTCCAGTGAGGGAGACTCTCTCTGGGCAATCTATTCCAGTGCATGGTTACCCACACAATAAAGAAGTTCTTCTTCATATTCAGGTGGAACTTTCTGTACATCAGTTTCTGCCTGCTGCCTCTTGTCCTATTGCTTGGCATCACTGAGAAGAGCCTGACACCATCCTCTTGACATTCTTTCTTCAGATACTTATAAATATTGATGAGGTCCCCTCTCAGTTATCTCTTCTGAAGGCTGAACAGGCCCAGCTCATTCAGCCTTTCCTCCTAAGAGAGAGACTCCAATCTTTAATCATCTTTGTTACTCTCTGCGGGACCCACTCCAGGAGCTACATGTCTCTCTGTCCTTTCTTTTGGAGGTTATTAGGCTCTTAACAGACAAATTAGCATATATTTTTTCAGTCTCAGCAGCTTCAGTTACAGTTCAAAGTATGAATGTAAACCAAATAATTTTACATAACTTGACTGTAGCAGAGTATAAAGCATAAAGTTGCGAAGGCAAATAAACATCCATTTCATTCTCTTTACTACTGAAATGGGGAATCTCTGGCAGTGGCACCAGGCAGACAAATGCAAGCATGAACAATTTCAGCCTTCCCTGCTGAACCTATGAAAAGAATTTAACACACTCAGCCCTACAGAAAAAAACAACCAAACAACTTTGTAACAGAATATTGAGTTTCCAAGCACAACAAATCAGAATTAAAGTGAAATCTCCAGGGATTTGTTATTTGCATTAAGGAAATTTCATGTTTCCTGGATGCTTAAATACTATTTATAAGAGTTTCATACAATTTACAAGTCAGTAAATTGTAGTAATGCTAAATGCCTAACTCAAAACTAAGTATTTGGGTATTTAGAGGCTCATCTGCTTGTTTTCCCTCCTCTAAGCAGATCACCATATTTTCAAGAATCGTATTCAGAAAGAGTACAAATGCCCCTCTTTCTCTCCCATATGTGAACGAAGTTCTCTAAGTTGCAAGTTCTGTAACTTCAGAGTTTCTAAGTTGTAAACCACAGTATTTGCTCAATTCTCCTTTGTTTTGATTTTTATTCTGTAGTAACAAAGTCATCTCTCTCAAAACATAAAGCTGTATTATCATGAATATTTAGGGAATCAATTTCTACCCTTGTCTCAGAAGCTTTGTAAGGTTCAGATCAGAGCTCTTCTAAGATTTTTTTTGCCAAGATAGCAAGATGCTTTCTTGCACACAAAACTAATTGCCAGGGATACTTTCCTCTTTCCCAGGTCTTGTTTAAATTGACTGTTAGGCAGAGAAGCCTTCATCTCAGCTGACTACATAAAAAGGGTATTAATTACTTGACCACAGTTACCTTTGCAATGTGCCTTCAATTGATCCTTCCAGCCACATTCAATTAATTTGGCTCTCAGCAACTCTTTAAGGCTGTTAAGACAAAATACAAACTTGTTAGGAGCAGCAAACATTCCCAACAGCTTAAAAAAGCTTCAGCATGAAAGGTAAGCCTACAATTACCACCCCAACACTCCAGACCAGCAGCAGAAATGGCTGAAAAGCACATGAATCCTAAACCAAATGAATACCAATTTCAGTTAACATGTTGGACTATGAGGACTATGAGGGGTTAGTGACTCAAGCCAATTCACAGAATTTCTTCTGGGAGTGTTGATGCTGCAGCCCCAGCAAAGAGGTAGAAGCCCTTGGATCACTTGAACTGCCTGAGTCTACTCTAGCAGCAGATGTATGCTAACTTTCAAAGTTGGGAGTATTTAACTTGAAACCAGGTCTTCAAAATAAATAAAACTGTCCCCTATCCCTTCTGAAAAGAGCCTGCAGGTTTCTCTCCACAGTTACATGTTACCTTGTGTTAGGTGAAAATGAAGGGATCCTATATCTGAGCATGGTTAGTATGTAAGCATAAGCAACAGGGATTCAGGCATTAACAGAGAAGATACACAGCAATCTGCCACAATGACACTCCTACTCCATGTATCAAAAGAGAATCTTGAATGCTAGCTAAAAAAGTGGAAATTAGTATTAAAAACCACGAAAATGACAGTAAGATCTGATAAAATAAGCTTTAATATCTTTACCCTTTATTCCATTAGCTATCAATCCTGTTTCTCTTGTATCATCCTAATTAACTCTTGGCAAAACCCTGTTTTTATGAACGGAAGGTTTACAGCAAGACACTGAACTGTACAGGTCTAATCTCTTTTACTCATTAAACTGTGTAGAGGGCAGATGAACTGATGACAAAAAGCAAAGTAAAAATACAGGTGAAATTAACTGCTTCTGGATATTTTTTAATTCAAGAAATTCAAGTGCTCTGTCTCTGATCATAGTACAACTCTCATAAATCCTATTTATGATACAGTTTTTGAAATCCTGTTAAAACTCTTCTTACTCTTAAATTAGGATAATATAGGGCCCAATGCCATTTCAAGAAATTGCTTGCTCTGCTGAAGCTCTGTGCGTTGTCCAAGGGGATGGCCACAAACAGAAAAGAAGAGCACAGATACCACATCAGGCTACTAAAGGTTACACCAAGTACAGGACTATGCCATGACCCAGGAAGAAAACTCCTGATACAAGCCTTTGAAAATGAAGGAAACAGAGCTCTTGGTGCATGGTGTTACAGGCACAGTGAAACAATGAGAAAGGAACTGTCATGAGCATGCTAACGATATGTAAATACAATAAAAATAGAACAGAGTGAAGAGACGACAAAACGCCAAGAACTGGCTGCCACACTACATTGCCCAATTTGCTTGTTTGACTTAATTGGGATCTCTACAATGACTTGCACAAGTGCTGTTTTATGTGTCCTGTCACGTATTTTTTCCCTAATATGAGAAGAGATAGAAACACAAGAAAAACTTAAGAGCAAAAAGGAAAGTTTCGTCTCATTCTCTTTATCACGGAATATCGAGATTTAACCACAATAAATTGCATTGAACAGTGATTTTTATATGAACCAAGGGCATTCCAACACAAAATACCAGAATAAGAGGAAGTGTTCATAAGCCAACCACCCCATCTTTTACTTCCCCAGCGCCTCTTTTCAAGTGTAAAACTAAAATAAAACTGTTCAAAAGGCATTTTATAAAATGGCTTCATATAATATACAAGATTTTCACATGCAGGCATTTGAAGAATTTAGAGTTAAGTTTACTTAAATTTACTTCTAGATGTAGCTCATGTTTGATGTATTTAAAGCCTTTCACTGGCATGGAGTTGGACGCCAGCTTACCGTTCTCGCTCTCCAGTTTCTATTAGCTTTTGGTTAATGGTTGCTCTCATCTGGGCATCTTTATTCATTTTGGAAATCTGGGGTTTCCCCAAACCTGCACAGAGCAGAGCAGAGGGGTTTGACAAGCACTCACACAACACAAAGAAGTCACCGAGGGAGAATGCCGTGCAGTGTGTGCCCTGCTCAGGACAGGGGCAGGGCCAAGGCCAGGGGCATGGTGCCCCTCGGGCTGCCCAAGCTCCCCGGCCCACCCTCACTGGGCGCGGCCTCCCCGCAGCCCGACCCTCCCGCCCCCAGCGCCGCCGCGGCCGCCGGAGCGGAGCGGAGCAGGTCGCGATCGCGATCGCGATCCCGATCCCGGTCCCGGTCCCGGTCCCGGTCCCGGTCCCGCAGCGCGCGCCCTCACCCTCAGCAGCGCCGCCGCTCCGGGCCCGCAGGAGGCGGAGCCGGGCCGGACGCACAACGCGCCCCCGCCCCCGCCGCGCGGGCGCCGCCGGGCAGTGTAGTCCGGGCGCGGCGACTACAGCTCCCGGCGCGCC
>JAWWEE010000074.1:133559421-133645811 GCA_035221455.1 Xenops minutus | reverse complement strand
GCCCTGAGGGGACAGAGAGAGAGCCCTGAGGGGACAGAGAGAGAGCCCTGAGGGGGGACAGAGAGAGAGCCCTGAGGGGGGACAGAGAGAGAGCCCTGAGGGGGATCCAGGGGGACAGAGAGAGTCCTGAGGGGGACACAGGGGGACAGAGCCCCCACTGAGGGCACCGAGAGAGCCCCCCCTGAGGGGGACACAGGGGGACAGAGCCCTAAGGGGGACACGGGGGGACAGAGCCCCCCCTGAGGGCACTCCCCGAGGGGCACCGAGGGCACCGACCCCTCACCCGGTGGAGCCCTCACCCCACACCGACCCCCGGCACAGCCCCCGGACAGCGGCACATCGCACGGCCACGGAAAGCACCCGACCCCAGCGCTTCCCCCGCCACCGCAGCCCAGGGAACAGCCAAATATTAGTGCTGAGGGCGGCCCGGGACCCTCCGCGCCGCTGCCCGCCCGGCAGGACGATCGCCCACCCCGGTCCCGGCGGGTGCTCGCCCGTGTTTACATAACCCTGGCTATCCATCCACCCATCCATCCATCCGTCCATCCCCCGGCAAAGTTAGAGCGGGCACGCTGCTGCCCCGGCGGTGCCGGGACGGCTCCGGGTGCTGTGCCAGCTCCGGGTGCCGTGCCAGCTCCGGGCATCCCTGCCGGGCACGGCTGCACCTCGGCGCTGCCGCTCGCCGCTCTCCGTCCCTCCCTCCCGCTGCCCCGGCCGTACCTGCCGGTGTGTCCCGCGGCGGGGCCGGGCTGTGCGGGGCCGGGCTATGCGCGGCCGTGCAGCCCCATGCCCGCGGCGCTCCCGAGGCCGCGCCCGCACCGCCCCAGCCGCGCGGCCGCATGGTGAGCGCCCCGCGCCCGCCGCGCCTTAAGTACCGCGCGGGGCACGCCGGGAAGGCGAGTCCCGCCGCCGCCGCACCGCCCCCGGCAGCGCCCCGCGGGACTACAGCTCCCAGCGTGCCCCGCGGCGCCGCGCGCCCCGTTCCCGTGCAGCCCGGCGGCTCCCGCGCCTTCCCCGCGCGCCCGCGGAGTTGGCGGCGCTGCACGAAGTTTTCCCGGAGCTGCGGCATGGCGGGCGCCGCCCACTGCTCCCTGCAGGCCAAGCGCCTGCTCCTGGACCCCAAGTTCGAGGGATACAAGCTGTCGCTGGAGCCGCTGGCCTGCTACCAGCTGGGGCTGGACGCGGGTGAGGAGCGGGCGCGGCGCGGGGCTGATCCCGCCGGGACGATCCCGCCGGGCATCCCTTGGGCAGCGCAGCGCGGGGCGGCCGGTCCCGACCCCTGTCCCTGCGTCCCCCCGCGGTGCCCCGGGGGCCGGCGGGCTCCTCTGGGTGCGGGGGCTGCAGCCTGTCAGGGTGTCCGCAGCCCTCCCCTCAGCCGCGGGGGGGGCGTGCCAGGCCGAGGTCTCTGCCACATCTGTGCCACATCTGTGCCTCATCTGTGCCTCATCTGTGCCTCATCTGTGCCACATCTGTGCCTCATCTGCTCCACATCTGTGCCTCATCTGTGCCTCATCTGTGCCACATCTGTGCTACATCTGTGCCACATCTCTGCCTCATCTGTGCCTCATCTGTGCCACATCTCTGCCTCATCTGTGCCTCATCTGTGCCACATCTGTGCCTCGCAGCTCTCTGCCCCTGGGAGCTGGGGCTTATTTTCTGAATGGGTAAAGAAACACTTGTGCTAAATCTGATCGTGGCTTGTGCAAGCGAGGTGAGGCCACATGAACACCTAAGGTGGTTCAGAGTGGAGAGCATGCGATTTAGAGAAAAATTAGCTGTTTTTCTGTCTTACTCTGCCCACAGTTCAGGCGTGGATCATCCAGCTGTGCATTCTATGCTCTGCTTTCTCTGCCAAGCATCATTAGTTTCTGAGATACTAGTCCATTAACAGGCTAATTCACTCAGGAGTACATTAGCACCAAGTCCTGTTGAATATGGGCCTACAGTCTTAGCCATGCCCCCTGAAATCTCTCAGCACTCTACATTTATCGATTTGTGAAATTTAGGCCTTTTGTAAGATGGATGAATGAGTTTTGGGTTTTTTTCCGTAATGCTGAGACCATAACATACTATTTGCTGTGTCTGTATATTTACTGGATGATATACCTGTCTACAGAATTACCCATTATGTGTTACTTTAGTTTTGCATTCAATACATGTATTGATAGTGGACCAGGAAGGTGTGTTTGCCATGCTGAATTGCCAGCAGTAAGATGGAAGCTGTAGGTAAATTGTGTATTGGAGGACAAGGGAATGACACTGAGGTGGCATTGTCTGTGTATCTGTGGTAAGACTGGAAAATCTAATGAGTAACATTTTTGTTACATATTTTGACATTTCAGCTGTGAGAGTGATTTAGATGTCACCTTTCAAAACAGTCCAGATGTGGGTGAGTGGGATGTGTGCTACAGTTGTGTTAAAGATGACAATGGTGTAGCATAGGTGCAGTCTCTTAGTTTGTCCCTTATTTAATGTTCTGCCTGTGGTCAAATAAGCTTTGTGGTTTTTGGATGGCCAGTTGTGCACCTGTTCTCAACAGATGAGGATTACAGATTTTTATTACCATACATGAATGATGGAGTTGCTAATGGACAGATGGAGCTACTCAGTTCTTGTCCATTCAGGCATTCTACATAGTAGTTGTAGTAACTGGTATGATAGAGGATTGGTGTGTGTGACTGTTCTTTCCCCACTTCCCACAACACAAAGACCCTGAGTCATTTCAGTCTAATTTACTCAGCTGTCCTACAGACTCATTAATATTAGATCACTTATTCTGATTTCTATGTGTGTGTATGTATATATATAGGTACAGATATCGGTCCTCTGGGCAGTGGAAAGCTTTTGTTTTTATATTTTGAAATTAGTAGCAAAAAATGTATCAGGCCTTATATCTGTCTTCCAGATGTTTGGTTTTCTGCCTGCTCTTAGGCTGTACAGCTGCCTCTCCCTCCTTGCCGGTTTTTTTCTGTTTCTTCCAAGGAAGTTTTCTCACAGTGCAGAGGTGTTTTGTACCTGAATTTTATACTTCCCAGTGTCAGTGGTCTACATATGCATTAAATTGAGGGTATCCTTCAAAAACTTGATTTTTAGGTTGCACAGGAATAATGGGTTGAGTTGTAGAGACTGTGGATAGAGTGTAGGCTGTGGCTTTTTCAAATTCCTGGGTGGGAGAAGAATCTAATATTGCGTGAAAAGGTCAAGAACTACTTTTCAGCACATCTGTGAGGAGATTCAAAGCTTCTGGAACGTGCTGAAGAACTCAGTAGTTTGTGGGTTATTAAGTTAATACTTTTCACTATGTGAAGAGTTTGATTTTATTTACTCAGAGTGAGACTGAATACAATAGCTGAAAGAAATGTCAAATGTTCAGGAACACTATCAACATGATTGTTTCTGTTTTTTTTCACAACTCTTTGAAAAATATGGTAATAGAATCTGGAAGATTAATGTAAAAAGGCTGTTAAGTTTTTCATTTGTTTTTCAGGAAAATACTTTGTAAGTGGTTGTCTCAAATGACCTGAGATTTGAAGTTCTGCCTCTGTGGCATCCCAAATTTTGTGGCAATAAGATGAATGTGTGAGGCTTAAAGTACTTGGAATACTTGACAATAAACAGAAATAGGTGGTCCTTCTTAAGCAGAAGTGAGTTTTAACTCAGCTGTAGTTGAAGTATTTATGCAGTGCTATTACAAACTTGCATATTAAGCTTTAGAGTATCAATATTTCTCAATATTTTCATCTATGTTTTTATATTTCTTTTTTATTAATTTCATTGTTAGCTGTAAAATAAAGTGACAAAAACTATTGCCACATGGAATTGATGCAGGGTTCTACCACTGGAGCTGGTGGATAGTGGCATGTGGTACTGCATAGCAACTTGTGATGGTTGTGGTCATGTGGACCATTTTCTGGACCATTATTTTTAACTTAGTATTCTGTTCTAATTTGCCTTCAACTGTCAAACTGTGGCTGCCAGGAATTTGCTGAGGTCAGATGTGCAACTGATATAGAAATATATTTAAAAGAAATATTTGTTTATTAGATCCATGGTAGAAGGGAATTTCCTAGTGAATTTCTTAAAATGCATGGTCACAGAGAAGAAGAATGGGGAAATTCTGTTACCTTCCCTTTTAAATACTATACATGTTCTTTATACTTTTAAATACTTGCATGTTCTTCTTTAATTTCTTCCTTACTCCTACTCATTCTGTCCTAGTTAATTCTAAACTTTAATTCTAAACTTTCACAGTCATTTCTTGTCTCATCTCTCATCCTGGTAACATATTTTGACTAATAATGAGTTCCATGCTATTATATCTTTAATTCCATATTCTTCACCCTAAATTTTCTCTTTCTCCTTACTCTTTTTAGTTTATTTCTGTAACATATCTTCAAATGTTTCTTTTGCTTTGGGAGGGAGGAAAGAGCATCTTGTTTGTGGTCCTCTCTTCTGCCTTAATCTGATCTCAGCAGAGTCCAGTGCAGAGATTGCAGGGTGTATCCTTGCCTCCAACATGGAACATGTCCAAGATGCACAACATTTTTAAAGGATTGAGACCCTTGCTATTTACTGGTCAGATGTAATTTGATCCCTTTTTCTTTCTAGAGGCTTACAGTTTATTCAGTTGTGAATATCCCTGATGCCTTTCCTCTCTATATTGTCTGTTTGACAGAACATTATACCTCTGATGTAGTGGATGTTTTTCAATACAGTTACAGCTGGAAGGTACAGTAAAGTTGCTCAGACATGGGGCTCCTCTTGCAAGCCAGGAGAATATGCAGAGAATGCATTTCTTTGACCATGTGCATTTATGGGTTTTATCACTTTTTTTGAAAAATGGTGTTAAGGAAGCCTGTTTAGACACAAAAGTCTGTGCTTGCCCATTAGTGGTTGCCCCTTAGTAATGCTACACAGAAAACATATGTTTGTAACTTTTTATGGAGCAAAAGGCTCTGATATGTTTCAAACACTTCTAGAGATTTTCAGTTGCATTTTCCATTTTCATTTGAAAAAGTAAATATAGAAAAAGCCTTTAAAGTAATGTATGGGGGATAGTAAGAAATTGTGAGCTTTTTCAGACATTTACAGCTGTAGTTCCTAAAGCTTTAGGTCTCAGGCATGTGTGTATCTGTTGTGTTGGACTTTATTTCTTGAGAAAAAAGATAATGTAGAGACAAGTTCTGCCTTGAAACTGCTGTTAAAGAAAATGGTTCTCGCAGCTGACACAAGTCAGCTTATGCTACAGTGATACTTGAACAAATGCCGTGCTAGCTTTTAGATCTTGTTCAATTCACACCTGTGTAAGTAATTTGGTGAGGTAAAACCACTTCATTACATGGTGTCTGTCAGCCTGTACTTGTTTTCAGCAAGCTATGTGTTCATTAAACAGTTTGTTTTGTTTTATCTATTAACATAATGCAGTAAACAAGCCTTGTACTTTTACTCAACAACAAGATGATGCTGCCATTAACAATAAAAACATACTTTTTAAAATTAAAAGAAAAAGCATTAATGCAGGATTAGAAGGATCTTTGAATGCTGATACTAGAAAAGAATCTCTTCCACTAGTAGAAAGTGTGTATGAAATACAAAATTGCTTCCACTGGGTGGCATTGCAAAACAAGGCATGACATGCAAGCACATATTTGATGCCACAAAATATGCTGGTATAGTTACTTTGCATATTTTGCAGTATTGTAAAGTTGCTTTGGTGTATTCACTAATACATGTAAAAATGGAGGGGCTATGGGAGTGAGGTGTTCCTCACCCTTTTTTCTCTACATTTTTTTCTTTTTTTTCATTTTCCCCAGTTCTGCTTCACAATGTTTGGTGGCAAATATAAGACTTTTGTCTATTCATTCACAGTATTAGTTTCTTGGTAATGTTCTTTATTCAGAGAAGAATTTTTTTTTTTGTAGTGCAGCGTAATAATTATTATAATATCCAGTTAGGGATCTTATTATAGCAGTTAGATTAGGGATGTGTTACTACTTCTGTTGATTGTTTTGAATTTCTTTGTATTTAGTGCTTTTGCTTTTAAGTAAAAACATTGTGAGTGAAAATCTCTGAACTATAGTTCAACTATATTGAGTTAAATTACTTTTTTTAAGCATCAAATTGGAGATAGATAGAATTTGAGAAAAGTAGCATAATTTCATTTGTATTAGTCCAAAATATCCCACCCTAGGTTGTTGGGAAATAGTATTGAAAGCTGAGATTTAATTTATGTATTCTCTATTTGCTTTCTTTTCCAGTGCGACACAATATGAATAAATGTTTCTGGGTTTTAGTAGTGCAGATGTATTCATCATAAATTGAAAGAGACCATATATCATTCTGTTGAGTAGCTGCCATTGACTGCTGCTTCTTAATTGAACCCAAACAGCTGAGGCTAGTGAATTAATTAGTCTGACTCTTAAAAAACCAAATAAACAACAAAAAAAACCCACCCCCCAACCCCTAAAACAAAACAAAACAAACAACCCCCCCACAAACAAAACAACAACAACAAATCAGAAAAAAATCCCAACTGAAAACCAAATAATAAAACCTACAAAACTGTGTAACTACAAGTCTGAATATGGTGATGATCTCGTTGAAGTATTTCCTCTTTTGCGTTTATATTAATTTACCTTTCTCTGAATTTACTTTTTTAAAAGTCTTCATTTCTTTTCTCTCTTGTCCTTTATTTTTTTTTGCACTCAGCTCTGTTGGTTTTCTCTTCTTTTTCCAAGGACCATCAAGAAACTTTGAAGGCTGTAGAAAGGAAGGAATGAACTTCATCCTAGTGTAGAATCTCCTATAAACTATCTGAGCACATGGTATGTGATAGCAGATGGCAGTTGTGCACAGATTTCACTTCATCACAGTGTGGGTTTCCATCAATGGAGGATGGAATAGGTTCTTTAACTACTTCATCTTGACAGAGCTCCATATATGTATGGTACATTCTGAAAATGGTTGATAGCCTCATTTCAAGTGTTTCATGACAAGACAGTACACATTTGATTTCCTGATTTAAAATCACCTATGAGTTGTATAGTTTCTGACTTCTGTTTATGTGGAATTACATATTGCAATAATACAAGGGATTTCGATCTCGTTTTCCTGACCTCCCTTATTATTCAGGGCTTATTAGGACTACAGGTTAGAAAACTCAAGGATGGAGAATTTATTCATCATTATTTGTTCTTCCAGCTTTTATAGAATTTATCACCTTACAATCAGCTAATCAACAGTATATTGTTCCAAGAATTTTTGTGAAAAGTTAGGCATTAATTTAGTTTGGACCATTTTTACTATTTGTATGTGTTTTAGTTACAGTTCTGACAGAAGCAACGTATCTAGGGGAGTGGGGAGGGAGAAGTAGAGAATGGAAGCATTATGATTTTAGGATTTTTATGCTAAAAAAAAATCTTTGTGTTTCTGCACGTGCATTCTAATTTCAGAAGATCAATTAATATAGCTATGCATGAAGTAGATGACATCCTTGGTTTCGCTGAAAATAATTATCCTAGATTATATTTGGTTTAGTCTTCAATTGTTTACAGCATGCTTATGTCTTGTCATACCTTGTCATGTTGGGAAAAATACCTCTATGATAAAGCTTGATTATACAAACAGCTTTAAAAAGCATTTTCACAATATATTCTTCTCATTCTTTATACAATGTAATTTACTGTAAAATATTCTAATTCATTGAAGTAGAAATTGAAATGGGTAGCAGTCTTTGCCATTATGACAGGTGTATTTTCTTCTGATTCCTTTGTTGATATTCGAGCTTGTTTTGAAAGGCCATTGCTTGTGGAACAGTAATTTATTAATTACAGAGATGCGGAAATCCCTTCTGTGTGGTGAATATGAACAATGATTTGAGCTGAGTGGAATTAATACTGTTGGTTTGAAAATATCAGCAATGATTAGGAGACTAATTGCTAATTAGACTGTCATTTTTCAAGCATTTTGTATGTTATGACTGGATTTCTTATTAATCAGGCAGTATAATCTTTCATAGTCTTCTAAAGCCACATTTATGTTAATAGCCAGTGTCTCTAATGGGGTCAGATTTGAGCCATCTCATGACTGTCTGTTGGGTTTGTGATAGCTGTGCAGCGGCACTGACGGCTCTGTCAAATGAACTTCCCTTTGCAGTAATTGGTGTTCTGAGAGAGTAAACTACTTCTGCTTCAGTAGGTTTTAAGTAGGTGCTATAGAAGAGTCTGAGAAATCTAAAGATGAGTGCTGCTTCAGAGTTGTGAATGGTCCGTGTTATGAGAAGGGATGGAAGTGAAATACTGAAAATATTTCCTTGCTGTTTTTGAGCAGAAAAGAGAAGAAAACGGAAGTTGGATGATGAGGAACTAAAATAACTGAACTGTTGATATGAAAAGGATTAGCCTTGAGGTGCTTTCCCCATTCTCTGGTCTTGAGTGCTAATCATCCTGGACTGACAGAGTTTACTTTTAACTTTCTAAAATATTTTTATCTGTGAAGGTCAAGATAAGTTTCCTGCAGGAAGGCTAAGGATCCTGAGATGACTGTAGTGGAGAGTGAAATGGAGTCCTGGTCTATCTGAGACTATTTGCAGAAGAACAGACTAGACCTCTGCTAATGTATTTTGAACTGTTGGGACTACTGCTTGATCTCTGTATAAATACGGAATAGGAAAAGAGGAGCTGCAGGTAGTTTAAATAAAAACCTGGTTAGTCTGAAAGATAACCCCGTTCTGATTATTGGTAGTTGAGTAGAGGTTTTCTGTTTGGAAAAATCTTGCTCAAGTGGCTGACTAGGTAGCATATGTCTTGCCTTGAAGCAGGTACTGTTCTAGGAAAGACATTTTTTGCAGCCTTTTTCAGTTAAAAAAATTTAGCCTGAAATTTTGATGGTATATTGGACATTTCTGAAGATTTCAGCCTCAGTGGGAGTGCTAGGAACATAGGGTTTTTTTGGTTTTGATTTGATGTTGTTGTGTTTATTTTTTTTTAATTACCACCAATTAATTCTGCTTTATACTGTTTTAATCTTTTGCCTTGCAAGTGTTGCTAGCTTGGTTCAGAAATTAAGACTATGAAAGTCATGTAGTTATATGGATTATTTCTTTTGCCTGCTGTTTCCCTGGGGTTACTATAGAGCAGAATTTTTTTTCCCTTACTGTAATACCATGTATAAGCTTAAAAGCAGGTTTTACATTGTTGCTGCATGTGTGTTCCTTCTTGTGAGGGTTGTTGAGAGATTGAAACTCAACACATGCTGGTAAGAGATGGGATAAGTGTATTGGGTTTGTGTGGCAAGGTCTTGGTAGCAGGGGGGCTACAAGGGGTGGCTTCTGTGAGAAGCTGCTGGAAGCTTCTCCCATGTCTTACAGAACCAATGCCAGCTGACTCAAAGATGGACCTGCTGCTGGCCAAGAATGAGCCTATCAGCCATGGTGGTAGCACCTGTGGGTTAACATATTTGAGAAGGGTAAAAAGTTGCTGCAGAAGAACTGCAGCTGAAGGGAGGAATGTGACTGTGAAAAACAATTCTGTACACACCAAGGTCAGTGAGGAAGGAGTGGGGAGAAGGTGCTCCAGGTGCCAGAGCAGATATCCCTCTGCAACCCAAGGTGAAGACCATGGTGAGGGCAGCTGTGCCCATGTGGGGGTCCATGCTAGAATAGAGATCCTCCTACAGTCTGTGGAGGACCCCATGCTGGAGCAGGGGGATGCACCCAAAGGAGGCTGTGATGCCATGGAGAGCTTATGCTGGAGCAGGCTCCTGGCAGGACCTGCGAACTCATGGGGAGAGGAGCCCATGCTGGAGCAGGTTTGCTGCCAGGACTTGTGACCCTGTGGGGCACTCACGCTGGTGCAGTCTGTTCCCGAAGGGCTGTGCCCTGTCCTGGAAGAGGCCCTCTCCGCTGCTTGTGAAGAGTTGCAGCCTGTGGGAAGGATTCACATTAGAGAAGTTTGTGAAGGACTGTCTCCTGTGGGAGGGACCCCTTGCTGGATCAGAGAAAGATAATGAGGAAGAAGGAGAAGCAGAGAGATGTGATGAACTGACTACAACCTTCATTCCCTGTCTCCTGGTGCCAGTGGAGGAGACGGGGGAGAGACCAGTGGGAATGAGATTGAGCCTGGGAAGAAGAGAGGTGTGGGGGGAAGGTATTTTAACGTTTGGTTTTATTTCTCATTACCCTGCTCTGATTGGCAGTAAATTAAAGTAATTTCCACAGATTATGTTTTGCCTGTGACAGTAATCGGTGAGCGATCTCTCCCTGTGTTCATCTTCACCCATGAGCCTTATGTTATATTTTCCTCTCAGCTGTTCAGCTGAGGAGGGGAATAATAGAGTGACTTTAGTGGGCATCTGGCATCCAGCCAGGGTGAACCCACCACAACAGGCTACTGTAAGTGGTAATAGTTATTACATGACCAAAGCACATGACTGCAGTGCCCTTCAGGGTGAATGACTTTCCAAGTTTATGGTGAAATTTTAAACTTTGTATACATTACATATTTTTCTTCAAATAAAGCAGACCTGTGGAATGAAAATGGAAGATTTTTATTTTAATTATTAGTTTGAATTTTAAATTCTTAAATTTTAAAGAAGTTACTGTTAAAATAATCTTTTTCTCTTCCCTTCAGCTGTAGCAGAAGTGCAGCTTCGTGATGATCAATATACCCTTGACCACATGCGTGCTTTTGGCATGTATAATTATCTTCACCTTGATTCCTGGTACCAGGATAATGTCTACTATGTTGATCAGTTTGGAAGGGTTATGAATCTGTCAGTGACTCTGGTAAGAATAATTTTTATTTTTTTTTTCTAAATCATTGAACTTGAAAAGATGGGGATAGATGAGAGGGAAAATATGGTAAGTAGGAGTCCCAGTGCAAAAACTGGGGGAACCTATTGCTGGGAAGACAGGTCGATCAACAAAAATGTATTTCAACAGGAAGGTTGAAAGGGTTTTAAGTGAGATTTCTGACTTCTTTTTGTTAATAGTATTGCATTAGTATTGCAATAGTAAGTGGTGTCCCGCCCGTAAGAGGAAGGGAGCACCCAGGATTTGAAGATGCTCATGGTCCAAAGGAACTACAAAAATCAGAGGGTCCACAAAAGCTTATAAAGTTTTTCTAGTGAATTACACACTTGGTGTAGAAATGGGTATGTTAGTCCCTGAGCTCCTAATATAAGCACATGGCAGTGGGTTTTGGACAGCGAAGTAGGGTGAAAAGAAGGGAGGGGGAGTGGGGAAAGAGAGGGAGAGGGGAGGGGGAGTGGGGAAAGAAAGGGAGAGGAGAATTAGGAGGGCGAAAAAGATAGAAAAGAAGAAAGAAAAAGAGATCACCAGTCCTGACTTCAGCATCAATCCCACTAATGGGATGTTCAGGGTCCTAGAGGTGCCACCCAGGCTTGGTGTGGGGTACCTTTTTATGAGTAGGTTTCTCCACCCTGAAAATAGGTGACTGACTTTCTATGCAAATTAGTTACAATGTGCAGTTTGTTCTTCCAAACCTTTCTAGAAATGGATTGGAGAGTGCCTCGGGGGTCTTTGGAGGTCTTGATCTCCCCGTACAGTCCATGCCCACTTCTCAGTCTCATTCCTTTGCTTGTGCAGTACTGTGCTGTGATTATCTCCAGGAGGTAAACAAGGATATTTGTCCCAGAAATGTGCTGTTCTACTTCTGTATGGCCACCTTCTTCAGCCACATCCTGTTTTTTCTCACAGTGTGTTATTCCCAACAAACCTTGGTTGGCTACACAGCCATCTGGCTGTCAGCGCTGGGGGCACATGTTAGCCCCTTATCTTCTAGGCTTCTATGTAGTGTCGGCTCTTCTTCCCTTGTGGAGAAGATAGACATGATGACAAGCTAAAGAAAAGGGTAGCTGCTTCTTTTCTAGATACTTTCTGTTTCTTCCCTGCATTATTTGATGTTTGTTTGCTAATTTGAAAATCCAGTTATTGTAGATATAAGATGAGAAAGAAGCTGTGCATGTTAGAATTAGAACTGCAAGCCTTTGTGGACTAATTGTTTAATCTGGACATCACTTGTTGGTGGCAAAAAGATGCTAGTGACCTGGAGAAAATTAAAATACTGTATGCAAGCTAGGCTGAGTCTGAAAAACATAAGTTCTCTGCTTTTATACTGGTGGTCTTAAGTAATCAACCTTTGTATTTCTTTTGAGCCCTTTTAATACATGGATGCTTTAGTTTCCTTTACAAAACTATTCTTCATTCCAGAGGGGAAAGGAGATGGCTCTATGTACACCATGTTTCTGGCACATACAATTGTAGTGCTTGGTCATTAAAGAATAAGAGACTATATGGAACAAAAAATACCCATTATTATGCTACCGGTGAATTTGACTTGTAACCCTGTTGGACAAGAGAAAATGCAAGGTGATGTGTGAGCTTTTGAGAGCTTACGCTGTGCAGGGTTCTGGGGACAAAAATTACTAGGTCAGGAATAAACTGAGAAAAATTCTGAAATTGTAGTTTTAGATTTTTCAGGAAATATAGGTTTCCACAGGATGATAGGCTGAGAACTGAAGCTCCAAAATAGTTCCTTTGCTTTTTGTAGAATATAGAAGCAGTTGAAGTCTTTGGCAGACTCTTACTGAGACAAAATAATCTTCTAGGATTTCTTCTAAATCTTTTGAGATCATCTGAGTTCCTAGTAGGAATGTCTAAAAGAAAAGAACTTGTCAGGGAAAGCCTTCTGTGAACAGTGGCTTGTCACAATCTCTTTTTTGTGTTTTATTCTTGAGGTTGGTTAACCTTGGCTTTCTGCTGAATACCCAACCAGACACTCAGTCCTCATCTCCAACAAGATGGGGAGGAAATAAGAAAGTTTGTGGATGAGGATAAAACCAGGAAAATCACTTACCAATTACCGTGATGGTCAAAACAGACTTAACTTTGGAGAAAATGTTTTATTGCCAATTAGAACTAGTGTAGGATGATGAGAAATAAAGTCACACAAAGCTTGTTCCAGGAACTTGCTCCAGTGTGTGCTTTTTCGTGGGCTGTAGTGTGGATGTCTGCCCTACTGTTGCTCTCTGTGGGCTGCAGGGGGACAGCTGCAGGCAAACTTCTGCTTCCCACCGCTGTCTTGCGTGGCAGGCTCAACTGTGCCAATGGTGAGTCCTGTGGAGCCAGCTGGAAGTGGCTGTGTGTGGCATGGGGCAGCCCTGGCCCCTCCCCACTCAGGCCACCCCTGCAGGTCCCCCCTGTCTGCACAACACAGACACCCACTACAGTCTTTCATTAGGAGGGCACTGTGTGTGTAAATTTATTTCTTAGCAGATAAAGGATTTTACAACAGGCAGTAAATTGACATAAGAAATATTCTTCCCTAGGTTCAATTTCAAGATGCTGGCACTTGATTAGTATCTTGTCACAAGTTTCAGTTCCTCCTGAACTAGGAAATAAAACTGATTAAACTGTGAAATAAATAGGCACCATCTTGTGTCCTAATGCACAATACACTGCTGTTTTGCAAAGGAAACATGTTTACATATGTATAAAAAGGAATGTGTGTTCAGAAACATCAACAAGGTGTTGCGTTACAGATGTGCCTGGCCATATATTAGTCAAATGTATATTACAAGTAAGATTGGTTTTGGCCAAGTGTAGCTTACACTTAAAATTAATTTCAATTTTCTTTAAAACAGAAGATGGAACAGGTTAACAAGTTCATCCTAAATCCAGAGTGAAAGAAGACACAGGCTTTCTAACACATCATTATTTCTAGTTTTATGTCTTACTTGTGTTGTAACTTTGATTCTAATATAACGGTGTGTTGATTATCCATATATCATGAGTTATCCCTGCAATTTAGGTGTTTAAAAAGATGCCATCTGTGAAGGTAGTATAATACTTTGTCACTTGCTCAAAATCACACATAATCGGAAAAAGAAAACTGATCAATATAAGTGGTTTTTCTGTGTTGATGGATGAGTATTGGGGGGGTTGTTATACCAGGTTAAGGAATTTTTACCCTAATTTGGCTGGAAATGCTGTAGAATAGCTTTAACATTCACCTATTACAACTGTTGGATTTCTTTAATTCAATAAGCCAGCATTAATGATACTTTGCTTTAAAGACCCAATGGGTAGAATAGTGACAGGATTACTGAGTTGGGTTTTTTTGATTGGGTGTGTTTTTGCATCTGACTCAAATTTGTTGATTGCTTGACGTTTGTAGTACTCAAATATAGTTGGATAATATTCAAAGTTTACTCCTCTAGCAGTTAAATTGGATTTGGTTTCTTGACCTTAAACTCTTCATGCAAAGACAGCTTTGTTTCTTTTTATATTCAAATAATCAAATCAAGAAATTGTGGCAGGAACTCTTTTCACACTTAATTAAAACCCTTAATGGTGTCTATATTTTCATATTTTTGAATTCCACAAAGAATTAGCTGTGGAATACTCTTTCCATAACTTTCAGTTAACTTGAATTCAGAACAACTGTTAGTGGCACCAAACATAATCTGGGAATTCTGTTTGAAACAAGTCAGAATAAGGAAGCAGATGAATCAAAGAACAACAAATTCTTTTCGTGTTCTGTTTCAGGGTTTTAAGTACTTGTCTCTTTCTTGTTTGTAATGCTGGGTATGGACATTTTTTCACAGTTTGAGAGGTGTCAAATGCCTAGGTATTTTAATTTTTCATAAAAACAAAATTTTGTATTTGTTATTGCTACTTTGTGGCAATTGCCATATGAGTTAAGCTTTTATTTTTTCCTTTCTTTTTTGGTATATTTTGTTTTTTCTCATTCTCAGTCTTTTGCTTGGAAAATCCATTTTTTTTTACTTATAAATATATTCAAAACTGTTCTTGTAATGTTTTTCAATTTCAGGGTTTCTGTTTTTACAAATATATTTCTACTTAAATATATTTTCATTTTGTGACACTATTGCTGATTTTTAGTAATAAGGGAAGAATTTCCCACTTGTTAAACAGAGGTTTCTGATTTGTGGAGCTTCAAAAATAGTTGTAGATCAACTGATTGGAAATGAGCCTAGTGGAACAAAACAGAAAATAGTTTAGTTAGCTCTATGACCACTAGTTATGTTCTCAACATGATCTCTTTGTTGTTGGATTAAGAAGACAGCTTGGGTTTAAAAAGGGAAATGTTGACCTTTAAAGGCCAATCAGGCACTTTTTGTTTTCCAGGGTTTACTTTATTTGTTCAAATACAAGTGGTACACTAGCTTGTAAAATATCTATCAAACCCATTGTATCTAATTTTGTTTAATTTATTATTCATATATATGTATATAAAACTGTCATCAAGATGAGGGGAAAGGAGCATAACTTCATGAGAAATGTTCCTCTAATATATAGAAAAGAGAAGAAGAATTATTTTTTGTTTGTTTGTTTGTTGGTTGGTGGTTTTTTGTTGTTATTACTGGAAGACCTATTTAAAGACCTCAAATCAGATCCTGAAGTCTATGAATCAGTGAAAAGGACAAGGTACTGAATATGGTGTGGGGTTTGTTTCAGAATTACAGAACAACCCAGATTGGAAGGGATCTCAAAAAGATTACAGTGTCCATCCTTTCATAGCAAAAAGAGCTTAGATGAGATTATCTAGCACTCTGTCCAGTTGCATCTTGAAAACCTCCAGTGATGGAGATTCTACCATGTCCCTGAGGAGGTTGTTCCAGTCACTCATTGTTCTCGTGGTAAAAGAAATTCTCTTATGTTTAGATGAAACCTCTCCTGCCGCAACTTTTAGCTGTTGTCCCTTGTCTTCTCTATGTGACTTCTTGTGAAGAGAGGGCCTTCGGCCTCCTTGTAGCTGCCCTTTAAGTACTGGAATACTGTGATGATGTTTCCCCTGTGTCTTCTCCAGGGAGACAAGGCCTTGCTTCAGTTTTCCCGCCCTTTCATGGTGTTCATGACCATCTTTTGCGCGCTTTCTAATCTGTCCATGGCTTCTTTCAGTTGTTGGGGACTGTAACTGGACAAATGCTGGGTAGAATGGGATGATCACATCTCTTCTATCTGCTAATGATGCTTCTGCAGGCGCAGCCCAGGATCTGATTTGCCTTTGCTGCTGCAGCATCACACTGCTCTCTCAGTCGGCATGTTGTCCACCAGGGTCTTCGGGTCCCTTTCAGCAAGGCTGCTCCCACCACCCCCTCTAGATCCTGGCCTGGACTGGGCACTTTTGTTGTTCCATTCCAGATGCAGGACCTTGCTCTTGTCTTTTCTTATCTTGACAATGTTCTTGCTGTCCCACCCTTCCAGGCTGTCTGGCTCTCTGTGTCATATGGCTCTCCCCTACAATGAGTCTATGCCACCACCTAGTTCAGTGTCATCAGCAAATGTGGTTGTGGGTGTTTTCAGTCCCATCATACAGGTAATTTACGAAGATGTTCAACAGTGTAGGGCTTGGTATGAATCCCTGAGGGACCCCACTTGTGACAGACTGCCATCCCATTTTATTTTAATGGCTTATTAGTTCAGTTGAAAAACTTCAAGCAATTAAGTTTCATTTCAGTTGCTTGAAAGATTATAGGGATGTGACTGTGATGTTACTGAATCTCCAGTTTGCCTCTTAGATTTTTCTCTGAGAATATTTTGTGCTCTTAATACTGCAGCCTGATCAACATCATAAGTAGCTGATCAAGCTGCATTGCTGATAAAGAATGTCCTGACTGTTTTTTTTAAACTGTGATGCCAAGTTCTTTTCAAATCATAAAGATTTTGTTGGTTTTTTTCCTTAACAAGCCTCTTGGGTATTCAGAGATTACGTCAACACAAAAAATGTAGGTAAATCTTAGGACTAAGCAGGCAGTGGCATTGCTGGCATTCCGTGAACCAAATAATGAGCAGGGAGTTACAAAGCCTTACTCAGCAAAAAAAAAGCTGTATATGAGAGTGAAGGCACAAGATAAAGAATAATCTCTAAAAGATACCCTGGAATACATGCCACTGTACTTAATGAAAACAGTTGGAAATCCAATTTTCAGCGTGAAAGCCGTTTTTTTCTGTTAGAATTAGCAGGAAATTAAGAACAACACAGAACTAAAGCAGGACTTCTGAGAACAGTTACTGGAAATAAAGATGAAATTGGTTATCTGACATTCATTTTGCACTATTATTGAATCAGGCTGTTTTGGGTAAAGATAATAAAGTAGGGATACTGGAATTTTTTTTGTAAAATATAGTGGTACATATAATTTTTTAAAAATCTTCATATCTTTATTGTTCATTGGAGAATTATAACTATGGAATTTGTTCACTGTAGTGTCTCTGTTTATTCATGCTCAAAAACTATCTGTAATTTGGCTTAAGAAAGATTGCAGGGTGCCACTGCAACAGAGTGCTAAGTAAAGTTATCTATGAGTGGTAGAATTGTAGAATTGTTTAGGTTGAAAACAACCTTTACTATCATTGAGTCCCACCACTCACCAGCACTGCCAACTCCACCACTAAAGCATGTCTCTAAGTGCCACCTCCACACATCTTTGAAATACCTTCAGGGATGGCGACTCCACCAGCTTCCCTGGGCAGGACTGCTTGACAACTGTTTTGGTGAGGAAATTTTTTCCTAATACTCGGTTTAAACCTCCCCTGGCACAGCTTGAGGCCATTTCCTCTTATCCTGTAATTTATTACTTGGAAGAAAAGACTGACCCACGTCTTGCTACAACCTCCTTTCCGGTAGTTGTGGAGAGCAATAACGACTCCCTGAGCTGCCTTTTCTCAGCACCCCCAGCTCCCTCAGCTGTTCCTCATCAGACTTGTGCTCCAGACCAGCTCTGCTGTCCTACCTTTGACACGCTCTAGAGCCTCGATGTGTTTCTTGTAGTGAGGGGCCCAAAACTGAACACAGGATTTGAGATGCAGCCTCAGTAGTGCTGAGTACAGGGGGACAATCATTGCCCTGGTCCTGCTGGACACACTGTTGCTGATACAAGTCAGGATGCCATTGTCCTTGGCCACCTGAGCACACTGCTGGCTCATGTTCAACTGGCTGTAGACCTGCTCCCACACGTCCTTTTCCACTAGGCTGCTTTCCAGCCACTCCTCCCCAGTTAATTTTAAGTCTACAGGTTTTTATTGGACTAGAATTATTTGAGGTGATTAATTATATGGGAATGTTAGGGGAAGAGAAATGAAAAGCCTTGATTTAATGCAAAATATAATTAACTCTGTAAAACAGAAGGGGAAAAAACGGGTGCTGAAAAACCAACAACAGAACACTCAGAGAAACCGGTTTATTAAAATTCCACTACCTTTTCCACATACATGGGAATTAAGTTTGCTAGCCACTCTTTTCCAAATATGCTCAATGGCAGAAAAAAGCTGGTAAATTGCTAATAAGATTTGATATTCTTAATTTGTCTGTAATACTGAAACTAATAAATGCTTCATAGACGCTTAGTTCATGACTGCTTGTTTATAGGACACTGCTCTACAAAAACCAAGAGAAGTTTTCAGGCTGCCTGCAGACTTGACCGCGTATGATAATCGCCTTTGTGCCTCGATACACTTCTCATCTCCCACACGGGTTACCCTTTCTGATGGTACAGGAAGACTGTATTTAATTAAATCAGGCAAGCGTGGAAACAGCGCGTCAGAAAAGTGGGAGGTAAGTCCTGCAATAACATATTTAAGAGTTTTACATCTACCAAATAATTCTTATTGTTGTATTTCTTATGAGGATTGCATATATGTAATGTGTGAAGAATTAAGCTTTAAGCTAGTGTTTGTAAAAGGTGGCTAAGTGCTTGTCTAGCTAAACTTTTTCTAAAAAACATTTTGCCTTTCCTTTCTCTGTTCATATGTGTCTGTCCAGGGTTTTCCCACCACTTTTCATCTCTTACTGTTTACTATTTTGGTTGGCCTGTGGAATAATACATATATTTTTTTTGCATTTGAAATTATTGTCTACCATACTAAAAACTGCTTTCACTTTTAAGTTAGGAGATTTCTGGTCCTTGTGATGTTTGTCTCTGTGGATGTAATTGTGCTTGAAATGCTCACCATTTAATTTACCCCTTTGCTAAAATACATCCACAGAGACTATAGTAAAACTTAAACAAAAGTGCTGATTAAAAGCTTTGATAAATAACCCAAAGGGTTACTTGCAGAGCAAGTATAGTATTTAAGCAATATTATTTCTACCTATTTGGTAAGGAAATTTTCATAATGTGCTCTTAGCTCTTGAAAATTATTGATGCTTAAAATTGTTGGTTGTAACTGAAGTATGTTTTTATGTTTCTCATGAATAAAATCTTCCTGTAATTAATTTTTTTTAGGAGCCATGATAAGGAGCATTTTTTTGTATCCATGTCAAAGTGGTCTTACTACATTAATAATGGTATTAGTTATCCCACTTGAAAACAACAAATATAATTAATACATTTCTACATGAAACTGTGAGTCTCATGTTCTGTGGTTAGTTCCTCTTTGTTAATGAAAGACGGAACTGGTATAAAGTGCCTGCATTTTGCATCTGTTTTTCATATTAGAGAGAAATTTCCTAAATGATCAAGGATGTTCTAGTATTGCCAGAAACTTAGATGTGTTTACTGGAGCGGAATGTTTCAGGATGATGGATTAGCTCCTTTCCCTACACCTGTTGAGAGTTCAGTAAATGAAGTTGGTCATCCTATTCTTTGGATGCCTTGTAATAAATGCCAACTGGTTTTTATTCTGTTATGTTTGAGAATGCTGTTACATAAATAGTTACATTGGTGTTGCCAGTGTAACAAAACCACAAGATTTATATGTTGAGGTCTGTCACCATTTAAATTTACTTCTTAAGTGTATAGAGCACCCAGTGTTTTTTCTGAATGGATACTTTTTTGACAAAAGCTGAAATACATAGTTTCTGGAATTAAAACTTCCTGTTACAGGTACCAAATGCTAAATGTCTCGTGCTACAAGATGTACTGTCCTTCTGTATTTAATTATTTCATGTTCACAGTGGTGCTTTCAATATGACAATAGTATTTATCTACTCTGCCTACCTAGTCACATCCAGATGGCGACTTTTCCTATCCATATATATAAATGGAAATTAAAAGAATTCTAACCCTAGCTTCTTCCAAATGTGAATATTTTACTTCTTACTTTCATTATAGATTTTTCTTTTTTTAAGATCGTAACTAAATAAAGAAATTTCTCCTCCACTTATGTTTGATGATTAAATACTGGCAGTGATGCTGTGGACCTTTTTATCTTCTTGTTTGCACATGTCAAGGTCTACAAAGATTTTCAGAATGTTGGAGTGTCTAGAGAAGCAGTGAGGGCCTTGGGAAAATGCCTCCATTTTCATCTTGAGTGTGAGACTCTTTTTCCAGTTGGATCCTGTTGTGCTCATCAGTTGTACCACATATTGTGGCAGTAAACAGCCATAATGCAAATGGGCTTGGGCATCTTCATGTTGTGTTTAATGGGCCCTTATAGTGATTGTAAAATATAAACAGTAATATTTAAAAACATTTGAAAATAGTAGTTTGATAGTCACAGAAGGAGGAACCAGAAATGTATGACATTCACGGATTCATACTGGCAGAGTGGTTTGTGGGAGGCAAACTGCTACTAATTCACGGAAACCTTTCACTGCTTTCTGTGAAAGACCAAGGCTTCCAGGTTTAACTGTCTGACTTTTTACTACATTTTTGTCTTCTAGATTATGTTTAATGAAGAACTAGGGAGTCCATTTATTATAGCACACAGTGTTTCATTTGTAAAATCTGATACACATTCACTAGCTGTGCTGCTGCTTAGGGTAGAAAAGGATGAATTGGACACAAAAGGAAGTGGATTTCATGTTACCTTGGAATGGGTTACGATTACAGAGATAATCAAAGAGGGTAAGTGTTTTACATTTACATTACTGGTAAGTAATGTTTAAAAAAAATAAAAATCACGCTTTTATTTGTTGTCTTAGAAGCTGCTTTTCCACAAGTTCTGATACTTCTTTTCCCCAAAACTTCAGCTTAGGTTTTATATAGGTAATTTTTCCTTACATTTTGAGATCAGTTTTTTGTTTGTAGACGTAAATTCCAACAGACATCTGGAAAAAACAGGAAGAAAGAAAGTTTTATACCTGTGTGGTAAAGATAATTAGAAAAAAAATAGAACTTTGATGTTATGAAATGCGATTTCTGTTTAGCTTGGTCTTGTAAAATTGAGGTTATACAAAAGTATTTCTAACTAGTTTCTATTGTCCTTTTCAAAATGTTGTGCAGTTTGATATGAGCCTTTGTTTACGGGGTTTTCTTATTTGTTTTTTAGCTTCCAATTAATGATGTAGTGGGATTGGAACTTTTCTGAGATAAATATAAGACCTGTAACATAAGAAATAAATACTTCATATTCTAAGTTTTTCTACAATAACAGTATGAAGTTATTCTGTTAATTTTAGAGCAACACATTAAAAACATGTTAGTTAGTGAGTGTATTAATACCTACTAATTAATGTATTATCCTAATAAAATTTTGCAAGTAGTACTTTATATGTTCAATATGACCATATATGTGTCCCTTAAATGTCATGTTTTACATAAAGAATACAAGACCCCATGTTTCACTCTCTGATTTAAAAATGCATGGATTAAATTAATATACCTTCTTGGGAAGACTGTGATACAGTATTGCTCGTTATCTTCCAAGAAGTATAATTTTGATACAGATAGAAACAAGATCTTTAACTACTTGAACTAAAGCAGTTGATTGCATCCTGTGTTTTTAATAGCCATATGTTACTCAATCTACATATATTACAGGCATAGGGTACAAGAGAATATTTCAGTTGGAAGTGATCTACAACAATCATCTAGTCCAACTGCTTGACCAATTCACAGCTGACCAAAAGTTAAAGCATTTTGTTAAGGGCATTGTCCAAATGCCTCTTAAACACTGACAGACTTGGAGCTTTGACCACATCTCTAGGAAGCCTGTTATAGTGTGTTACAGTGTTTAAACACCCTCTCAGTAAAGAAATGCTTGCTAATGTCCAGTCTGAACCTCATCTGGTGCAGCCTTGAACCATTTCCACACATCCCATCACTGGATACCATGAAGAGGAGCTCAGCATCTCCCTTTTCACTTCCTGTAGGAAGTCTTTGGGGAGCAATGAGGTCGCCTCTCAGCCTCATTTTCTCCAAACTATGCAAGCCCAAAGTCCTCTCCCACTCTTCATGGGACATTCCTTCCAGCCCTTTCACCAGCTGTGTTGCCCTCAGTGGCTTTATCCATGTTTTCTGCTGTTGAAACCTTGGATGATGGAAATACTTCTCAGCCAGAAAGCCACATGAGAGTGCGTTATGCTTTTGTGGCCAGCTCAGCAAGAGAAAGAAACCTCTGAACATTACTGATTATAACTTAGAAGAAAAACTAAATCAGTAACACTGCCAGTCTAGAACTGAAGATTGTTGCTTAGTGAGAGCAGTAACAATTTTTTTTAATCTTTTTTAATACTGTACATTTTCATAAATGAATTATTTTTAACATTGTGTTTTTTATAACTTAGGACAGTCACGGAATCCATAGATGAGGATTTAAAAATTTTTCAGAAAGTCTTGCCAGTTCTCCAGTGTTTCCAAGGAAAAGACAAAATTTTTGAAATTATTCTCAGTAGAGATGTAAATAACAAGATTCAAAGCAAACTGAAGAGAGAATTAAGTTTTGATTTCATTTAAATAAACAACTCACAAATCAGACTGATGTATGAACCAGTTTCAAAGATAAAATCTGTTTTGAGGAATTGCAATACTGTACATCCTCTGTCATCAGTAGTCAATTGCTATGCTTAACTATTCTTGAAACTCTGCCTGTGGGTGCAGTTTATCAGATCAGATTGTAGTAAAAATAAGTATTAATCAACAAGGCATTTTCTTAAATTGCCAGAATCTGTGATTCATCAAAGCAAAGCCTTAAAACATAGTTATGTCTCTTGATACCAAAAATTGTACGGGTCTCTGCCATGTGTGGTTGGACAGACAAAGTGATCACACTCACCACTATTGTATTACTTAAGAACGAAAAAGGAAGCATGAAAATCATTCAGAATGGAGGCAGTGATTAGGTCTGTTCACATCTTGTGTACTACTTCAGAGGACTGTAACAAAGGTATAGCCTTTCAAACTTGGTTTGTTTCTTTAAGTAACCAATATTTTAGGAATCCTCACTGTAAAAGCTTGAAATTAAGAACCACTATGCTGGTTTATCAGGCTAAGAAAATGTGACATGTTAGCTTTCTTCTGACCTTCTCTACAAGAAAAATCGTTCAGTATAAACTTAGCAAAAAGATCATAAAGACTTACTTAAAACTTTTTGAAGTATTGATGATTGATTAAAGGTACTCTACAAAAGATTTTGTCACAAAACAGCAAGTTGTAACATTGTAATGCCTTTTAACAAGTCAGGAAATGCTGTAGGAGTGACCTACAACAAACTTGGGTTTCAGTGCATGGTTAGTTTCTGTCAGTGAAGTAACAGCTCATTTACAGAGTGGTTGACTTCATCCTAAAAAAAAACCAAAACATGCTCTTTCGTTATGTATCTAAGCCAAAGTGTTTTAAAGCATGTTACCCTCTTGCTTGGAATCTTCTGATTATATAGAAATCTTACTCCTTCTCTAAGTAGAATGGTTGAATCTCTTCAATTAATGTTGCCGTCTATCCACCCCAACCAAAGCGTTTAAGAAAAAGAGTGGTGCTTTAATTAACACCATTAAGTGCTACAATCACACTATAGTCCAGTTACTACTCTTTACCCCACTTCCTGCTTAGTAAAGAAGATAACCAGTTGAGAGGACTTATATGATGCCTGGATTATCCATCAGCATCCAAAGGAGGGCAACGAAGATGGTGAAGGGCCTTGAGAGGAAGCCATATAAGGAGTGGCTGAGGTCACTTGGTCTGTTCAGCCTGGAGAAGAGGACACTGAGGGGAGACCTCATGGCAGTCTACAGCTTCCTCATGAGGGGAAGAGTAGGAGCAGGTCTGCCCCTCTGTGGTGACCAGTGATAGGACCTGAGCGAATGGTCTGAAGTTGTGTCAGGGGAGCTTTAGGTTGCATGTTAGGAAAAGGTTCTTCACTGAGAGGGTGGCTGGGTGTTGGAACAGGCTCTCCAGGGCAGTGATCACTGCACCGAGCCTGACAGAGTTCAAGAAGTATCTGAATGATACTCAGGCACATGGTGTGACTCTTGGGGATGGTCCTGTGCAGGGCTATGAGTTAGACTCAATCCTTGTGGGTCCCTTCCAACTTGGCATATTCTGTGATTATTTTCTGTGCTCTCCTGTGACTTCAGTATTTCTCTAATTTTAACACTGAGGCCAAAAAGGAACCCATTTTGGAGTACTAGAGGACCATAGAAGATTTTTACCATCATAATCTCTAGTCTTGTCTAATGTATCTGCAATGATTTCCCAGTTTCAAGTAAAGTTGTAACTACAAGTACAGTGATTTCTTTCAATGAAGAGATGAGGGAGAAATGTGAAAAACTAAACACTTCCTGAGGATGATTTTACCACCTGTGAGAATTTTATCAAGTTGTTTTTGAGGACTCGATGGGCACTAAGGTTGTGATGGAAAAAGAACAAACATTGTTCTAGAACGTGTCACTTTACTGGTGTTTGGAGTCAGCAGTACTCATGTGTTTGGGAGTACAGTAGGAAATTACATGGTCCTTGATGCCAGTAGCTGACATTTGGGACCTCCCTTTTAGAGAGCAGTATCTTAAAAGAGTTGAGGAATATGGGCATTTTCCATTATGAGTAAAGTATTACCACTAGCTATTTCATTGCTTCTCAGGTTTTTACAGCAGCTCAAAAATTATTTGGAAAACTTGTTTGTACAGAGACTGTGCTGGACTAGCTATGATTAACAAAGACATCATAAGGAAAAAAGGCAATCTCAGATTAATTCAGTATTTAATGAACTCCTTGGAAAATAGGAGAGAAATTTCTTTTTAACATTGATTTAAGTGGTAGGTTTGCTTAGTGTTTTTAAATGTAATGTGTTTCTTAGATAATAATTTCTCTTCTAAAAAAATATTACCACCTTTTTTTTTTATTATTTTGTAGGTGATCATAGATATGAGATAATTAAAAGGAGAATTTTACAAGGAAAGTCAGTCCCCCATTATGCAGCAATAGAGCCAAGCGGGGATGGTCTAATGATTGTTTCCCACAAACCATTCAAATTTATGGAAAGTGAAGGTGACAAATTAGAAGAAAATGATGATGAGAAGGTATCAAATGAAAAAAAAGGTAAGACTTACCTGGCAGGTTATGATAGGCTGCTCTCTTTGTCTTAGAAAATACCTTGCCAGTTTAGCATTTGTTTGGAAACTCTTAACTATAAATGCTTGGTTTAATATCTATCTTCTGGACAGATTGGCTTTTTTATTTGCTTGTTTGTTTTTGTGCATAAACCTATATGACATGCTTTTTGAGTAGGAGACACAGGATTTTTTTGTCTTAAGGAAGAGAATATTTTGCAAACAGACCTATACTAAGTATTTGATAGTATTTGGACTGGTGACACCTAAATTTATGCATCTGTCTGAAGAACTGAAATTAAGAAGCCAGTCTTCCCAAATGGGAGCAGGGCATTGATCCCTTCAAATTGTTGTTTATAAGAAAGCTTTTTGATATGTAATTTAATCCTGCCTAAAATTTAAATAATATTTTAAAAAACCTTTTTCATTTTAAAGAGTGAGAATCCTGTAAAAGATTATCTTTTCTCCAGTGGGAAAGCAGTTCAGAAAAAAATAATAATTTCAACAAAAGGCATCCATAATTTTTTTTTCTTTACAATCAAATTAAAACTAAATATCAAAAAAACTATTTATAAAATTGTTTATTGTTATGTGTCACTTATGTTGTATATTTTTGTAGCTATGTTGTATTGTTTCAGATTTTATTTTTGCTTCTGAATATGAGGCATTGGTTAAGGAACAGATCCTAACTTGAATCACAATACAAAAAGATCAAATTTCTGGAATGTGTTAATTTTACAAACTGTGATAGCCATAACGATGTACATGTAATTGTATTAAGAATATAGAAATGTATATAGAAATCTCAAGGCAAAGGAGTTCTTCAGTGCATTAAGCACCACAATGCAATGTCTATGCAGTTGTCACCTAAATTAGCTAGTTGAATGCTTTAAGGATTTTAAGAGCTTCTTTTGTGGACTAAGTGTGATTAAAAAAAACACAGCAAGGAGCACTACATGGCTCTTAACATAGCTCATTTCGTGCAGATTTGGGCACATACAGTGTTGCCCAGAAATCTGTAATGTGTGAAATACTCTTTGCAGCAATACTTTAGAACATTTCTTATGGCACAAAAATCTAACGGTACAGAAAGTACTGAAGCCTGATCTCCTAGTTTAGAGCAAAGTCTAATACCTCTGTGAGAGAGAATTTGTGTTTTCCTAAACCTAAGGTCGACTCCAATTTTAGTTGCATGGTTATATAAAATTGGAGACAAAGAAGACTTTTAATATTGAATACAATCTGTGTCACTGTTCAGAATTTTGAAGGTTGTCATGTCTCAGATAATAATGGTTTCTGGGAAGTATAATTGTAGTGCCTGTGACTGATCCATTGCAAACAGGAAACTCATGGCAATGGGCAACAGTGCAGAAGTCCTTCCAGTGTCACAGTTGCTGGTATGAAGCTTACAACAATGAAACCTTGTGTTGTGTTGTGACAACTTGAGAGCTTCCAAAGGGAGCCCAAACTACTTTACTTTTTCTCAAAATAGAAAGGTAACTTGTACAAGATTGCTCTTTCGAAAATATATTTATCTATATATATATAATATATAATATATAATATATTTATATTTTTTATGACCAGCTGTGCAGTACCCAGTCATGTCATACTCTTCCTTTTGTATAAATATTTCTCTTAAAAGACTGCTTCTTCTAGCAGTTTAATAGTCAAGATAGACATCAGACAGATTCTAGACCAAGTGGAAAAAGCCAATCACTACCTCTAGGCAGGCAGTTTTGTTTCATCTCCATTAGCTAAGGCAGATTAAGACTACTTGATCTTTGAAAATAATTTCTGTTGAATAGTCAGCATAGCCCCTGGCAAAATATGTAAGAAAAGTGTTCACATTTCTGAATGGCACATACTTCTAAGCATTCAGTAGCTTGTCAGTACCACTGCACCTGATGTCTCTTCAACCAAGTTATTAATCGTTAATGACTTTTGGTTACCAATTTTGTAATTCTGTAGTAAACTTAAAAATAATAATTATGCCCATTTTATAACTACTAGCTTATTATGAGTACAGACATGAATATAAATTACTTTCTAAATGAGGGACATAAACGAACTCGATTGCTAAATAAGTCTTTCTCCATTTTATGATCAGAATATATTTTGTGTAAATTGTTCAGAGTAAAAGTGAATTTCCACTCTTTCACAAACACTGTTTCTTTCACCAAATTCCATATGTCACAGCACTGTATGCTGTGGAATCCACTAATTCTTGTAATCTACTTTGTATTTTCCTACATGTTTCCAATTGTAGACCCCCTCTATTACTGGCAGCAGACTGAAGACGATGTGACAATAACAGTTCACTTGCCTCAAGACATCACTAAAGATGACATAAAAGTACGTTTTTCCCCTGATAACATATGTGTTATACTGAGAGACCAGCCTCCTTTGATGGAAGGAAAGCTCTATTCATCTGTGGACCATGAAAGCTGCACATGGATAATTAAAGAGAACAAAAGGTATTGTATATGATTTTAGTTTCCCTATTGATAGGAACTAGTTTCAAAGTGTATACCATATCTGACTTCTGCCCTCTTTGGGAATGTTATTGCTAAACCCTATGTCCCTTCTTGGAAGAATCTGTTTCCTCTGCTAAAAACAGTTCATTGGCTTTTGCAATGGTGTGTCACAATACCGTTTCTTTATCTAATTGTGAAAGTAATTCGTTCCTTTTTCATTTACTTGCCAGGAAAAAGAAAAATCCACCCAGGTATCAATATGGTAAACATAGATTTGTAAGCAGAGTCAACCTAATTGTTTCAACAGTTATTTTTTTTTTCACTGTTTTAGGATTGATTAGTCTGAATATACTGTGTTGTTTGTGTTAATAATTTCTGTTTCTACTTCAACTTTCCACAAATCAGCTTTTTTAGTAATAATGTTGATAGCTGTTTTATCTACAGCAAAGACCACCCTGTGTGTTGAGGTCAGATGCCCAAGAGGTTAACTGTAAAAACAGTAATTCTCCAGAGGAATTAGAAAGATTAATGTTTGTATATAGGTAATACTAATACTGTATATTTAACTGTAACATTGTGGTTGTTGATTATTAGGTATCATGCTGAAAAATAACTCAGCTGAGTAACTCGGGTTTTTTATTTCAATCAAGTGAGTAATATTGTGTCACTCTCAGGTTTCTACTTTAATGAGAAAGTGATTCCATATTTCAATGTAATAAGTTGCACTTGGTTTTTAATGTTTGTACTGCAGTGCTGCTGTAAATCTGTTGACTAAAAGTCTAAAACTTGCTCCAAATGTCTTCTGTAAAAACATGCTATTTCTAATGCCAGTGTAACTGCTTCAGAAACTGATTCAGATGTCACCAAGTCACAACTGATTCAGATGTGGTTGCTATAATGCAGTAGTTAGTAATTAAGAAGGTTTTAACATTAGAGCTGTCATTGCTGGAGATCCTATAAGTGTATCTAAAAGGTGAATGTAATAGAACTAACCTTAATTTTATCATTATATCTATGTATTTGTCTAACACAGTATTTAAATGGAATTGCTGTGTTGGTGCATTGGGCTAAGTGTCTTATTTTCCATTTAGTTAATTAGTTAGTCCTAATGGTTTAATGCTTATTCTCGTTGTTGTTTTTTTTATATGTTACAGAAATCTTACCTCTACTGAGATATGATTTTAGAAAGACAGTATAGATAATGAACTGTTGTAGTATTTTTGAGGACTATAAAATACCAATATTTTTGTCCTGGATGTTATGTAGAGTACACTTAAGTAGTCCTAGGAACTACTACTTAAGTTTCAAATAAACCTCTGTAGTAAAAGTCTGTCACTCTTTGAACAGATTGCTTTACAAGTGATCTACCATATTTGAAATAATGAGACTGTTTCAGGGGAAACTGCATTTACATTGAAAACCCTGAGGTTTGTTCTTAGGCCTTCAGAAATCACATCCTTGGACTGTTTTTCTTTAGAATATTTTTGTTAAAATAGTTTATTTTATAATTTGAATGCTAATGGTTTCTGTTATGTGATTTTTCATTATTAATTCAGTTTGAAGAGAAGTGCTCTAATCTACATTTAGGGCTTTTTGACTAATCTGACAAATGGGTGTAGTGTTTTCTTGTACTACTCCTTGTCTTCTCTTTGCATTTTAGTTTGGAAATTTCTCTAATTAAGAAGAATGAGGGGCCCCGGTGGCCAGAGCTAATAGTTGGTGACACGAGAGGGGAATTCATTATGGACTCTTCCCAGTGCTCCGAAATCGCTGAGAGCCTGATGCATCTTACTTCTGAAGTAATGGTAAAGAGTTGAAAATCAAACATTCAAAATTCTTTTACTTCTGCATGTTGTCTTTTCTTGATATCCTAATTTGCAGTTCATTGATCTGGCTCATGAGTTCATTTACTATTCAGACTCCTAAATGTATTCATTTTTAATTGAAGCTGTTAACAAATTAATGGCACTAGAGTTTTGAATGTATTTTGAACAGTAATATCTTCATGGGGGACTGAATTTAGCTTACATGATAGTATCCATGCACCGAACAGAAGCCTAATTTAACACTGAGAATAGACTTTATTCCCACCATTTAGGATGTGGTAGTTTGTTTTAAAGCAGCTAATGTAAGTGATTTTGAAGGCTGGCTGTTTCTTGTTTATCAGTAGGTTAGCAACACTTTTCTACTGTCTTCCTAGGGATATTTGACCTACAGACTGTGAGTGTAAATGACATGTTTAAAAGGAATATTTTGGAAACCATAAACATGACTTGTGAACTTTCTGGCATTATTGTTACACCGGAAGTCTACTTAAAACAAAATAAATGTAATTTTAACTGCTGTTTGCTTGGTACTTCCTCTTTTGGTTTAATTAGAAAATGGCATCTTATCTAAAACTTGTGAAGTGTGACTCCTTGTGGCTGTGGATATATTAGTTTTGGATTATTAATTTTTTTTAATAAGGCTGAGAAGTGTTATTAAAATAAATGCTGTTTAGTACTCCAAGTTGATTTCTCTCCTCTCTACCTCACTTTTTGTGAGCAATATATTGTAGTATATCTTTTGACCATGGATTTATTTGGAACTTCAAATTTCTTTTCTTTTGTATCCCATGCTGAGGTTAAAGTGATGATTTTTCTTATCACACATTTCCATTAATTTTAAATAAATTTAAATAGACTGTAATAAAATAATTATTAGCAAAGCTAACAGGAGGCATGTATTTAGAGGTCCTTACAAAAATGAATTAATCTGCTTTTTTAATGGCGTTTCCAATGGTTGGCTGAAACAAGCTTACACTGATTACATTTACTAAATGTGCATAGGGGTTCAGAGTTGTATACTTTTGCTACTTAGTGAAGGGAATTTATTGTCCATGTTTTAGTGGCTTGTGTACATTTCCTCAAACTGGAATGGATTTTGTTGTACTACCACTCATGCTGTCCTCCACAGTGGAAATGGTTCTATTAATTTGGAATAAGTACATAATAGCTTAGTCTTTCAATATGTATGGATATGCAAATGATTCTTCCAGTTCTATTGATTTTTATTTTTTTTGTTATGAAAAAGGATATATATATTTTTTTTTCAGTAGTTTGGATTTTCAGTGTAGTTCATTGTCTTTTTTTCAGAATCCAAACCCCGAAAAGGAAAAGCCACCTTGTAATGCTCAGGAATTAGAAGAATGTGATGCTTTTCTTGAAGATGGTGCAAGTTTGTGCAGATTTGATGGCGACACATTGAAAGTCACTCATATAGTAAGTATTTCAAATTATTAGAGAAATACTTTAAAACATTTTTATGTGCAAGTTGAATTCTGTTATCAGTCCAAAAATCTGCAAACTCTTGAAACAACAAATTTCTTCCATAATATCAAATCACAGCAGCAACAGAAACTGTCAACCTATATGTCTTTCAGTGTCATTTTAATATAAAAACAAGGCTTCTTATGTTCTGATTTAAAAAAATATATATACTTTCACAAGTGAGCCATTTGAAAAAGCAAAGTTATTTCAAAAAAGCTATAAGAAAAGTGTCTCAGTGGCATAATGTCCTTTAGATGGCTTAGTTTGTATTTTTCTCAGTAATTTTTCAGATAGCCTGGTAGAAATTTGACCTCTTTTACTAAGAAGCTGGAGCATAGATCACTTTATGATACTTATTTGTCAATCACAGTGAAAATAACACAATATAGGCAAAATGCTTCAATAGTAGGCTTGATCTGGACTGTAAGCAACCTTGACTTACAGTAGAGTTAGGACTTGTTCTGGTCCTCTGACTAGAGTGGGAAACAGCAAAATCATATGAAAACATTACAGATTAACTCACTGTCTTGAGGTGGGTTTTTTTTTTCAAGATTCTTTTACTGCACTTGTAATAAACATTGGTGTTGCACCTCATCACTACCTTGTACACATGAAGTGTACATGTAGAATAACCTGTTTAGTACCAAAAATATAGTTACAGGATAAGATTTGGTTCCATTCATAACTTTCTGCTTCCTCTGATAAAATTAGAGAAGGGGTCTGAAGTCAGTATCTTAGAGAGCTTGATGTTTTGTTTGGGGTTTTTTCTTCCTTGATTTTTTTTTACATCTCTTGCCTTTTTTTATTTGGCAGTACAGATATACATAGCACCACCAAGAAAGTAGTCTGTTTTGTGGATACAGTGTGAAAGACAGACATTTATCAGAAGATAAAACCTGTTATTGGTAGGAGGACATTTTACAGAAACTCATTTCAAAGCGATTTTAGCTGTTCACTGATACACCAAATGCAACAGGCATAAGTAGAATCAGGAGGTTCAGACTGGATAAAAGGAAACACAGCTGTGGTTGTAGCATGGATTGGGTTGCCTAGTAAGTTGTGCAGCCTCTGTCCCTGAGGTTTTCAAGACCAGACTGGCTACAGTTGTGAATAACTCAGTCTAAACTCCTGCTTCTTACACTGAAAGGTAAGAAGTTTGTGCCCCGGAGACATTTCACAGATCAGGAGGAACACAGGGTCATGTGATCAAGAAAGGCTCCATTCTAACAGGCAGCAGGATATTGTGGAGCAAGTTTGCACTCCACAACATTTTTTTCAACAGTTCTTAAAATGGGTGACATAAAAGTAAAATGTTAATGTGTGTAAAACATTATGGTCAAAGGACCATTACTGTGGGTAGGAAATTTTCATTTCAGCCTCATCTATGTGAACTCATGGTTTTGGTCCTTGTTGGAGTATGTAGGAATATGAGTATTTGAGTATATTATTCAGCATACAGAAGTACATTTTCACTTTGATTTAGTTCTTCTTATAAGTTGTTTGGAATTTTTTTGTTAGCAATTCAAGGGCCTGTTCCTTCAGAAACGTGGCTGGTACAGGTTTTCACCCACAACTCCTACAAACATATTTATTGAAGAGCGTGCTAATTTGAAATTTAGTAATTATTTGATTGTGAGTAAATTAAAAATGTTGACATTTAATAATTTTAGTATTCTAATTAATCCTTGTTTCAGTGCTTACCAGCTTTTACCTCAGAGGAACAGTATTTCCTTCCCTGTTGACATTGCAGGAAACCAGATGTGATTATGTAGAAAGAATCTTTTCCTGACATCAGAAGTTGTAGGTTAGGATTTTCTGTCGTAGAAAACCATTTCTGCAGAAAGCACATTCCCAATTGCTTGGGTAGTAGACATAATGTTTCTCTAAATATGATCCTAAGGAACTTAGGATCTGTTTGCATCTGTTTGAAATGCGTTAGGAACCTGTGATGTAACAAGTGGGATGCAGCATAATGTATTCAAACATTTTGTCAGCTAAAAACCATGAAACTAGCAGTCTGTGCAACACAATCTGCTATGTATTCTTTGAATCAATATTTTGTATTTGTTTTGTTTTTAGATTAATCTTGGAAGCAACCAATATCTTTTCTCAGTTGTTGTGAATCCCAGAGAAATGCCATGCTTCTGCCTGAGACATGATGTTGATGCTCTTCTCTGGCAGCCTCACTCTGACCAGCCGGAGAACATGTGGGAACACATTGCAACTTTTAATGCTTTAGGTATTAATTTCTGTCACACACCTGAAACTTTTCTATCTGAATGCTTTTAGTATGGCTTCTGTTGATACTTCATTTATTTAAATCTGAATTGAAAGTTATAATGTTGTTGATAGCAGCATGGTAGCTTAATTTTAGAAATAAGAGAGCATAGAAATAAAATGGTTATGTCCTGAGAGGGAAATAAGCCTTTTCAGACCATCTACACGATGTAAGCACAGTACTGCACAGTAAAAAGTGGATAAGTGAACTTGAGTTAGAGACTGAAAAGCAGAGTCACCACATTAACACCCACACAGAAATCATGAGGGAAATAGCTGCAGTTAATTGATTATATGTCTAGATGTGCGTAGGCTAATGGTAAGATGTTTTAATAAGAGACCTTTAGATTTTCCCTGTCTGTTGTCCCATATGACCATGCATTGTTCAATGGAAGCAAAGCAAATAACCTTTCAGAGAGATGGTAGATCACTTTGCAAAGATTGTGTCTCAAGTCTCTTTACAGAAATATGAAATGAAATCAGTCTGAAATAAGTGTTTACTAATAGAGTCCTGTAATGAAAGAGGAAATGGAAGATTTTTTTTCCTTCTGAATGAATATTGACAGAAATTACAGTGTGTTGAAAAGTAACTCATTTTTTTCAGTCAGTTCTAAATAGAAGACAAGTTTTACATGTCTGTTCAAGATTAGGTAGGCTCAGAAATCTTAATTTTTAAATGTAATTACGCACTGGGAGATGAGGGGAGAGAAGAGACTTATTCTGCTAATACTGGACCAAGATTGCCCTTATGGTCCATATCTGCGCCTTATGATCCTGCTGAGAAAATGAAAGACCTTGTGGGCCTTCTATCTAGCTGTACATATATATGCATCAAAAATGCCTGTTAAGATGGTATACAAAAGAATTGTATATTGGTATTAAATTGGTTAGGCAGCCCTCCAGGAACTATTGTCTTATGTAATAAGAACATATATATTTTTTTTTTTTTTTTTAGTTACTAATTGCATATTAATTTTTAAGTTGAGTTTGGTTTTGTATCAGCCAGTTAAAGTGCTGTTGAAACCAATACCTTAATTATGCCTTCTGCTTTGTTTTGGGCTGTACAGGTTATGTCCAAGCATCAAAACAAGACAAGAAGTTCATGGCTTGTGCTCCAGATTACTCCTACGCTGCTCTTTGCGAGTGCTTGCGGCGAGTTTTCATCTATCGTCAGCCGACTCCTCTGTCCACGGTTCTCTACAACAGGAAGGAAGGAAGACAAGTAGGACAGGTTGCTAAGCAGCTAGTAGCAACCCTGGAAGCCAATGATCCTATCTTAGGCTTTCAAGCTACAAATGAGAGATTATTTGTTCTCACAACAAAAACCTTGTTTTTAATAAAGGTGAACTCTGGAAATTAATTATTCAATGTGCTCTGCTGTAGTTTTTGTTAACAATTTGTTATAGAACTGAATAGGTGGATGATCTGACAAGTTTGCTAAAATTTGAAAAGGAGATGTTTTACAGGGGGATCAAATTTTTTCATTAGAATTTGTCTGTAAGATAGTGAGGAATTTTTTTAAAATTTGCTGCCATTGAAATAAGCTTTTTTGGAGCTATGGGAAAATGTCTTCTGCATCAACGGCTTTGTCAAAGCAATTGTCAGAGGCTGCTGCCGCATGGGTGAATAGGTTTATGCATTGTTTGTTCCAAATGACTGTTTGTCATACTTCCAAGTTTTGAGAAGTCACTTCTGTTTTTAAATGCCACTGTTTACCTATGAAAAAAGTAGTCTGATAAAGAGTTACAAGCATATGATGAGCAAAATAAATGTATCATAAAAAAAAAAAGTCAATTCAAATACTGTTGACCAAAAAACTGCTTTGATATTTTGACATTCTGTAGTATTGAGTGAAATGTGAATGAAATGAATGGGGTATTATGTTTCTTATGCAGGTAATTAAATGGAGCAATTTCATTGTATATACACATTTGAGATTATTGGTTTGTGACTTATACTTGCAGTGAAATCTGTTCACATTTTAAGAGACACCAGAATACCTTTTAGTAGCTTTTTCCAGAAGTAAAGTAAAGGTCAGTGTATAGCTGGCAAATACATATTGAATCCTATTAGTTAAGGTCTGGTTATACTCTCAATTGTACCCTTTTCATTTGACTTTGTACTTCATCCCCAGGGAGTATAATGAAAAAATAGCTGACAGAGAAAGCACCAGTGCTGTAGCCTGGGATGGGAGTACTCAGGTCAATGAGAATTCTTTGGTGAACAATCTGCTGTGGTTAATTTTTGATTTTTATTTTAAATTGACATTGTCAATAGATATAACCCAAAAGGTCAGCTGTGACAGCTCCACCCTAGGTTGGATTTCTTTTCATAATTGATCTACAACTGCCTAGCAGAGAATGCCTATTATATTGTGTACTGGCAGGAAAGCTGCTGCTATCTGTGGTACCAAAGTACTGAGGGAGTCACAAATACAAGTGGCCTTTTAGTTTGCATCTCGCTTCCAATATTATTTTAGATCACTGTAAGAGAAAATAAGTGTTTCTTTAGTTGTGATTGGTTTTACTATCCTGTAAATTCTCCAGATTTGTATTGGTGAACTGATTAAATAGTGAGTATTTAAGAGGGGTGCAAGCAGTTGTGGCTTGCAGAAACCCTTCAAATACAGAAGCTTTCCAAGGAACTTGATTTTCCTTTTCCTTACAGCAGGATTATATTGTGGATCCAATACTGAACAGTTTTTCCTTATTCTTGCCTGGGTATGTTCAAACAGACTTGATTTGCAAACCTCTTCTCATTCTGTTCTTTTAAAGCTGTCTTGAAAATGCTTTTTCAAAAGGCTCAGTTGAACGTATTACTCTTTCCTTACTGTTTTGCATCTGAATTTTCATTGTTGGGCAGTAATGTTGAACAAGGCGGTAGAATTTCTGCAGAGGTCCTGTAGAAAAGATTTTGTATAGCTTATTACTTTGCAGCATAAATTAAGTGCTTTTAGAGGTATATGAATATTTCTTAGTAACCTGAGACTTAATCAGTGGGAACACAAAGTTAAGAACATGCAATGTTTGGGAAATGCAAGCATGAAGAATTCATAGGCAACATGATTTGTCACCTTGGGTCTATTGCAGGAAGCTTCAATACAGATGAGAATTTCAGCTTTCTTTGTCAAATTCTTCTTGCTGTGAGGTAGATATCGGGAAATGTGTTCTGCTGTCTCCTGCAACAGTGGAAACAAAATCAAGCAAAATGGTTACCTCTTCAGAGGCTGTGTCATGATATGTAATGAACTCACATTCTGGCCAAGTGTGTGTCTGTTTCAAGGGAGTTCTTGTTTGCTTCTGGAAATAACTGAATGCAGGGAAAAGGTTCATCCCTTTTTTCATGTTACTTGTCTGTTTGCAATCTTGGTGTTCTCGGAAAAGATGTATTGATTAGTCTCCTTATTTTGCTTTCTTATGAGAGTTGAGGATACTTTATTATTTAAAAGATTTCTTACCTTGAGGAACCTGGCCTGCTCTTGCAGGGCAATCCCAAGCACAAAAGCAGGCTGGGCAGGGAATGGATTGAGAGTAGCCCTCAGAGAAAGGACTTGGGGGTGCTGGTGGATGAGAAGCTGGACATGAGCTGGCAATGTGTGCTTGCAGCCCATAAAGTCAAACATATCCTGGCCTACAGCATATGAAGTGAGACCAGCATGTCAAGGGAGGTGATTCTGCCCCTCTACTGTGCTCTGGTGAAACCACCTGGAGTTCTGTGTCCAGCTCTGGGAGCCTCAACATAAGAAATACATAGACCTGTTGGAGAGAGTCCAGAGGAAGGACATGAAGATGATCAGAGAGCCTGGAGCATCTCTCCTCTCCTATGGAGTGAGGCTGAGAGAGTTGGAGTTCATCCTGGAGAAGAGAAGGCCCTGGGGAGACCTTTATAGAATCTAAAGGGGGCCCATGAGAGAGTTGGAGAGGGGCGTTGAACAAGGTCATGTAGTGACAGACGGGGGAATGGCTTCAAACCGAGAGTAGGTTTAGACTAGATATTAAGAAGAAATTCTTTACTGTGAGGGTGGTGGCACTGGAACCAGTTGTCCAGAGAAGTTGTGGATGCTCAGAGAAACTGTGGCTGTCCCATCCATGGAAGTGTCCAAGGCCAGGTTGGGTGGGGCTTTGAGCAACCTGGTCTAGTGGAAGGTGTCCCTGCCCATGGCAGGGAGGTTGGAACTAGATGACCTTTAGAGTCCCTTCCAACCCAAACCATGCTATGACTGATATGGCTGAAAGCCACTGGGACGCATTCCCTATCGGCATTTCCATTTCTGTGCTCACTTAAGACTCATTTGTTCAGCATAAGTAGGCTTCTACAAAGTACAGAATCTGGAAAATTAAAAGAGATGGTTTTCTGAGAACTGAGAACCATGCTTCAAGTTTTCTAGGATTTTGTTTCTTGAAATACTACATTTTAAGAGAGTTCTTCCCAAGAGGTTCCAATCACAATCTGTTTACAGAATTTTTGGGGGAATATTTGGCTATTACAGACCTGCATTATTTGTTTTTAGGATTCTTCTTCAGTGCTTTCCTTGGCTTTATGTTTGGAATGCATCATGTATTCTTCTACAAGTTTAAATGAATGGAAAAAAAAAGTTACATTTATTAATAAAAGGCTTTAAATTATTTTAAAGGATTTATGTTAAGTTTTAATGTGTATCCTTCCTATGATACTGAAATAAAATAGAAATAAGAAATTCCTTAAAATAAGGTTTATGTTAAGGAGCTTTCTGTTAGGGCAAATTTCTGATGGGTGCCTGCACTGAAAGGCCATGGCTGTGGCCAAGATGTGCAACATTGCACTTCTTGTTTATCTCTGGGAAATCCTCCATACAGTCTTGTTAATGTCCCGTTTCTGCCAACATACAAATTTACACAGGTAGTTACTGGGGGTGGGAAGTTTGATAAGTATTCAAGTGTATTCTTGTGTTAAAGTGCACACTGGACTTCTTTTTCCATGTCTTTTTTTGTAGTATACAAGACCCAAATGATCTAAACCCTTCTAGATGGAAGAGAAAGCTGCCCTTCCTTTCTCTTCCCCTATCTCAACACAAGGGTTCATTTTGCAGAAAAGTTAAGAGGAAGGATTTATTCTGTATGTATGTCCTGTGTCAAAAAGTGGCTCTTCATTAATGAAAAAACAGACTGTGAGAATAACAAATAAGGTTGAAGCTTATATTTTATTTCAGTTTTCTGTGCTTGGTTTCAATAATGGACCACTAGAACTTTTTAATTTCCTTTCCTTGTGTCAATTTATGTTTTCTTATTATGTAGATTAGATGAACTTTCAGCCTGCAGTCAATCACACCTTGGCATGTAATAGCAATTTTGGTTTAAAATTTTGTGCTACCAATCCTATTTGCCATTTGTAACACATCTCTGGAAATCTGGTGGGATTTGTTTCCCCTCGTCCCCGTTTGCATTTGTGTTGTGCATAAAGATCAGCAAGGTCAAAAGATAACTGGACTGAAGTCTTTGTGGTAGAAAAGCCAACCATCAGCCAAGACTTTTGGTCAAGGCTGTTGCAGTTATTTCAAACTCAGGGTTTAGTCCCTTTTGCTTGGAGAAGTGTTTGCTGGTATAATATTTTTTTGCTGTATAAAAGGTTTAATTTACTGATGAAAAGAATTGCTTTCTTTTCAGAAAGATACTTAGCATGAAGTGGTAGCTGGGTATCAATTTAAAATATGATGATTGATATAATTAACAATTTCAGATGCAGTCCTGGAAAATACTTGTCATAGTCTTTACTAATCTAATGCTCTAGGCAAAATACCCTTTATACACCGTTTCTATATGATTTGGCAAGTGTAATTGGCAGTTGCAAGGAATTGTAAAGAACAATACAAGAAAGTAAATTTTAAAAAAATAATTTTACACTATCACATAGGTCAAAATTGTGCTATGATGAATATGCCATATCTACTACTGTATTCCACTGATCCATTTCTTAATGTATTGAATGTGCACATTTCTGAATGTGCCAGAGTTGTGTGTATGTACTGTCATCTACATCCATATATGTACACACTTGTATGTACTCATACTGCCCTAAAGTATTGGGGAGGGGGGGGTGGCTTCTAGAGAGAAAAATCTTTTAACATTACTGACAGCAAAGCATAGATTATTAACCTGTTCATGACTGTTGTGAAGCCTCACTATAAATACTTTGATGTATGCTAAAACATGGATTTACACTTGGGAGTCAGTTCTTGAATGTGAATAAATGCTGATTTTTAGGTCAAAGGCCCTTGGAATCTGCATTGCAATGGTTTTGGTTTATCTTTTTTACTGTTTTAAGTTTTCCTGTGCGTGTTGCCCCACATCACAATGTAAGCACCTGTAAGTCTGACATAAATATGTTGTAATGTCATGGCAACTGCTTTATGTGAAAACATCAGTCATGAGTCCCGTGGCATTTTTCCTCTGCTGAGGATTAAATATGATTTATCTCAATATTTCATTATACCCAAACTTAAACAGCTCAGAGGCCAAGCATCAAATTGGCAGAAATGATGCAGGAGTAATAAGCATTTATTTTAATCAAAACAAGTGAGGTTCAGTGTGAAAAGAAATAAGATCCACTGAATACTAATTCAGTCACTTCAGGCACTAAAATTGCAGCTGATTGGCCTTTAATGATTTTTCTCTCTGAAGCAATTCATTCTCCCTGTTTCATGTATCCCCTCTAATAAATACAAAGTATCTTATGATAATTTTAGTTTGAACAATTTATGGAAATTTTCTGAATAATTGAATTAGACTTGCAAATGGGATATCTAATGTGGGCATGAGGTACAAGATGGATACATCTGGTCAAAAAGAGACCAGGAACTCAGGCTCTTGATTTGATCGGGGCTGAAATAAAAACTGATGCTTTGAAGATATTTTCGTGAGTTGCAATGTCAGATTCTATAAAGAGTAAAAATGTGGGAATCAGTGCAGAATCATCACATAATCATAGAATGGTTTGGATTAGAAAGGACCTTAAGAATAATCTAGTTAAAATGCTCCTGCTGTCCACACCTTTCACTGGACCAAGTTGCCCAAAGCCCTATCCAAACTGCCACTGAGCACTTCCAGGGATGGAACATCCACAGCTTCTCTGGATAACTTGTTCTAGCACCTTGCTACTCTCACAGTAAAAACTTTCTTTTTATTATCTAATATAAACCTACTCTCAGTTTAAAGCCATTGCCCCTTGTCCTATCACTACATGCCCTTGCAATAGTCCCTCTCCAGCTGTCTTACAGGCTCTCTTTAGGTACTGGAAGGTGCTATAATGTATTCCTGGAGCTGTCTCTTCTCCAGGCTGAACAGCCACAATGCTCTGCCAGTCTTCAAAGGAGAGTAAGCTTGCTTAGGCAAGATAAAATACACACAGGCTCCTTTTTAAAATCTAGAGGTATATGAAATATGCCATTCAAAGCAGTTGAATCAATCAGAAAGAGAACATTTGTGATGCAGATTTCCTCTGTTCCCATTTTATATGTATTTGGCAAGGGTAAGTCATCAGCAAACCTGCCTGGATGCTGGTGTGTTTGGAATCAATCCTTTTGTGCTGTTTCTTGCCTGATGTAGCTCTAGGTGGTTGCTGCTGTCTAAAAAAAATCACAAATATAGTAATTAACAAAATATTTAAGCAAAAAGTATTTGTTACTGTTAGCAGCACATTTCTGAACCTCTTTGAATCCAATGTGATGTCCAATAAAATCTGCCTTTTCACCAAAAAACATGAACAAAAAAACTCCCAAGTAAGCAACAAAAAAAAAAACAAAAACACCTAAACACCTAAAACTCAGGCTACTTTATTGTTGTTTCACAGTTTTTTTCTGGGAAGTACACCAATACCTTTTTCTTTCTGTTCTTAGAAATCTTTGTCCTGTGCTATGAAAAAGAGATACAATGTCCTCGAAGTTTGAACCTGGTGTGTCTTAATGCCATGGGGATAGCAGTGTATCTGCCACTAATTCAGTTGTGTTTCAGAGAAAAATTAGTGTGCAAGTTGCTTAAACTGCTTTCCATTCCAATGGGAAGTGGGGAAAAAGTGAAGTCAGCTAATTTTTAATAGGTTCACTGTGTCTGTTTGCATGGCTGCACCGTCTGAGGTCCATGTAATTCAACATACTTGCAGGTCTCAGGTGCCCAATCAGGGAGCTGGGGGTTTTTGGGTATTTTTTGATAGGTTCGTTGGTGGGATTTGGTTGACTGGTTGTTTTGGTTTGGTTTTAGTTTTGCGTTTGGGGGTTTTCTCTCTCTCTCTCTCTCTCTTTTTTTTTTTTTTTTTTTTTTTTTTTTTTTTACCATTCCAGCTCTTTAGAAACGTGTATGGTGGGCTGAGTTCCTAGCCAGGCTGAATGTCACAACGTGGGTCTATACAGAGTTCTGAATTTCACTGTAATCAAGAGAGAAGAATTGAGAGCTTCACCCAAAGGGCAGCCACTTCTTGTGAATCATCAAACAAGGACTGCAGTAAATCAAGGGAAAAAAACACAGTTGAGATGTGATGCCCTCAAAATTCAAGGGGCTTTGGTGAGTTAATAAAAAATTTAAATGGGCATAGAGATGCTCAAACAGGTTCTTTTTTGCTGCAACTTTAATTTTTCTGCCTGTGACACTACTAGACAGATTAATTTTTTGAACTGCTTTGTTGACATGGAAGCCCAGGAACTCAATAACCCAGTGATCTCAACAAACTGTAAAGCCTCAAAATCCACTAGAAATCTTCAGGTTAACAGTGTGAAAACATAGGTAAAGGTGCAGTATGGGTAGAAAGCTGTTTCTGGTAAGGATATGCAATAAATCATCAACTGCTTGGTTCAATTCATATTCTCCATATGGATGTCACTTCGTTTTGCTGCTAGGTCTTTTGCCTGGTTTTCACTTGCATCCACAAAGTAAATATTGGCAAGTTCAGGGCTTCACATAATCAGCTTTTTGGGATCCATGTATTTGTAACGTGCTCTGTACACTCAGCTGTATATACAAATAGAAATGTCTTAACTACCACTTTTTGAGGATTAATATATAGGATGAATTACAGCTTCACACTTTTCCAGTTGGCAGTTTAAATTAGAGAATTTAGTGATTTGTATTTATGCAGATGTTTTTATGGTGCCTGATGATAAATATGAAATTGGAGTCTTACTTGGAAGAGCTTGTTCTTCTCGTTTTTAGGTTTAAAACATAGGTATGTGAAACCATGACAGGTTTTCTATGGTGGCCATGGTGGCACCAGTTTTATTAGGAGGCACCTGTTTGTTCATAGCTCTCATGCTATATTGTATTGGACTGGATTTTCCCTTGAGCTCAAATGTTACTAATGCAGGATTAAAAAATGATCCCATGTGGAAATACGAAAGCTTATGTTTTTTTCAGTCTGCTCTGGTGTTGACTGAGATGAGCAATGCGTAGGTGCTTGTGAGTCAGATGGAGAAAAGAATGCATGGGTTGCCTTTTCCCTGGCATATGCTAGCTCAGACACACCTAACACAGGGTGCCATGCCAGATTATGGCACTTTGCAGCTGCTAGGATTTCTCCTTCCTGGAAAGGATTCAAACTTACTCATTTACAGTCAGACAATCTTTCTACCATGAGGCCAAAGGAGAACAAAGGAAGTGGATATAGATCAGCCTCATTAGCAAATGATTTCTGGAGTTCACTGCAGCCACATATGAAATAAAGAGGAAGGTCTGTTTGAAAAATGCCATGAGAAATACATTAGTGGTCTGCTTTCTCAATAAATTACATTTTAAAAGGTGTTTGATATACACTATTAAACATTTCTTAGTGAAGGTAGTTGTCATTTTGGTGAATACCAAGCTCTACTGTAACTGAAGATGTGCTAAAATTTATGTCATGAATGGAGGCAAGAGATCCTTCATTCCACCTGGTTCTCATGTTGGGGTTTAGGTGTTTCTTTATGTTCCTCAGTTGAGTAGTTGAAAAGAGACTCTTGTGTTCTCCTAGGAAGCTCTGGAAGCTCACAGCAAAGGTTTGCTGTAAGATGAGTTGAACAGCGCTTTCAGAACTCTTTTTTTTTTTTTTTTTCTTTTTTAATGTGTGTGTTTCATCTAAAATCTGAAAATAGTTACTCTGGAAAGCTGTCCTTTTCAGTGTGTCGGGCTTCACGCACGGATCTGCTGTCATTTGCTATAGAGTCAGGGAAATTCCTCCTGGCTCTGTTCTGCCCTCTGGGACCCTCGCTCAGAGACCAGTAGGTGTGATTCATTCCAAGGGATAATTCTCTCTTAGGAGAGAATTTCTCCTTTCTGCTGCCAAAGCAGAACACAATATTGAAGACACTCAAAACTGAAACATAATTATTTGTGTTTTTTATGTGCCTTTACTGGCATCAAACCAGCCCATGAGAGCTTGCTTTTTGAGGATGCTGGCACCTGCAGTGGGCTACTACAAAGACTGGAGGGTAGAAGGCAAAAAAGATCAATCCAAACTTGAGCATCAACACAAAAGAGAGGAGATCTTTTATGTCCTAGAAGTATCACCTCTGTAGGAATAAAACCTATGACCTTTCTTTCTGTGACTTCTGGAAAGACTCAAATTGACAGTCTTTTTCTTTTGCTACATCAAAATAGATGGGTCTCAGAAGCCTGGTTTATCTTCTCTTTTTCTTAATCTTTTTATCCTCATGGTGTATTTTCTGTGGTACACTCAGTGAGACATCTAGTGTGTTGCACACAAGCCATTCATACTCTGTGAGAGAAATCTTTAATCCTTTGATATGTCATGGCTTTCAAGTGCCATTTACAGATGTTGCTCACTGAACTTTTGGGAGATGAATATTTTTTCACAGAGTGTAAAGATGCTCTCAGCTTGATTATGCTCTCAACTAAACTAAAAGATACACATTCTAGCTACATGAAAAATTAGGGGGGTTTTTGCCTGGTTTTCTGTGTTGACTGATTTCTACCCAGTTCAACTGAGACATGAAGAACTCTGCAAAATAAGATTTTTATAACTTTTATTAAAATAAGCTACTAGGAAGAGGAAATAAACCAAAAAATGACATAGTTGAGGCAAAGGCATCAGTCATACCAGTATCAGGAAGTCCCGCAAAGAAATTTCAATGAAACAAAATTGATTTCTCTTTCTTAATACCTAAGGAATACTTCATTCCTGAGTGTGCATATCATTAGCTAAATACTTAAAAACAAATAGGCACAATCTGTGTCCAGTCTGAAGCCTGACTGAATTACAGGGACAACATGAAAGAGCATGAGGATGGAAAGGATTCCAGACTGCTGGACAGTACAGACCTATATAGGAGGAGAGTTTTAAACAGGATGATGGTGTAGATTAACTATAAATGGGCTGGAATATCAGCCTGTATGAGGAAATCTTAGAAACTCAATATTTGATAGGATACCCTGAGGCCCAGTCTAGCCTGGGAGGTGGACTTCCCTGCATGAAAGCATCATTCGTGCCTGTATGCTGGCACAGGTATGGAAATGAATGTGGCCAGACAGGGATGCATCGTGTGCTCTGTAACACCCTGTTTGGAGAGATGGGGATAACTTACATGGACAGAAATACCATCATACAGAAGGAACTCTGTCCCCTCTGTACATGCTGGCACATCTGAAATGCAAGAGGATTTTTGGATGAGATAAGGACTAGAAAATAAGAATACGTCTGCTTTGATTAGTGCTTGGCTAAATGTAATGAGGAGGAAACACTTGCTGCAGTGCCTGAGCACTCTTTGCTCATTCAGATGGCTTGCCTTTGTTTTCTGAGAGAGGGTGAGTTTGTTCAGGTTCGCTTTCAGCAATGATGACAGGAAGACATCACAAATTACACTCCAAATTATTATGGCTAAAAATCTAGCTAATTATCTCGGTCTGAAATTAATTAAATTTCTGCCTCTTCGGGTCCTGACACAGATGCTTGTTGATAGTTTGGTTTGATTTTTTTACCTTCCCTGCTGCTCATATCTGTTTTCTGTCGGTTTGGTTCTGGATGCTGTCTGTTTTCTCCAACAGGACTTGGATGATGCATCAAACTGCTTAAAAGTCCCCTTCTCCACACACAACCACCCTGTCTTGTGACCCTGTTTTGTGTCTGAAGTGGCTAAGAGTCACCAGCCAATTGCAAGTCAGAGCGCTGTCTTGACACGTCCAGTGGTGACAGGAAATTTTTCAGGACTATATTCTGGTGCCCAGTACAAGGTTGGTCACCACAACAAACAAAACTTGCCCTGTGGCTTGAAATGCTGACCTTCCGTCACTCCTGTGCATTTGTTCTGACCTGTGAACGAACGCAGCCAAGAAATGGGCACAGACATGGTGCTGGTGTCCATCAGCCTGCTCCCAGGGCCAGGTCTCACCCTGCAGGAGCAATGGGGGGAGCTCAGAGTGGCCACCCCAGTCCTCTGCCTCTTGAGCCAGTGGACACCAGAAGTTAGTGTCCAGCTCCTGCCTGGGGATGAATGCCAGAGCTGCAGCTCCTGAGGGCAACCCAAAATGTAAGGCTTGTCACTATGGGGACAGTTGTGAGCATCAGTTTCATACTGAAGCAGCACTGTTGCAGATTGTGGGATTGATGGAACTTTCTATTGGCAGAGAGTGAAGATACATGGTCCAAACTCCTGCCACAGCCATCACCGAGGGACCTACACTTCTACGGTGGGTGATGTGCACTGAACACATGTATTGTGTCCACAGGGTACTTGAGAGGCACTTTAGCTGAAGGGATTTAAGGTTGAAGGGATCTAAAGCTAAGCTTCCCATTTTCCACAGATATTCCTATTCTTATTATAAAGAGAAGAAAGACAGTTCTTAATTCTTTCTGTTTTCTGGGTGTTGTTTTTTATTTCATTGTATAGTGTAAAGGAAAGGATGAAAGATCCACACAGCTTTAGAACACTTCCAGAGGTGGTGATTCCACCACTTTCCTGGACAGCCTATTCCAATATCTGACCACCCTTTCAGTGAAGAAATTTTTTCCTAATATCCAATGTAAGCCTTCCCAGGTGAAACTTGAGGACATTTCTTCTTGTCCTGCCTGTCACTTTTTACTTTGGAGAAGAGACAAACCCCACCTGTCTACAAGCTCCTCTCAGAGAGTTGTAAAGAGGAGTAAGGTCTTTCCTGAGCCTCCTTTTCTCCAGGAAGGGTAAATGTCAGGGATAGCACAACACTTTCCTTATAGGATACTGTGTAAGAGTCTGTAATTTTATGGAAGATTGTGTGCAGCTACCAAAGGAATTGTTGTGTGGTTTTGGTATGCCTCCAGGATTCTCTGTATTTGTAAAATGGGTGCCAGAGAATTTGTCTGTAGGCCAGAGGAAGACAAAAACTTCATTACATAGTGTGGTGTTTATTTGAGATGTTTTTAGAAAATTGCAGACAAGGGAATTTCCCCAAATATTTATACATATGTGAAAATGTAAAAGGTGTATTTTAAAAATATATATAAAAGAAAAAGCCAACAACAAACTTTAATTTATAAATAGCGAAAATATTTTGGTACACTTGGAGTTTTTGGCTTATCACAAAACAACTGTGACCTCTTCTTCCTCTTCAGAGCCTTGAGAAAAACCCTGTGTTATTACTTGAATGGCAGGAAGACCAGAGGTGACAATTCCTGCATCCACGATGGAGAGATTTGTTTCCAGCACTGGAAACTCCCTGCAACAGTCTAGTATTTTCACAATTATATTCCATGGAATGTTAGAACAGAGGCAAGCAAAGAAAGAGAAGAATTGAGTAGGAAAGTGTGGTGGAAGGAATGAAATAAAACAACAGATGGAGGATGCTCTTCATCACTACCCATCGTTACCCTATTCTGGAATGAGTTTCTTGTTTCTACACAGATTTCCTCAACCACACATGTTTCCAAGTTATGGAACTCCTTACAATCTTTCCACCAGCCCAGCCTCCAAGTTAGCCTCTACTTTTGACTTTTGGATAAATGACCTCAACATCTGATTGGAGCCTTCCATGATTTTACCAAGTATTTTCTACTTTTCCGGTTCTTTTTTCCTTTGCTCTCTAGCTCACCATATTTGAAGCATGTGGCATTGGTAGTTAAATGTAGAACACTTCAGGTGCAAACCTGAAGAAAAGAGATTGCAAGCATCTTTAGTTTATTGTTCATTTAACAATATAAGGCAAATAGGCAGAGAAGTACCAGGAGATAATATAATTTCCCATTTTGCCTGACTGCCAAAGGAGAGAAAAATATTGTTTATAATAAGGATACTGTTATAACCTACATTACAAGGTCACAGTGCATTTGCAATAATTGATTTTATGTTAATGCTATATTACAATAGATATTGGCTGATACACCAACAACCACCAAACACCATCCAAACATTTTGCTTATGCATGGTCATACGATTTGAGCCCCAAAGTCCCTGTATACCAAATAAATTTGACACCATCAATCTGTTTCACAGGTTTCTGTTGTGCTTCGCTTCGAAGATGCTTTGGTCTAGATGCAGCTGCCCAGTTAACAGCACACCAGTTCTGTTTTTCTCATGCATCTTCTCTCAGCAGCACATTTCAACAAGCACCCCAGCACGCAGAATGCACAGATGTGATGAACCAAGCAGATGAATGTCACTCAGGTAACAAAGGACTTTGCAGACTACACTTCCTGTAAAGATCCCAACTGTAATAGTAAAACTCTGTGCAGATTAGAGAAATTTAAATTAGATCTTCAGAAGTGCTGTTTTAGGATTATTTCTGCTCATGTGAGGTTCTTTTAGTATTGAAAGAATAAAGGCCCATTTGGACATTAATGAAAAAACCAAACAGATAAAAAACATATTTATTTCATATTTTATTTTGGACTACCATTCTTGGTGGCCTTGGGTGAACCCAGTAGTGGTTGCACTTATTAGGACTGCTGCTGGAACACAGTTCCCAGGTTACTTTTCTCTAAATGTTATATAGATTGGATGGTTCAAAACTTCCAGGCTTCAAACCATTGTGAAGGCAAGGCAGTTGGGAGATTTCCTTCTAAGAGAATATCTGATCCAAATTAAAATTCTTCTAGTGACTTCTTTTGATTTTTGAAGTGCCCAAATTAACATCTATATTTGATTTAAGTACAATGTAACTGAAATGTAAGTAAAATTCATTTATCTTCACTTTCATTTATGGTTACTTCTCTGAAGAGATCAAATATTCATTTACCAATGGCATTTTGAACCCAAAGGAATGTCTGATCTTGCCAGATTAATTAGCCATTTAATTTTTTTTCTGTTTTTATGATGTTTTGTCTTTTTTGAAAACACTGTTATTAACTGAGGAGAGATAAGACAGTACTCTTCCATGGTTATAACTGATAAATTTTGGTGTCCAGCAAAGTAAAAATTACTTCTACTTTTAGCTAAGCCATTGTGATCGTGTGGTCACAGTATTAATGACAGTGACTCAGGGAATAACCCTAACATCAAATTTGTCAAGTACGTGCATCAAATCCAATGTGGAGTTTCAAAGCTTGCAGATCTCATGAATCTTTACAGGTCTGTATAGTATAGAGATTCACAGAATGCAGCCAGCCTGAATTAACAAATGTTCAACTATGTTAATGTTTTGGTTCCTCTGAAGTGAATGTCTTGGTTAGCCCCATTCACTGTGGTCTGGTTTGCACTATGGAGTGATCTTGGAAAGGAAAAAATTGGTTTCCTTTGGATCCGTACCTCTGCACATCTGTGCTACAGAAGCTCATGTGATGTGCTTGCGCTGCTAAATGAGCAGCTGGTCCACGGGATCAAATTAGAGTGGGTCCAAAGGAAACTCTCATGCAATACAAACATCAGGTCCTCAGGAGCTCCTGTTGCATCATAGCACTTAATAATGTCAACACAAAGTCAGCTCAGTGTGTTGTAGCCAGACTGATTTCCCAAGTCAAATAAGGCTGCTTGGTGCCACATGTGAAGGAACAAAAATATTTGGAAAAAAACCAAACCAAAACAGCAAATGCAAATGGCCTCCTTTTAGAGGAACTTGGTCTACTTTAATAAATTCTCTATAGCTCATGCCACAGGATACCTGATCAAGTCTACAGCTGAAAATCCCAATACTGTAAGACCAAGCATAGATAGTGCTGAGTACGTGTACTGTCTCCTGCAAACACACATTTAATCTCTGGTGCAGGAGATTTAAAATTCTCCTTGCTGATCTGTTCTAGTGCTTTGTCAGCTTAAAAAGTATGCCATAAAAGAGCTCGCTTAGAGAGTCTCTGATGCAAATGAAGGCAATTTTTGTAAGGTTTTGCACATTTACTGGAATCAAATCCCTAAAGATAGGAATATAGTTATTTTGTCATCTTTCAATCTAACTTTTTGTACATCACATCTTAAATCCTTCAACCTCTCCTTTTTAATCACTGGTTTTTAAGCTATTGTCATTTCTAACAATCTACTTCAGGTTCTCAGTTTGGCTATATCTTTTTTAAAGTTCTCAATCCAGAATCTGACACAGTGTTTTGGCTGAGGCATTTTCCTAATGTATGTAATGTAGGGTACTCACTAGGGAGGGTGCTTTTCATTTAATTTCATATTATATGACATATTTTTTCTTCTAGAGTTTAATTCCTTGGCTGATGAGGACATCATTTCAATGTCAAAAACCCTTGTGAATTTTGGATATAAAAGTAGCTCTTTTTGTTTCTCAGTTCTGATTTTTAACAAAAATATTTTGGCTCTTGTTTTGTTAGCTGGCTAGATCTATGATTTCAAAGGCCTTCTTCTTCCCTTCTAGTAAAAGATAGGCATTTTATTTAGTTTTCCTTGTTCCTCCTGGACCTTGAAACAGTAGAAGATCAAAACAGAGAGGAAGCAGTAAAAAAGGTGTCTTTTGAAAGTGCTGAACTGTTGCAAAGTAACTAAGTAGAGTTCTCCATAGAAGAATATTTATAAATGTTTTTGGTTAGAATATTCACTCATAGTTGTAAACTCTACTATTTGGTGTTCATTCTTATACCTGTAAAGCCTGTCACTCTCACTCCAATAAAAGTAAAATGACACTGAAATGAGAAAAATCCTTGTCCCATTGACATCTGTGGGGATTCTGCCATGTATGTGAGTGCTTTACTCCCTCTGCTTGTGACTCAAGCTCCATATATTTGGCTTTGACATGGCATGGTTAGTCTATATGCAATTCTGCCCAAAGAACTTACCTGAAACTACTGTGTCTGAGTAGCAATTGCCACCAGTTTGGGCATTTTAGCACTGTACCCCAGTACAATTTGCCTCCATGCAACCTATGAGGTTGTTTAGATTGTATGAAAATGTTAAATTGCAGATGTATAAATTTCCACATGTAGACTTGCGATTCAGACAATTTAAGTATCTACTTCTGCCTTAAAATCTCACTTGATTTTTGGATCTGAACATGTCAATCAAAATTCTTGTACTTAGAGGTGGAGAACCAGAACAAAGTCATTCTGGAGTCATGTATTCTCAGACTCTAAAAGGAAGCCACTTTTAGGACCCAGTCTATAGCATAACTTTAACTGTTGTTTACCAGTGATGATAAATGAGTCTTGCAAAGGACTTGTAACTGAAAAGCACCCCAACAAGAACCTGGCATTGGTGACAAAAATTGCCAAGTCCTCCATTACTCTGATATTTACTGTAACTGAAGAAGTGCACCTGCTTGTGTGGATTTATTTTTAATCTTTCCTAGCTGAAACAGATGGAATTTCTGAGACACACAGCCACTGTTTAAGAGACATCTTCCCCCAGCTTTGATTACTTTGAAAAACTAAACATCTACTGGCAGAAAACAAATCCTAATTCAAAGCCTACGTACTTACGGGGCTCCTTAGTTCTCCATATCTAGCTTTTCAGAGGATTCAAGCTGCTAATACTTAAATATTTTGCAAATTAGGCCCTGAGTATCTCATTTTGCAGAGAAAAACATTCCATTTTAATTATTTGGTTGAACATGAAAGTCTGTCTAGCTCTAAGCAACCAGGCAGTCTGCAGCTCTGATTAGACACCCAAACATAAGTGTTTTGCAGCTTTGATTACTCATACAGTTAGAAAGAGTTTCTGGTTCTAATACAGAAAGATTATACTTGTAGCAAACTTCAGGCAAATATTTCATGTGAAAACAACAGAGAAGAAGGCTTATTTTCTCTTCTCAAGAGACCTGACCTGCTCTGGCCCATTTGGTGCTACACTATGGAGATGCTAAAATGCATTACTTGAAGAAAGCAATTTCTGAATTATACAGGTATTTTGCTCAGAGTTCATCTGTTTGTCTGCTGTGAAAGAGCCTGCAATAGAAACAGCCAATGTATAATCAAGAATGCTCCTTGACCAGTCCGCATGCTGAGCCATTCAAGAAGCAGTGGCAGCTAAAGGGAGGGAAAGGGAGCGGGAAATGGTACATGTTGTGATGGACTCTGGTATCTTTAAGGCCTTGGGGACCTCGGTCCAGAGACTTGTCTACTCAGTTTGCAAGTTCTGAACCATGTTCTTGATACAAAATTCAGATTAAAAAATATTTCTTATCAAACTTTATCTTCCAATTTCATGTGGTATTATTAAAAGAGATATAGTGTAGTGCAATCTTCTTGTTTCCCTTGCTCCAACACTTTGCATTTCTGAAACTACTCATTCTGAAAGGCAAATTCTGTGCTACAGAAACTTTTCACTGATTTCTTTCATTTCTACTACTAGCTGGATCAACTGAAGGAATAACTGCTTTATGCATAAGTAATCAATACTGTTTCTTTCAACCAACTTCTGAAACTTAATAAAATCTCAAACCAATTTTAACCTATTTCTATTTATTTGTGGGATTCATGGTGAGAGATGTAGAAGCAGAAGGTGGTTTTACCTTTTCCTTCCGTTCCTGATCAGTAAAATATTACTCTAATTTCCTCAAAGGAGGGACTATGAAAAATGACATTCTAAAGATTGGAGCAATGATGGATTAGTTTGGTACAGCTCCTACCCAGGCTGACATTCTCTCTTTGTGTCACAAAAATTAGATTTCAAACCCCTTAGTCATTCTGCAAAAGATGTCACAGTAACACACCACTTCGATCTTTACCCTGGTTTATAATTTAATTGATGAGAAAATTTCCCTATTTCTCCCTCAGTACTTGTTTTTCCTTTACAGACATGTTACCTGTGGATAATAAGCAGCAGGGTGGCTGTACTGATGATAGCACTTCTATTACTCCTTTCCCAAAAGAGCTTTGCAAACATTAAGTACTCAAACCTCATAAAGACACAGTCTCTGTTAATGCCAAATATTTGTTGTTTTACCATACAGTTTGCAGCTCATGTATTAGCCTCTTCCAGACATGTTATTTGGTAAACAATAATTAAGGAACCAAAGAAAATAAGTTAAATAGAATCCAGGATATAAAGAAATGCTCTATGCAGCCTCTCTAGGTAGTGAAAGCTTCCCTGAAAATGAATGAACAAACTGGGAGAAATTCCTGTTGGAAATAATCCAAAGACACTGAGAAGACTGGAAATTTTAACTGCAAGAAGAATTTATGTTCAAATGCAACTGCCTCATCTGGCATCAGGGAAACTCTCCAAGAAGCTGATTTCTTCAGGATCTTTGCACTGACAGGGCTCCCTCTTCACTGCCCCCACCACGGGGGCCTGTGCCAATGCCTCAGCAGCAGACTTTGCCTTGTGGCATGGGACCGAGGGGCATGGGCAACCTTGCCACTGCAGCCCTCCTTGTGCTGGCAGATCCAGTTTGGGGCTGAGGATGGATGCAGCAAGCTGCCTATATGTCTGGTTATAAATGTGTTGTGCCTTCATCATGGGCATATCTCAGCCTCTCCGTGCCTGTGCTGTGACAATAAGTGCAGCCAAGATCATGAGCTTCTCAGAGATCGTGATAACCAGATTATAGAACATCAGAGCAGCACTCATGGAAATAAATGCTCAAACAGATTTTTGCATGGGTGTTTCCATAAAGATTCACTGATTCTTACAACCATAGTGGTAAAGATCACAGATTGCAGGACAATGTCCCTGCAATGTCCTTACTGATGCCAAAATCAAGAGGGCAGCATCGCTCATGAAACTGAGGCTGTGATTTACCAGAGGCATGTACCTGTGAAGTGTAAGCCTTGTACAAAGTCAGTCTCTTAAAATAACAGCTTCACAAAGGGGATATTCTGGAGAGCAGCAGGGACACTTGGCTTGTGGAGACTTGTGCTTGTTTTTATGGGTCCCAAAAGTTTCCCTATTTTGTGTTAGTGAACAAAGGAAACCAACCAAAGTCAGAAATCAAACTTCAACCCCCTCCCAGCCACAAACCATCAAATGGGATTTGCAGCATGAACAGGACAGTGAGGGATAATAAATGGCCTAGAGGAAAAAGGAGAGGATGCATGAGATAGCTTCCTTTGGGGGAAAAATAAAAATGAATCCTTCTGAACAGACTAGAGAGGAAAATACCTTCACTGAAAAGTCTAGAGATTGAATCCCTGCTGCAGAGCTCAGAGATTACAAGTTGGTCATTTCTTTTACTGGTGTCAATGTATGTGGATTACACACACTGTTAATGGACCCATATTTTAGTGATCAGCCTTACAAGATATACATTATAAATTTAGTTTTAGCTACTTTGCTGATGGCAGCTGTCCTACATTTCCTGTGTGTTCACTTGGAGTTCCTGAGAGATATCTCTTCAAAGAGTGTCTTTTGAGTATTGAAATAGAAGGAATTAAAAGAATTTATTTCCCATTGGAGGTATTTTTCAATGCAGTCTTTTATTCCCCACTGTGCATCTAATATACTCATGTAGACTTGCTGCTTCTGGCATAGTCTTAGAGATTAGATTTTTGATATACTGACAGAAGTCCAGCTATTTTGCTGAAATCATAATCAGAAAAATCTGACTTCAGACATCTCTCATTAAGTGGGAAGAGAAAATTCATTCCAGTATTTTCTTACTGTGACAACTCTGTTTTTGTTAAAATGTAAGACTAAATCTTGAAGGGGGGTTATTTTCTTCCCTTACCCCAGTAATAAGACATGGCCAACTTCTCAAGCCTGATGGAATCTTAGTCCAAAACAGAGTTCATCTATTGCTTGCTATAGGCATCTGAAAAATAGTGGTGCCATTGCTGGTAGCACCATAACTCCTCTGTTATCCGTGAGCACTGCAGCACTTTCATGACAGCCGGCACTGGACAGGGGGAGGGAGGGGATGCATTATCTGCAAAGGCACTGTCTCCTTGTGGGTAGTGGTGATGCTTCCCTGTGCAGTGAGGGGTCTCAGGAAGGGGTCATGACCTCAAGAGCTGATGTGCATGATCAGGGTGGAGCTGTTCTGTGCTTTCCTTGGCAGAAAATACAGTGGTATGCTTTTTGTGCCATAGGCATCAACTGGAGGTGTGAGCTTGACCTATGGTGTGGAAAGTGAAGTGGATTAATCTCATTGAAATAAGATTTAAAAAATAAATTCATAATTAACTAGCCAATGCTGCTCTGCAAAGCTTTTAAGCACACAGATGTCACTAAGCCTATGCTTGTGTTGATGAATTTGGGGGTAGAAAGAGTTTTAATGGCACTTCAGCACAAATTTGGAATCTTTGAGAGAGGCATTTACAAAACTGTAATTATTTAGTGACATTAGATACCATTTACCCCTTCTATACTGTTTTTTAACAATGTTCAGTTGGTCTTCTCTCTTTGCAGTGTACTGATCATTTCTCTTGTTCTTTTACTAGCTTTTGTTTTAAACTGCAAACAGTATAAAACACTTATTCTATGAAAAATGTAATTCCATATTATAGTAAAGTTTATTTTCTTATTCTTAATTATAGCACAGAATAATATTTGTAGGGAGAAGTAATATCTTTCATTAGTCCATCTAGTCTCATTCAAGAAAAGGGACAAATTTTCTAGAACGCAAATCCAATTTCAGATCTGGATGTGAAGGGCGAAATTGCTGGCAGAGAACAAAGCAACTGCTTTGAGTTTAAATTTATTATAGACATTGGGCAGAAGCTTTTGGAGAAGAGGCCTCATAAATAAAAGATAGTAAAACCATTTAGTTTACATGAAGGAGAGTGGCTGTGCCTATGCTAACACTCGAACTAGACCACCATCTGTTCACTAGCTTCAGACGCAACAGGCACCACATGGTCCGTGCCTGTACTGCACACATTCTTTTACCCTCTCCGAGAGAGTGGCAACACACAAAGTACTTATTTGGAATATTGCCAGGCCAGGCTAACTCCCATGCTTTCCCTGTAAGAGTGTCACTTGCCAGGTGCTATATGTGCTCCAGAAACTGTACAACACCTTAACAGTGTCAGTGGCAGCAGAACAGTGTCCATCCCGAGCTGCAGCTTAATTCACTGCTATTCACTACATGCAATTATTACCTGCAGAATAGTATTCCTTGGCACCAAAATATTTAAGAAGCCAAAATAGAAGTAACCTATTGAACTTCAGTCTGACACTCCAGAATGTCATAGCACTGGGGAAAGTAAGCTAAAGATTATAATTTAGAAAAATGCAATCTTCCTGTCTGAGCTCACTCCATGGCCCCGTATGTTGTCTAGTACATCAGACAAAGCAGTCTCTTTCAAGCATCTTGTCACATGCTATTTTAGTGTAACAGCAACAGCTTTTGAAGTTTCTTTGATATGCAACATTACTAGACATGATCTCTAAAAAATTAGACTAGCCTGTTCTCACTGCAGTAGAGACATGGCCATCTGCCACTCCCACACATCTACTGTATCCTCTCACAGTGTTGCTCACACTTTTAATTGTTTTTCAGCATAAACAGGGTAGGATTTAGTACTATATTTTAAAATTTCATGTTTACATCATAAGGAGTCAATTTTGAAGAGGCTTTCTCCCATCTTTCCCCATTTCATTTCTAAATGTGTGTCCTATGCCCTAAATAACTTACCTACCCTTTGTAATTTCTGCTAATTGTCCTTCTGAATGACAATGTCTGACTGAACGCAGCATGATCTGCCTTTCAAGAGACCATAAATCCTTCCATAATTCCTTTCTAAATGTGTTTTGCTGTATTTCAGATAAAAACCTGTGGCATATGAGACAAATTTGTTATCCCAATTTTTTCTCAGACACTGGGAGCTGCCTCATGTTATTGTTTTCTTTCATGTAATTATTGTCCAGAACTTGGGAAAAAAAATTCAATTTGTAATCAACAGGGATTTGTTTCATTGTTACAGGATCTCTTTCTGCTGTGAACCTGGCAGCAGACTTGCATAATTACATGCTGAAATTGATATAAACTCAAAATATACCTGTGATAGAGAGATTTCTTACCTCACAAATGGTCCTTGTTGGATGGATGCCTCTTATTTTAGATGCTACTTGTTTTCTGTTCTATATTTTATTGGAAGCTGTGAGTTACATGAAGCTTTAGGGTGGAAGTCTCTTATTATAGTTTTATTTTCATTATTCCCTATTTAGATATATCCAAGATACAGGATATAAATAGTTGTTATCAATGAGAAGGAACATTCATCTACTGTACACACAATAGAAGTTTATCATATGAAATTGCTATTATTTTCCATGGTTTGTGGTATTCTGTCTGTTTATCCCACACTTTAGCCTTGGTAGACCAAGAGCTTTTCTCTTCTGCCTGGCTGGATCCTAAATGTGTGCAGATCAGAAATCCCTCACTGACAGAACACTGCACACTCAGGGTACAGCACTCTCAGCACAGCTGCGGTTTTGCTTTCCCTTAATTTTTCCCCACTGAAATCAAGTGCTGAAAGAGACTCCAAATGCTCGAGAAGGGCTGATGAGTTCTGATGAAAGAGGAATGCTCCATCAGGCAGTTACAATTTGTGTGGTGTTGGGTGTTGCATTATATCACAGTTTTGCTTTTGGAAAGCCCATCCAGTGGTGAGCGTAAGCTCGTGTATTTCAGGAGGGAAATTCAGTGAGATGTAGGAAAAGACTTGTAGCTCCAAGTGGCTGAATGGTGCCAAGGCCCTCAGAACCCCAGCTGGAGCCAGAACTCCACCAGACACTGGTGTCCTGCCCCACACTGTTGAGCATTTCCTCCCCACCAGATGCCCAGTGACCTTGGCTGAGACCAGGATGTGTCTGCTGCAATGCTCTGCTCAGCTCTATACATCAAATCATCAGTACAAGCTCATGTATTATAAACTTTATAAAAAATCTCAAAACAATTAGAAATATCATCACTTTCACTTGCAATAAAAGAGCGAGTAATGCAATATACTTCAGAGGAATGGAACAATTATACATCTTCACCAAATAAAAAGAGTTCATCTGAGTGGTAGCAAATAAACACTCAGTTGATATGATCTAGAGCTGTTAGGGAAAGCTCAGTGAGGTTTGTGGGGCAGAACTTAAGCTTGACTTAACAACCTTTCTGGGACATCTACAATGTTTCATCACACTCACAATGAACCAATAAACATTTTTTTTCCTAATGTTTAAGTGGAATTTGCTGTGTTTCAATTTGTCTCCATTGCCTCTTACCCTCTCCCTGGGCACTGCTGAAAAGTTTTGGAGCTTCTCTCCATCAGGTATTTATACATGCTGGCAAGATCTCCCTGAGCCTGCTCCTGTCCAGGTTGAGCTGTCTCAGCCTCTCCTCACATACCAGATGCTCCAGTTCCTTCATCATCTCTGTGGACCTGCACTGGACTCATCCTAGTATGTCCATGTCTCTCCTGTACTGAGAGGTGCAGCACAGTCCCACAGTACTCCAGATGTATCTCACTGGGGGTGAGCAGAGGGGAAGGATCAGGTATGTCCCTCGACCTGCTGGCAACGCTCTGTCTAGTGCAGCCCAAGAGGTGCATGACTGCCTTTTCTGCCTCATGGTCAATATGTTCACCAGGACCTGAAATGCCTCATATGTACAGAGCTGCTCTCCAGCTGGTCAGCCCTCACCATGTACTAATGTATGGGGTTATCCAGCCCCATGGAGACAACTTGAACAATTAAAATATTAGGAAACCTACTACATGGGATTCACAAAAGTCAGCAAGATCTGACTGGAAATTGAGCCCTCTGTCTTTATTATTGGTGATAGAACATTTCCCCAAAAAATGAGAGACAAGCATTTGGCTTTAGTCTAGGCTGTAGGGAATTTAGCCCTTGTGTATATCCTGATTCCCAGGACACTGAGTTTCCTATGCATTGCCTTGAGGAAAATCTAAGCAGACCAAGTAATTCCACTCATCCTCTTGAGGCTGGGTCCAAGCACAAGTGGCTGACATCACCAGGAAAGCAAGGCTGTACCCGGCAAGTACAGGAATCAACTACACTCATTGTGGTCAGCAAAGAACAAAATGGTTTCTGGTCTCTGTCTCTACTCCCGAGATGTGGGGGGAGGGGTGGGTGTTTTTTTTTTTTTTGGTTTTCTCTTTTTTTTTTTGGTGGTTTGTTTTTTTTTTTTGGTGGTTTGGTTTTTGTGTGCGTGTGTGTGTTTTTGGGTTTGTTGTTTTTTCTTTTTGTCTGGAGTTTTTCTGGTTTGGTTTAATTTTGTTTAATGTTGTCCAACACAAAATGTATCAATAATCCTTGTAGCAGGGACAAGGATGCACATTAATCCTTCCCATTTAAGCACTATAACTACTGCTAGACTACTGCCAAACTTCACTTCCTTCAGGAAACAAAGCTTACTCTTTTTTTGGGATGTTCATTCTCCTACAGGTGGCAAAGGATGTTATTATGCTTTCCATCCATTGCCAAGAACAGCAAGACAAAAGGTATGTATTCAAGCAGTTGATAGAAAAATTAAAATTGCAGCATAATTATCTTGCTCCATGTTTTATTAGAGTAACAACAGAAATCCATCACAAATTAACCTCGACATCAAAGAATTAAAAAGTTCTTCTTTTGAACAAAAATTGTTCTACATTTGTCAGTAATATGTTTCTCCAAACAATTTCACAATCATTATAATAAACAAATGTTTAAACCACATGCAGTGACAGAATGACATCAGAATTACTCTGGTTAGGTGAAAAAGACATTCCTTCTAAACCAGTTGATCTTACATGGTTTGTGGGAATTCACATTTCCAGGATTCAGCTCTCAAAATAAGGAATTCTAGAATCCAAATCACTTTGGATGGGCCAATTCACTGGTGTTTGTGGTATCAGTATTAATGAAGGAATCAGGGGAAAACAAAACATCAAATAAACAATTCTGTCTGAAGAAGACATAACAAAATACTGAAAGGTCATTTTCAAATTTCACTGCAATTTGTAGCAAACGAAATTACTGTAAACACACAATGAAGAAATGAATAAGCACAACCAACATTACTGAAACAACAATTTAGCTTTGCACACTCTTGAAATAATTTCCATGGTGGCAATGCTCAGATCTGGGGGTTTTTTTGGTAGGTTGTTTTGTTTGTTTGTTTTTTAAATAGCTTTAAAAAACCAAACAAACAATCAAGAAAGCTTTGTCTACTTGCAAAGGCCAAGTAACTGATCTGAGCCTGTGTAGCTGAGTTGTTACAGCAGCTGCTCCTGAAGTAGGATCAGTCCTTCAGTTCATTTTGTGGGCTAATTGTTTTTGAAGGGATGCTAATGAGACCTGTATCATTTGACTTGTGCCATTTACTTCCACGAGAGTGTCATAAACCCCTTCACAATACATTGGAACTGCTTTGATGTATTTGATATATCCTTAACTTTGACCTCAGAGAGTTCATGTGATAATTCAAACCAAATTGTGTTTTACATACACCTGGCCTTTCTCATCTGGAGAATTTCCTAACACAGAACCTTCTAAATCTCAGTATTTCACCAAGGAAGCAGTGTAGCTCCAGAAGCCAGATATTACAGCAGTATCTCTTCTTTTACATTCTGGGTAAAGTTCCAAATAAAAGTGCAATTAAGAATGCAATCTCTTACATCAAAGACATGAAATAAGGATATAGACATGGATTCAATATTGCTACCAATCAGACATTTTTTTTCGAGCTAAACATTGCAAAGGAATTTACTATCCACAAAATAAATATATAAAGATAAATAGTTATATTACTGCAGTCAGTAGTCTCTTTCACTTCTAGCAAAAGAAGTTTGATATAATTATCAATAAATTTAAAACCACACAATTTTTTTTAAATAAACACATGCCCAAATATCTAATTTACAACATCTAGGTACAAGAATAAAGGTTGATTGTTGTTATATACACAAAGGCAAACACAGAAATAAATCTAAAATCACATTAGCATGATACCTAACAAAGTTTCATAGTGTTGGCTGTGAGAATCAGTATATAATTAGCATGGATTTCATAATTAGCATCAATATAGACAGCCACATCACATTATAAGTTAAAATCACACCTTAACTTAAATCTACAATTTTAAATATTGCATTTCTGCACACATTTTTGCAAGCACAATTATTTCTGTTTGCACAAATAAATATCAGAATGAAATAATTCCATTTCATTTGTCATTCCAAGTGATGGTGTATACAAAATCACTGACATAGATTTTAGCCCTTGATGAAACATCCCTAAGAATATGAACTTAAATACCACACCTAAGCATCTGAAATTAAGATTAAAAAAAATAAAAATAAAAGGAACTATGGAAAAGAGGCTGAGAAAGCAGAAAGATACTTTTTGAGCAAAAAGGCAAAAGGCTAAATAAAGGAGTGAATTGACTTCTGGTATTGTCAGCCTATAAAAGCTGTAGCTCAGTCTGTGTTCTGAAAAGAGTTGAGATAAAAGCATAAGTTTGTGTTACTGTTATTATATGAATACTGAGCTCAGTTCTTACCCAGCTGGTTTTGCTCCTCTCCTGACAGCCAGGTTTCTGTGGAGCGTACTCTTTACCTGCTGCTAGTCCTGCACATCTGCTCACTTTTTAAGTACAAAAAGAAACTACTTCTAGCAATTTTTTAGAAAGTCTGGAAAGCAGGGCCTGCTCTGAAATGTGCCTGACTGAAAACAGCATGTGAAGAACAAAAGGATTTCCAGGCACCATCTCCACCAGTGGCCACCTCCACACCCTCTCCCTCCAGCTCAGACTTGGGGATCAACTTTTATCAGCTCCAAGCAGTGCTGGCTTGTGGACATAGAGGCTTTGCTCAGTCAGGTATAGGAACTTGATTTTGCTTTGAATATATCTCTTGGCTAAGCAAACATAAATTCTTGTGTAAGGTTCCCAGATAATTTAATTTCTCTGCGACAGGTGCTTTGGAGGAAACATTACACAGGTTGTAGTACCTCTCCTTGAGTTGAACTCGTGGTGACAAACTGTAAGTTTAAACAAGCATGAGCAGTAAAAAGACATAGAACATTCAAAGCGTATGTTACAGCTACAGAATTGTATTTGAGATATAATTGCTAGGTACTAACTCAAGAATACATTGGTATGCCTCTCTGAGACTCTTGAATCCCAGCTAACTTTGCCACTTGGCTGCCATGTGACCTTGTCATTTTAGTTCTTCCCTATTAATTCAAAAGCAGTTTGGACATGCCCCTTCCAGTCATGTGGGTATTCAGATGCCACAGTGATGGAATATCTGCACAGAAACAGACCCCACTGCATGTGCCTGGTGGCCTGTGCTGCTCAGGCAGACAAGCTGGCAAGCCTCAGCCCCCCATAAATAAGGAAGAGCCCCTGTGCAGAGGACTTAGGAAAGATTGCCACAAGCCTGCATTGATTCCACCACTGCCTCTGCTTCAGCCAAAGCTGTGCCAGATCCAAGAAGTTGGTCACACCTATATTACTGGTTAAAACAACCTTGCTGTTGGTCCCTTCCTTGCCCTTATCATCACTCTGCCAATCTAGACAGTGCCTGTGGAGCTTTGCGAAGCTAAAACAGCAAGGATGCAGGCAGAGCAGGGTACAGACCATTCACAGAATCACAAAATCACAGAATGGGTGAGGCTTGAAAGGACCACAGTGGGTCATCTGGTCCAACCTCTCTGCTCAAGCAGGGTCATTCTGGAGCACATGACACAGGATTGAATCCAGATTCTGGAATATCTCCAGTGAGGGAGACTCCACAATGCCTCTGGGCAACCTGTTCACTTCCTTCTTGCCATGCAGAGACTCTTTTAGAGTCTTTTGGATGCAGCAGACACAGGTTCACAGTTCACAAGTCTAACACCTAAATCTAAGGTCTATCAGGGTAATTTTAGTTCTCTTTAAATTTTCAAAATTAAAAAAAAAATTAAAGAGGAAGCAGTGGGGTATGCAAAGGAATACTGGATAGGAAAGCCTTACAATGCTGGATGGGCTACCTTTTCATCCCTCACTGAATAGTTTTTTTACTAAAACAGAAAGGTTCTTTTTACAGGTTTTTAAATGTCATCTACAAAAGCTGCTCAAAATGTTCATTACAAACAAGGCACCTTCTTGAGTTTCTGTTACTGCTGCACAGAAATGGGAAGATATAATTCTGGCAAGAACAAGAGCTGGTCTAGAGCAAAGCCAAAGCAGAACATGATGTTTTGTCTGCAGCTACAGCAGGTAGACTGTGGCCTCAGGCTGCTTATCATGGGCCTGTGTGGGAAGAGCATGGAAGCCACTATGCTGGCAAGTGAAAAACCACAGTGACTTCTCTTATTCTCTTTCGACAAGAATTTATGTCCTAAAGTATTCTAATAGATAAGCTTCAAGACAAAAAATGTTAAAGGTGTCATTTTTCACTGAATTTTCCTCTTTTCCCTAGACATTATCTGTATTGAAGCTATAACTCCCCTGCAGTGCTGTTAGACAAAATTACTATTGAACCAAGATAAAAGGAACTGGTAAAAGCCTGTCCAATACTCTTTGATACCCATAAATTCTGACAGAATTCAGTAGTAGTTGAGTCTTACATTTAAAGTGGTACACCTATAAACCAGATTGCTGAAAAAAATAATATATTTTAAAAGCTTCCTGCTGACTTTTTGTTTATTGGCCAGTGCAAAATCATTCAATGGTCTTCCTATTTCATGCTGCTCAAGATAAAAATAAATCAGTGAAAGATTTTCCACTCTTTGCCATCAGATACCTGTTTACTGACATGTGCTATGATGCCCACAATTAGATGTGCACTGATGTGGGATGAGGGAGTCACTGGCAGGTAATTACTGTCACTGGTGGTTCTGGCTGTTGTTGGATAGGCCCTGCTGGTACTGCCCAGCACAGCCACGCAGAAGGGCAGCAACTCTCCTCACCTCTCAGCTTCACTAGGAGTATCAACCACTGCCCAGCTCTGCATCTGTTTGCATGTCCCAGGAAGCTTTGCTCTTTCTAAGAATGCAGACGACTCTTCAGCCAGTTAATGAGACAAAGGATTTGGGTATTCCACTGAAGACAACTCACCTTCACGAAGTTGTTTTATTAAGTGCTTTATTCAGTGAGCCTCAGTAGTACATTCTTTTTGTTCACCAAGGGGCTGTTTTCTCTTCTAGGGCACAGGCAGATATGTAGACATAAATGGCAAACCCTGCAATTCTTTGAGCAGAAGTGTCTTTACATTTCATACAATTCAGTAGGAACAAGCATCCAAAGGTCTTATATGACTGTGTACAAAAGAACAAGGTGAGCCTCAGGCCTGAAAATTAAGAGAGAAGAGGCAAGCTGAAAAAAAATATTTTTCATTCTCATGTCATCTGCGAAAACAAATAAAAACCAAGCCTCTCTGTGGATCATCTATATTTTTAAGATCTAAAGTGTATGGGTTTACAAACAGCATCTAAGCACTGTAAAAAGCATCATGAAATCAGTAACATGCATCATCATGTAGAAAAGAGCTGGGTTAGAGAGAAGTGCTACACATGGGGATGCTGCTGCTGGCATGGAAGTGACTGGGGCTTTCAGCACTCTCAGGACCGGAGTGCTGGTGTGTGAGCTGTGTCTTCTCTTAGGACCAGCTGTGTGGTAGCACAGGGCTAGCTAAGCCCCAGCTGGTGCCAGGGGGTGAGGCACAAGAAAATGCCCATTTCCCTCCCTACAGGCATCCACATCATGCCTGGAGGAATCACTGGGCTCAGACACCAACATACCCTCCTGACAGATATGTCCAGGAGGCACCGTGCCCACACACCACTTTCTGATGCTCCACTGTTGCCCTTGGCTCCTCAGAAAACAAGGCTTAACCTGCATGTTTCTCCTCATCCTTTCCCATGCTGCAGATCCTGCAGTTCCTATCATGCTTGGCACATGGCATTTTGAAAGCATTACTTTCCAGACCCAGGCAGTTCTCCCTCCCTGCCATGCCCTGTCCGGTGCATAGCCTGTCACCGTCAGCCTTTCCCAGCCCTCCTTGTTGTTGCCCCTGCTGAAAGCTATCCCAGCACAGCCCCATGCCCAGTAATATGCTCTGGTTTACGAGGACCCTAAACAAAACACTGAAATGTTACCTCAGATGACAAACACTTATCACCAAGGGACAATTTTGCAGAGGCCAGGTAGGTATTGGTGACAGTAATATCTTCCAGCTCAGTGCTGAAGTGATCGGAATCTTTGACGATGTTATAATTTAGGGCCATGCTGTAACCGGCAGGTTTCTTCTCCTGTTTCTGTTGGTAGTTGCAGAGTTTCTTGAAGGCTGCTCTGAATTTCTGGGACATGAGATTGTAAATTACAGGGTTGATGGCACTGTTTAAATAAATACAAATTCTGCAAAATAGCAGGAACCAGTTTTCTTGGAAGGGTCTGGAGAGAAAGGAATTGACCACAACCAATGTGCGGTAGGGCATCCATAGGAATGCAAATAGGATCACTACCACAGCCAGCATCTTGGTGACCTGGGGGAACACAGAGATAGACAGAGGAGGGCAGAAGTTTAGTACTCACCTTTGAATCAACATGTGGATTCCTACACCTCTAGGGCCAAAGCAAAACTATAGATAGACCCTTCAGTAAGAATTTCTGGTGAATATTTGATTCAGAAAGATTTTCTAAAGTAAGTTCAATATTCTTTCTAGTTTTTGTTAAATTTCTCTTTCCAGGTGATACCCCAGTAAGCTAATTGTTGTAGATCTTAGACTTTTCAACTTCTCACACTGGAAGGAGGTGTTGACTCAAATGGGAAAAAAAAAAATCTAGACTAATTTTTTTTCAAACACATTAGATCTCCTACTTTAGACTAATACAGTGTGTAGAGTAATTGAACCTGAAGCCTTTTTAGTTTATCTAGTTTAACAATCACCCTAAAACCAAAGCCAAAAATAATAATAATTAAAAAAAAAAGAATTCTATTCTTCAAATCCTCAATACTTAATTAGATCTTCATTATTTGATGTTTACTTTGAAATGTCAATTAGAGTTTATAGAGCCAGGAAAAAAAAGAGTTATTAATAAAACTTGATTGTTATAAGAATGCTTTTCTATTGCATAAATTTGTTTTGAATAGAGAAAGAAAAAAAAACAACCCTTGGGAATAGCCAGCATAGCTGACATGAAGTGAACATCAAATACTAAACAAAAAAAAAAAAAAAATAGAGAAACCCACTCTAAAAAGAGTCTTTATCTTGTAAATAATTTCATTCTAGTGTATATGTTATTGATTAGTCTCTAGATTAAAGAAAGTTTGAAACATGTTAATAAACACAACAGAAAGTACAGTGAGATGTGACAGTGGGATGGTGCAACGGCACTGCTCATGCAAGTCAGGACATGACTTGGTTAGCTGTGTGAATTGGAAAGCATTGGTAAAGATTTTTTTGTGAGCTACAACTCCTTCATTTGATAGTGTTTTGTGTGGGGGGGGGTTGTTACCATTTGCCTTGACATAAACCTTCTGGTGCCTATTGACAGATTAGTTTAAAGAACTTCTTTTTCCTTTTGCTTTATTTCTGCTTTCCAACTATCTGAAGTTAAACTTCAGTGAAGCAGCAACTCCTGTAACCACAGGATGCAGGATATGTTCTGCCTGTATATGGGTTTTTATTTCATGTACATGTATCCTCACAGAAAGGGTAGATGTAAATTGACAAGGGCTTCAAGAGGGGGACAGACAGGTAGGTAACTCCAGTAAGATTCCTCACAAACACATGCTAGTTTTAGAAGTGCGTTTTAGTTTGAAGTTATAAGAGAGTATATAATTCTCTTGTCTTCTGATCAGATAACTCATTATATAGAAACCTGCCACTTCATTGCCTATTGAATGTATTTCCGTCATCTATCTAGAAAGACACATACACATAAGCCAATTTGTTGCTTTTGTTATACATATTATGATAAAGAATTTGATGAAGAGCAAGTTACTCTACAAAATGATGCATTTTATCTGCCTGTCTTTAAATGTACATATTCAAAGGCTGCAATTTCATCTTTTAATTCTCCTCCCTTCACCCTCACTTTTTATTTTCCTACAGCTGTGTTTGGTAGGAATAAAAAATGAGACTGAGAAATACTATCAACTTTTTTTTGTCACCTGATACATTTCATCATGACTTACAGACTGTTTTTTTCTAGTTTTCTGTGCACAGTCATTATAATAGAGCAAAATGCAAATGTGAATGCCCCAGGTAGCTCAAGAGATGATCTTTCCTTATCTCCAAACCACTTCTAAAGCAGCAGTTCCTGTGAACAAGACAGCAAGGACTGAGGCGACTCAGTACTAACTTGCTCTGCCTCAGAAAATCTCAGTACTCCTTATCTCCACTTCTCCTCACTCCAGCTCAGCTCCATTCCATGCTGAGCAAATCCATTCAATGGTGAATAATCATTCATCATGGAAAATAATCCATATTTAAAGAAAGAAAGTGACTATTTGTGGAGCTTGGATGAACAATGGGACTGAGCCCAACTAACAGATGTGTTGCATCCAGTCAGGAATTCAGTGGATAATAGTCTGTACAGGCATCAGAGTACTTTACTATCAGAAGTTCTTCAGGGCACTTTGTTACTATCATTAACAATTTATATTTCTCCTGAGCATGTCTTTAAGGAAAAATCGCTCAGAGAATGACTCACAGTGTTGCAGCTGTCAGCTTGAATCCCGGACTAGAAGTAAATTGTGTCAAGGAGGGGATATTTCAAAGACACACAATTAACACTGCACAGCAATGAAAAAAAGGCTGTTATTCCTCAAGTGATTGTGTCCCATATACCTCAAATATATATTTGTGTGTGTGTGTGTGTGTGTGTGTGTACAATGCAAACTATAAGCTGAATTTATGTATACTGGCATCTTGATGTACATTTTCCATCTATCTAGCATCACTAGCTTCTACTGCTGTGATAGTTCAGTTTACTGAGGCTGTAATTTGACAGTGTATTAAAACTGGCTCTTAACACTAGATAAAAGATGCCATGGTCGCAGTACAAACTGTCCTGAGCTGAGACCAAATCAGTCTGCAGGTTTGAGTGTGTTTTAAAATGCCAAGACATTAGCTTTGCACTGTCAGGCTTTAAGCCAAGTCAGACGTTTTCTTGCAGTACTCAGACTCCAAAATTTTCTGGTCTTGACCTAAACTGAAGCCAAAGTAACATGTAACTTCAGCAAAAAAGCAATCCTACTCTCACCTCCCTCCTTGTGCTGGGCCCAAACGTGAGGGTGTGGTTCAGGTCAGGCTCCTGGTGCAGCTTAAAATTAAGCATTTCTCTGTAGAGTTGTTTTTTTGGTTTCTCAGGTCAATTACCCAAGTCATGTACCCACATATTCCACAGCCAGTGTAGGAGAAGAGGCAGAATACATGGACAGCACTTCTTTGGTGGCACCTCTTGGTGGTTCAGTCAGTGCAGGGCAATGAGGAGAATTCTCTATAATTTTAAACTCCCTGAAGTGCAGATCCTTCCAAAGCTGCCAGAAATAACAAATCTGGCACAACCTCTCTATTCTGTCAGGCAGAAATTCAGCCTCCTGATCCAGTCATGGTTGTGTGTCTGACATACCCTGTGAGGCTCTGAGTTCAGTCAGTTATTTGCTCATTGGTAAATCCTCCCTATATTGGCTCTAGCAGCAGCGGTTCTTCATGCTCAGCTACCTCAGAGGTTGACCTGTGTGCAAATGACAGACGCTCATAGGATGTGTTCTGGCAAGGCTCACTTTGCCCCCAGCATAGCCAAAGGGTTTGTCTCCCCACTGCAGGCTGATGTACCACTCAGGGCTTCTGACCCAAAGATGCTGCAAGCATGCCCTGGACTTATATCTCACCTGAATTTGCTTTACAGATGAACCTAGCATCTAACATGAGTTAGGCCAGAGCTGTTTTCTTATCCACACCAAAAATCTTTACTGGAATGGATGGGGCTGTACAGAAAGAGTTTAGAGGAAATTTTGGTCCACTTTATTTAAGTAAACTGCCATATCTTTTTTCAAATCACTTCTTATGAAACAGAACTAAACAGCATTTGGGAGTGGGATTTGACATCAGTGGAGTGCTAAGAGAACAAACTTTTAAAGAACATGCTTTTATTACCCACAAGCATACACCAAAGCTTCCTGAAAGCAGCAACATTAGCATCCTCATTCATTGCTCAGGTGAAGGCAAGCATACACTGATTGTTCTTTTTTTTGTGCATGTGTGCTGCATATCCTATGCTCAGAGTATAAATTATTCTTAGGGAGATGGAAAAGATGATAAAAAAGCTTTGAGCAAATCTAGTTTATTTCAAATTTCAAGTGTAGTTTGAATGTGCAACAAAGTGCTTGAGATTGAATATGGTGCTGGCTGCATATGAACACTCTTCAAACCCCGTCTTTTTATTTCTGAGAATGTTCTAACAAGTATTTAAAATGTATTTTACTAAATAGATCCCCAATATTTTAATTCTGAACTGTTCTCCTATTCCTTCCTACTCCTAAAACTTGTCGTTCTAAGAAAGTCCTTTTATTAGACATTTCCATTACCATTGCACTCACAGTTTGGTAGTTGCTTGCTTCTCCTTTGAACACTGATCTTTCTTACATTGACAGATAAAAGTGATAATCACTTTGGTGTTTTAAAGACATGTAATAACATCTTTCCTTTTGTATTTGGTGGCAATCCTTGCAAGGCACAGAGATTGTATATCCCAGTCCATGATGTTGTAATAAAAACAATGTTGTGCAATGAAGAGGTGGATTAAATAAACAGAAGGATTAAGGTATTGATCTACTAACACCACAAGTGAAACCAAACAATAAGATTGAGGATTTCATGTAAGCCTTACAATATTGTCTTTCATTTCAAGCTGGAATCTGTGCTTGCTCTGCTGTGAGAGAACAAAATGATTTCTTAGGGGGAGCAAGTCATTGCATACTGCACCACTGTCTAAGAGAGGACTTTCTCTAGAGAGCAATCTACCTGTTATAATGACCATGATGGCCATGATTACCTTAAATGATTTGATTAGACTAAGCAACTAACTCTGTGAGATACATACAATGTTAATTGAGCTGGATCCCATCTCAAATATAAACTGACATGTTTGCTATCCAAGGCTGTATTTATTTTTCACAGTCATCTTGATACCTGAGGGAAGGAGGAATTCCTTTGGGAAGAGTGTGAAATCTACCTGCAAGTATGTAATTCAGTGTTCATATTATGATAGACAATTATACTATCAGTTATACCTGCATTTGCCAGCACAGCAGGAAATTTTCACTTGTGTCTTGCTAACTGTTGAGATGATGGATTCTTTTTTTTTTTAATATGGACTTGTCCTTTCTCATTTCACACCACTGGCTATCTTTTTCATGCTGCTACTATATGATAATGCCACACTATCTTTGCTTTGCTTCCCATACTGTACTATATGCAAATTCAGGCTTTACTCATAACAAGGCTACTTTAAGTAATCAGGTTATTTAGGCTTTTAGAAAAAGTCTTGCTGTCTTTACAAGACATAAAAGATATCACATTATAATCTTTGCTTTTCAGTTTCATAATATGAGTATCCATATTCAGCAGTATTCAACGTAAAAGTGCATCAAGTGATGCACATGTAGTCAAGCACATAAACTAAAGTGATATTGAGGACTTGAAGATCAGATTATCTTGTACTAAGTAATGGACAAAGTAAAACAACAGTAAACAGTTCTTATTTGACTATTAACTATAATTGTCAACTTAATTGAATATAGACTAGCCCATATGTTTCTGCTGTGCATTTCAAAGCAGAGTTCTAGTGCTCTGCAACACTTGGTGCTCTAGCAGGGAACTCAGTTAACTTTTGTGGTCTGTGCCATCTCTGTAAAAAGAAACATGGACCCTGTCATTAAACAGTTGCAATCTACAAAAAAATTAATAGAATATAAAGTTCAAACCATTACCCAAGGGGGCACAGCTCAGCTTTGTTTCCTGAGGGAGCTGTACAGTGCAAGGAGGTGGAAGCTTGGGGAAGTGACCTGCTGGAGTGCCAAGCTGCTCAACATTGAGCACTGCTTCCCAACACTCACATCGAGCTGCCTGACCTGACTGGAGCCTGCTCCCTGTGAGCGATGCACTCTGTGTTTCTCACCATTGCACCAGCTGTGCTACCTGCTGCACGCTGTGTGAGTAGGAGGCAGGGTGGTTTACTGCAAATAGCCAGGCATTAATCTACTGACTATATTCTATGTGGTATTATTACACAGGGCAGCACATGCATTTAACAATATAAAAAGAAGCTAGTCAGACCTATGCCTCAGTTCTGAGCCATCAATACATAAAAATATTTTATGTGAGACAGAGTAACAAAGATATTTAGCATTTATAAAGCACTTTCATATACAGACTTCCTTAAATACACTTTTCACAAGAGAGTCAGAAACAGGAAAAGTAAAAACTTTACTGCATTTACTGAGTGACATAGTGACTTAGCTGGGACCAAACTTCAAGTTTTCCAAACTCCCACACTAGTTCCTTCTCTTCAGATTCCAAAAATAACTTAAGAGTCATTTTGTATATCTGGCAAGATTGCTAACAGGTTGTAATATAAAGAAACTATAGTTAAAAATATTTCATTCATAATTGGCACTTCTTAATAGCTTTTTGATATAGAAAATAAAATATTGTTTCTTTTTTCTGTTCTTGCAGTAGGTAATAATGAATAGACAAGAAAAAAATACATATTTATATGTATGTGTATACGTACCACAGAATTTCAACTTGACTACTTAGCAAAAAAGGAGAATATATTTTACCTCTTTCCACAACTTCAGAATAGTGAACTCTAAAACAAGTGTGTTTTATGTTTCAGAAAGACATTTCAAACTGCTGTTCCTACCTGCCTTCGAGAAGCAATAGTGCTATTGAAACTCCTGTTAGTCATCTTGGAATTCACACGCTTGCTTTGGTGAGACACATCATTCCTCCATGTCTTAGAGTTTTCTTTTGGGTCCGAAGGGATGGGGTTCAGGAACAGTATTCTAGCAATCAGACCATAGAGGACAGTTGCCAATACCATTGGCACAACATAAAATATGCCAAAGTCCATCATGTAGATAGGAGAGTAATAGCTTCTGGACACCTTGTAGCCACAGGACACAACAGTAGTCTCTTTGTAGGCTACTGTGTTAATGTCCAGCAAGAAAAACCAGAGCATACAGTATATAGAGGTGAAAGCCCAGACAAAAATAATAATCTTTTTGGCTCTTGAAAAAGTGCATAGAAATTGGGCTTTGATTGGATGGCAGATGGCTATGTATCTCTCAATGGTGAAGGCAGCAATGGAAAATGAAGAAGCATTTATCCCTAAGTACTGGAAATAAGTGATGCAGAGACACCCCACATAGCCATACACCCAGGATCTATACAGGCTTTCTGTGATATTGGGTAGTCCTGCAGCCACAAGCACCATGAAATCTGCCACAGCCAGACTCACCAGATAGCAGTTAGTGGGAGTTCTCATGTGCTTGGTTCTGAGGACTACCAAAACCACCATGATGTTACCCACAATGCCCAGTCCACAGATGAGGAGGACCAAGAGGATGGTAACCACTTGGTATTCAACTGTAATGACTTCCTGGCTTGATAGTGGCAGCACAGTTTGGTTCTGCTTGTCCCCTGTGCCATTCTCCATCTTCACCAGCCCACTGCTGCTGCTGCCCGGCACTCGATCTCAGCACCTGTTCTCCATTATCTCCTCCAAAAGGGTAAACAGAGCAGAGTGTGGGTGATGTGGAGCTCCAAAGCACATTCTCCATGTAGTCACAGTCCCATTCCTGTATCGTACTCCACTTCCCTGAAAGCACCTGGACCTTCAGTCTTTGTAAATTCAACTACCAGACGAGTTAATCTCTCTAAGACTTCAGTTCACTTGCATAGGTTAAAAGGCTGTATTCTCATAGCTGGCTTGAGGCACTCGTGAAAACGAGCGTGTGGAGGTGGGAGTTTCTTCCCTGTAGTGGCAGGGAAAGCAGAGCCCTCCTGCCCTGCCAGCTGCTGAGCCCCGCACGGGGCTGAGCTGATCCAGACCAGGCAGATCAGAACAGCGCTTGCCAGGAGGAGTCACAAAGCGCCGAGGGTGGAGACAGCAGCAGGAGGTGAAAAGAGAGGGATTTGTAAAGTCCACAGGTTTTTTGCTTCATGCTGCTTCCCCCTCTCTGCTGTCTCGCATATTGATCATATTGATCCACAGTGGCAAACAAAGGAAAGATGACTGGCAGGGAAATTACACCAGTTTCTAAAATTCTGACCTCCCTGTGTCCCTGTCCTTGTGAAAGTAATGGTAATTTACGTTTGCCTCCTACTTTGCAGGGGGCTGTAAGAGTCCCTTCAGGGCTTACAAAGAAACGCATCCCAGCTTTTGAAAACTACAGGAAAGAAAATGTGGTATTTTTTTTTTTTTACTTTATAAACAATTCTCTTCAAAACTGCTATTGCTCTCATCATTCCCAAGCCCTTTCAGCTCTTTTCTGAATTATAGCCCAGCAACAATAAAATGATCACAGCACAAATTGCTTCTTAATGAGATCAGTCACAAACACGTGCATGTGTGTGCATGCACACACAGTCAGCTTTTGTAAAACCTCAGATTGTGGAAATAAAGATTGGTGGAAATCATTGATTTGAGCCTGCAGATGAAGTCCTACTGATGCAGTAACCCAGCTGCACCTGGAGCTGAATGCAGCTCTTTCCTGTCTCACTTGCTGGCAATCTAAATGACACTGAATGAAATACGAGCAAACTTTCTGCAGGGCTCTGTGAAAGTGCCCTTGTCAACTCCCCACCATAGTCCCTCAATTCATAATTTTTCCTTATACTATTCTGTTAAAAGGTTAAAGAGTAAATTTGCCTTAGAATCCCTCTTTTTATTCCCTTTAGGGCTCTTTGCTCATGAAGGGCTCAACAAAATACACACAAGAAGAGTATCTGAGTGTACGTAAGTGTTTGCAGAGCAAGAAGTAATGGCTGAGGACATGGGATGCAGAGAAGCTGTGGAATGTTTAAAAGGCCACCTATCTTTGAAGTGAATATCGAAGGTCTGGAAGATGTGCAAGAGATAGTATCTAGTGCTTGCCTTATTCCTTTGCATCTGCTATGGGTCTATGTCAGAGATTGGATAGACCATCTCGTCTCAATTGCTTTTATGCCTTTTTATCAAGTGTTGCATCTGGCAGTGAAAGAAATACAGAGTTGCCACTGTATGGCTATAGGGAAGTATATCTATGGGAGGCATTCAGAGGATTTTGACAGTATTAACATCCTATATGAAGCATTTCCCTTTTCTTTCCCTACAGTGCTTCCCCAACCTTCAATATGTCTGTAAAACTTGCAGTAATTGCATAAGGAAATTAAAGACTGGAAATGTATGTTCTGTGTAATAAAAGCATCTGGTATTAATGCAACTGTCAAAATACTCTGGCTAGTTTCAAAAGCAGTTCAGCATGAATACATGCAACCCCAGCAGCTGTGCCAGAGAAATTCTGACAGCAGATGGACCCTGGATCACTGTGAAACTTTTACTGTGTATCTGTTACTCCATTTTGTACCCAGACCTGTTGGTCCAGGCATCGGTTGACATTGCATGTACTAATGAGGACAGATGCAGTTAGTAAGTCAACAACAACAACTCAAAAAAAAAAAAGACCCAGAAATGTGCTGACTTTTTCTAATGCATTTATATTGGTGCAACCCTTTGGGTAGAAGTGGAAGGCATCATGTTGATACCACCTGTACTGTGTACCGCTTAGCCAACTGTATTGTCCAATTTTTTTCCCATTTGTCTCAATTAAAATGTGTCTCTGCTCACTTGAGTCACAACAAACCCATAACAAACTGTGTCATAATGCTAAGCACACACTGAGATGCAACTGCGAATCACTATAAACAGTTTACCCAATAGTTATAAATTATTCTTAATTCTGTTTCTCTAACTCAGATCACTTCCCCAGCTGTCCTCTTCTGTTTTGAAAAATGACTCCACAATTTCATACTTTATTACCTGCCTGTACTCAGGGTTCATAAAAAAAAAATCACAGCTAAGTTGGATTCTTTACTCTGTGTCCACCTCTGACAGAGTGCTGAGCACTTACTGCTGTACAAATGTTTCCAAGAATGCAGTTTGTAGAGAACAAAAGTCTCCATCTGTAATAACTTCAATATCATCAAAAGGCAGGTTTTTGGAGTTCGTAACTTGCTACTGACAGGATCAGTTCCAAATGTGTTTGGGATTTTCACTTGACATGGTTAAATAGTGTAGCAACTGTGGTCAACTAGAATTTATCCTCTTACATCTGCTGCACCACATAGTTGTGTTTTTGTGCTGATGAAGTGAGCTAATACGTAAGTGTTTGATTTGTGGGAGAAATCTGTACCCAGAAAAGCCTTTTATGAGTAAAGATTGTGAGGAGACCAAACACCTCTTCTGTGAGATAAATCTCATTACCCAAGGCAGTAATCTTTCTTTCTAACTAATTTTTCATTGCCTGTCACTGGAGAACACCGAAGTGCTGCTAAAATCCTGAGTGGATTTTTCAAAAGTGCCTAAGTAATTTAGGACTCTGGATGAATTGGAGACTCTAACATTCTCACCTGTATCTGACAAAATCTATTTGATTTTGGGGCTTTTATCCTCCATGAGAGTACAAATTCTGTTTCAAAGATGAGTTTTGCTGTATCATGTTTATTTTCTTTTAATCTTCATCTTGGACTGGTGTTGGCTCAAGGCAAATAATAAGGAATCTTTAACTTAACTGTCCTGAAAAAACAATTGTCAAGAAAATGATGAAAAATGGATTTAAGCAATCAGTTGACTCACATGGGAAATTTGGTTCATCTCTTGCCTGTCAACAAGGTCAGTGGACCAAACCACTGGTTTGTTGAGACAGGTCTGGGATCTTGTGGCAAAGGAGGCTGGAAAGACTTTAAGATGCCTATGTTTCTATTCCTTAATTTCTATCAACTCAGATGGAGATAAACTGTACAAGAGCCTGATGAAGGAGCAGGAATGTTGCCAAAGTAAATATAAGAAGATCACTCTAAAAAACAAATGTAAATTTTAAAGACTGATTTTATGATTTTTTTTTTAATTTGCTGAATTATTTGCATTTACTTGGACTTTGCTTCTTAAGGGAGTGTCAGCTAAGTCAAAATCATCTCATAAAACTAGTCTGAAGAAAGAGAGGGTGCAGTTCAATAGGGACAAACACAAAGTGATACACTTTGGCAAGTATAAAAAAATCAATGAGGAGTAACTGGAAGAGAAACCATTCTGTAGAAGCAGCTTATCTGATCCCAAGCCATGCATCCATCAGTACAAAGGGCTAATGAGAAGGTGGTGTGAAATCAGATTTTCATCTGGAGTGTATCAGCAGAAGCATCTCCAACACCGTGTATGAACTCATCCCTCGCTGGACTGTGTCCAGTTTTGAGCGGCACCTTTTGAGATGTGGGTACAACTCAGAGAAGAGCCAGAGGAGAGATCTATGACAGCAAGACCCATAAGAAAATAAATGTACGTCACCTACCCTTCACAAGAGAAGACTGAGCCTGCAAAATAAAAATGAATAATCTGCTTTCCACCCCAATGATGGAAAAAATAATCTGAAACAGCAACAAGAAAGATCTGGGTTGAAAAATCATTTACAAGTAAAGATTGAGTAATTTACTGGTAAAAAGGATTTGGAATAGACTCTGGGGAAGCCAGAGGCTTCAGCATCAGGAATGAGCAAAAAGCTACTTGTCATAGACATGGCTGATGCTTCATGGGCACACTACGATGGGCCCTCTGATTTTGTCATTGTAATCCCTGGACATTTCCTACGTTCATTTGTCTTGTGCCTTCCTAAAGAAGAAAAGTGCAACACAGGAACTCATATTTTAAATGGGATTTGGAAAATCCTCAGGTGAATGTTGGGAAAGACTGAACTACCCTCTGGACTCTAGTAAATAGGAAAAAGGTCCATGGTATCTGATGAGTAGTCTGGGTGTACCATTTGTGCCTCACTGTTCAGAGCAAGGAGAAATGCTTAAACTCTGCCAGCCTCAGTGAATTATCACTGCAGAAGCTGGGCATTCTTCTGGTTTATATGATGTCTTTTCATCCTTTAAATGCACCTATTAATGCTACTCGATAATGCATAATTTCAAAGAAGAAAATGTATACTGTCAAAGTCTGCTTTATTTCATATATATGTACTTTGAATTAAAATTGTTGCCCCTAGTTTAAAAAACACAATGGAAAGTTTTCTGTGATTATGGGCAAAATGCATACTATAATCCCAAGTTTGTAATAAAAATATTTTTTAAAAAATTATGCTGGAGTCTCATTCCATAAGGCCTAGTTTCTATAAGCACACATGTATGTCATAGGCATTAAAATCAATTGTCTATACAAGAAATCAACATTTAAAACAACCAAAAAACATCTGCCTGAAAGATCGAAGCAGGGATCTCGTGTTTCGTGATTATGAGTTTTAGATCTCATAGATCCATAATTTTACTTCAAGGACAGAAATTCCTTGTTTCTATGTAAAACTAATTTTCTGTCATCTGTTTTGTGTCTCCAGAGAACTTTAAGTCAGGAGAATAAATATTAATTCTACCATGACTGTACATAGAGCTTTGTCATAAAGAATATAGTTGCCTGTCTATTTTTCTGGATGATAAAATAGTGAATGATCAGACACAATTTGAAGACATTAATTTACTTTTGTAGTAGAAAGACTTGTCATAATTCAGCACAATACCATCTCTTTATGTTCAGAAGAAATGCAACACAAGGTTATTAAATCACTGTTTAAGATACTGTATTTTTTGTAATGTTTAATATTTTAGTTCTTTCTAGCTATGAAAATAACTCCTCTCACCTGATTATCTTGACTACCAACAGGCAGTTTGGCACATCTGCGATGAAGTGCTCAGTGGGTTTAACATGCTAATCTAGTAGTTGGGAAGAAAGTTGACTCATTTGGTCTTGGAAAGTAATTGACAGCTAAGCACTTTTTTCCTTGATGAATAAGTAGCCCAACAAAATCTTAGAAAAAGGTAATAGAAGAAGAGTCCCTGAGAAAGCAACTTCCAGCTCATGTGACATCAGGCTGGGTCCAGATGAAGCACAGTCCATCAGCTGCCCAAGCATGGAGTGAGAACATCAGATTGGTTTAAGCCTTATGGGTCCAGATCCCTAACTCATGTAAAGCTTAGTAACTTCCTACTAACCAGCAGTGCAAAACTGAATTATACCGAAGGGCATGTACACATCTGGTGTTTGACTAACTGGGTGTTCTCAGCTATTTGATGTTGATCACTGCAGCCACAGTAGAAGACACTCATGTGGAAGATAGAAGTTTGTGATCCCAGTGGTGTCTTTACTACAGCAGGCTAAAACACCTTAGGAAAAGACTTTCATCAGTCCAAGACGGTTGGTTGTGAGAGGCTGGTGGTACAAATACAAGGTGGGGCAGACTGAAAGCTCTTAGTATAAGCATATGAAAACAATATCATATTCTACATCCTTGGCTCCTTGTTGTATGCTGGTATGCAAAGGCAGTGGAAAACTGGTATATACCATGCCTTCTTGCACACACCACTCCCATCATTAGATGGGAACATTTCTGGAAGGGGTGCAAACTGCTACTACAGCTGAGAGAAGGGATCTCAAAAAGTGTTTTGCATAGAAACAAAAAAAAGCCAGGATGACTGAAATGACTTTCAAGTTTTTCCAATCCTTGTAAAGTACTTTTGTTAGAAAGAAAAAATCAGCAGTTGTGTTTTCTCATTTCAAAATGTGAAAGTATTTTCAATAATTCAAAAAAGAATCATGTTCCATACTTGAAAATGTAAATCTATTTGTTTGTAACTTCTAAGCTTTACAAAAGTTTTGAAAACAACTATTTTGATTTCACTTCAGTTAATCTCTCTGAGTATGTTTGCTCTTTAATGCAAACAGTGAATCAAAAAATCACTCATTTATATTTAGAAGTAGAACAAACAGTAGATTTGGAAATGCAGTACAGCAGAGTTGGAGAGTGGTTGTTGTTAGAATTAGGATAAGTCTATGGCAAAAGAAGCACAAATGACAGCTTTCTTTTGCCTTCTTTTGGGCCTGTACCAAATAAGAATCAAGCCCGCTGATTTTCATTCTTGTATGAGAAAGGACTAGGCTTGTGCCTCTATTTGTTCAACTTCAGTAATTCTTAGGGGCTTTAATGAACTTCAGATACATTTGACAGACAGGTTAGCAGTCTCAAATACATTAAGGCTGACAAATATTACAAGTGGGTACATAAAGGAAAGCAATAGAAGTGTCTGGAACAGAGTAAGTTTGGAACAAAGGTATCAGAAAAAATATGCAGGAGAGAGTCATACACATGCCATAATATAGGAGAGAAACTTGAATCCGAATTTGTGCCTTGTTAGACAGCAGAGAATTAAACTAAAATACGCATTTCTGCAAAGAACCAGCTACTATTTTCTGCTGTTCTGACAACTGCTTCCTCGATTTTGCAAGTGTAGATTTGATAAATACAATGAGACGTGTAATCTTAAAGGCAATGCAGTGACTTACCCATGTGAAACAGCTAATTAAAACCCCCACAATGATAACAGAAAGTCAGAGGAACAAACAACTTAAGTCATTAATTTGAGATGAGCAAATAGGTCTGAATCAAATAAAAGCTACTCAAGCAGTAATCCTGTGAGATAAAGATGAACAAATGCTGATTTTGTTTTCTCTTAATCTTTTGTTTAGAATGCAGCAGTAAAAACAGTAGTAAGTTTGTTCCTTTTGAGCTTCATTCATTTCTGTTATAATCATCCTGGGAATGAGCCATGACTATGTAGCTAACATCTGAAAATATCTTTAATTCTTTGTATAACACTACAGCTATATTTATGTCCTTTAAGCACAGTAAATGCCTTCATCGAGAGATAGGCAACACCACACTTTTTGGGTGTGCTAGATATAGTTATACATATATTATTAAGGAATTATTAATTAAGAGGTGATGCTTTATTTTACCACAAGGATCATCAAGTCCAACTCCTGGCCCTGCACAGGACCATCCCCCAGAGTCACATCATGTGCCTGAGAGTATCATCCAAACACTTGAACTCTGTCAAGCTTGGTGCTGTGACCACTGCCCTGGGGAGTCTGTTCCAGTGCCCAAACAACCTCTGGGGGAAGAACCTTTTTATAATATTCAACCAAAACCTCCCCTGACATAACTTGAGGCCATTCCCTCAGGTCCTGTCTCTGGTCACCACAGAGAAGAGATCAGTGCCTGCCCCTCCTCTTCCCCTCACGAGGAAGTTGTATCTGCAATGAGGTCTCCCCTCAGTCTCCTCCAGGCTGAACAGACCAAGTGACCTCAGCTGCTCTTCATATGGCTTCCCCTCAAGGCTCTTCACCATCTTTGTTGCCCTCCTTTGGACACTCTCGAAGAGCTTAATACCTTTCTTGTATTACACTGCCCAAGACTGCACAGAATATTCAAGGTGAGGCTGCCCCAGTGCAGAGCAGAGCAGGACAATCCCCTCCTTTGAACCAGCTGGCAATGTTTTGCCTGATGCCCCTGATGCCCCCCAGGACATGGTTGGCCCTCCTGGCTGCCAGGGCACTGCTGACTCATATTCAGCTTGCCATTGACCAGCACCCCCAGGTCCCTTTCCTGGCACTGCTTTCCAGAATCTCATTCCCAGTCTGTACATACATCCAGGCTTGCCCCATCCCAGGTGCAGGATCCGGCACTTTCCCTTGTTGAACTTCACGTGGTTGGTGATTGCCCAGTCCTCTAATTTGTCAAGGTCTCTCTGCAGGGCCTTCCTGCCTTTGAGGGAGGCAACAGCTCCTGCCAGTTTTGTACCATCTGCAGACTTGTTCAGTATCCCTTCTAGTTCTGTGTCCAAGTCATTTATGAAGATGTTGCAGAGCACAGGGCCCAGGATGGAGCCCTGTGGAACCCCATCAGTGACAGGTCACCAGTCTGATGTTCCCCCATTCACTGTTACCATCTGTGCTCAACCTGTGTGCCAATTGCTCACCCACCACAGCTGTGTGCTGGACATTTTGTCCTGAAAAATACTGACCGCATCAAAAGCTTTACCAAATCCAAAAAGATTACATCAAAAGGCTTCCCTTGATCAGCTAGGTGGGTTACCTTGTCATGTTGTCATCCAGGCTTTTTAGGAACTTTTTGGCCTGGGTTGTACCAGCTGTGTGATGCCACCAGTTTTTTTCTGGCAAGCTGAAGTACCCCATAAGGACAAGGGCAGTTGACTTGGATTTCCTATCATACACAGCTCCTTCTGTTTCACTCTCTTTCTCATCCTATTTCCTCCATAACCCCCTTTATCACTGTTGGGAGCACAACACATACTTTTCCTTGTGGTTTTCCTCCTTGCCCATAGCTCTAAAGCCCTATTATGTTTTGCGGACATTTTTCATAACCACCTTAACAGGGAGGATCAGAGGCTGTACTGTCAGAGATGCATTCACAGCTAGAGACCTTCTTCCTCTCCTCTGGCTGCCCTCAGCACAGCAGGTTGGAGCAGGAAGGGAGAAATCTCTTATATTGCCACCCCTCACTGTTCTCCTATGCCATCAACCTCCCAATGTGACATGGTCAATGCTGCAACAGGCACATGGGGTTCTTGTTCATTCAGTTGCAAAGCTGAAGACAGTGAAAACAGTGGGAAAAAAACACCTGCTGAGTTGACTTTAGCCTGGTATCACTCGTGGAGGTTTTAGTACTCTAACTTTTATTTCCAAAGTGATTAGTAACTCAGTGAGGTGTTGGTGGCTCAGGTGTAGCTTCCTCTTAACCTGTCAAGAGAAGGTAAGTAAAAGTCCATAAAACATTTTAAATGGGACAGAAATGGAAGTATGGTTTTATGATCCAGAGCTCAGTCACTGAAAAAAATGAGCATCACTGCAATCCCTAGCAGTTGTTCCAGCAATTTTATAATGTATGGAGGTTTAAGACTTCAGTGGAGCTGCTCCTCATTCATGTCTTTTTATCTTTAGGTTTTATCTTCCAGGTGAACTGTCAGACTCAGCTATCATGTATTAGTAATGAGTTGTTACCAGAAAAATTAATGTTAGTGCCACAGGCTAAAATCAACTCTCCATAAACACCAACAGGGAACCATAGACTCTCTCTCTGGTGCTGCTTTGTACTTACACAGTGTGCATGTATGATAAATGAGGTCACGAGAGCATGTAAACAGCAATTCCTGTTATTTGCCAATATAATGGGAGAACAAATGGCTTTACGGAGAAAAACCAACTATCAAGAACAGGTTCAAAATGTATGACATATCACAGAAGGGATGCTTCACACTGCAGATTCTTATTTCACATGTGGTGTCAAAAGGGGTTAATGTTGTTCCTGAGGACAGGGAAAAAATAAGAGTGGAATAAAAGAAGGAAGAAGGAGACAAGGAACACTGAGCGAGGATATGGGTACCAATGAAAGAAATGTTAATCTTGTGCCTGGCTGAGCATCGTTATCACATAAGTCACTGGCAGAGCACCAGCAGAGCTTTTATTGGTGAACCCCATGTGAAGGCCAGTAGCAGCCTTGGAGAAGGTCTGGGAAGGATCCTGCCCTCCCCATCATGTCAGAGATCTCTTGTGTTTATATATAATAATCCAGCACTTCATCTCCTTCTTCCCTTCCTCTTGCCAGACCATGAAGAAATCTGGAAATATGTTACAGAAGGGAAAGTACTGCAGGAGGGAAGGCTCTGCTCCATACCCTGCTCCTGCCTGCCTGCCTGCTCCAGGCTGCATGCTGTCAGGGTGCAGCTGTTCCAGGGGTACAGCCCAGAGCACCTTGTGACCTGGCTCACCCACAGACACTCTCAGTCTGATGTCAGCCACTAAGGTAACTTTAAGAGACAGCCTGGCTGTCCAGGGAGATCCTCACTGCCTTCTGTGGAAGACTTTGAACCGGCAGCAGAAAAAGTTGATAAATAACTACCAAGGAAACCTTAGAGGAAAAGATTTAGGGGACAAGCAGCAGGGAAGAAAATACAGCTGATGACTACTTTTTTGAGAGACATTTTTCTGGCCATGTAAGCCAGAAAATAAAACCTGGAAAATGAAAAACAAAAACAACAACAAAGCCACCAAACAAATAAAACCACACCACTCCAAAATACAAACAAGCAAACACCAACAAAGGACAAAAGGCTAACTTGGTTCATGAGTGGGTCTTGACAGCAGTACTGGAAGGAGAAGACTGAGCTGTGGGTGAATGGAAGGAGAGAGCATCTGCTTGATGCTTTGCTGTGCAGAACAAAGCCAGCAAGACCAGCCAAGGGTCTCCCAGGGAATGGGGACTCTTTCCTGCCCCCAACTGACCCCATCCATGTTTGCAGGCCCTGTCTCACCACAGAGGGTGATGAAGAAAATCTGGAATGCTGCTCAGCTTCGAGAAACACAGCCCACTGCCACATGGTGGTCAGTCCCCTGCATGCCACCTGGGATGAAGGGATGGAACACTCAAGTTCTGCTCCTCAAAATCAGTAGTGAGTTAGTGGTGCTGAGTGAGGTTGGGCTGTTTAGCCACAGTAACACTGCCCTGCAGGTTCCATGCAAAACTGTTTGGGTGACTGATTTGGAGATTTTAGACTTGGAGGTTTTCATAACTTGCCTTGGCAAGGCCCTGAGCAATCTGATGAACCTGTGACTGCAAGTTGGTTAAGTGACAATCCTATTCCCACACACATAGATGTAAAGGCCGTGGAAAATAACATTCAACAAAGAAAAGCTACCTTTACCTAACACATACCACAAAATGTGAAATACAGTTCATACAAACAAACAGTTTAGAAGCCCCAGGACTTAAACTCAACAAGCACAAAATATGTGTGAAAATAAGCACTGCTATGAGAAGGTGAGAATTTGTAGCTCCAGGCCTCAAAACCCATTACTTGCAAAAGCAACCTTGAGATGAAGAAGTAGCAAGAATGTTGAGGTGGAGTGTGGGTTGTGTACATTTATGTTGTCATTTAACACTCCAAGTAACAGAGCTGCTTTAGCCAATTTCAAAGAGCTCTTGTGAACCTTATTGTCACTTCACACTCACAAAACTGAACAATACAAAGATACGAGCCCTAAAATAGCATAAAAAAAAATAAATTAAAAAAAATCCATACAACCTGGATATGTCAGTCCACAATTTCTCTGGGAAGAGCAACCTGTATCTCAAACTGGTTTTGTATTTCCTTATGCATCAGGAGAAGCACATAGTGGCTAAGCATGCCAAAACAGTGGCTGCTACAGGGCAGAGCTCAGATAATCCCAGCCTCGCACTACATGTCCTTTCCACAAGGAGCACACACAGCCTGTTGTTTTGACAGATTCTAAGGGTATTTCTTCATGACTGGCCCATCTTTGTTGTTCTTTTTGGTCATGAATCTGTTTCTACACAGACTGGAGCCAAAGTGCAAAATACAAGGGAGTTTTCCTCATTGATTCAAGCAGACATCAGATCAGATCCTCACCGTACAAAGAGACAAAGAAAGACTTCCTATCCTATTGTTCTTAGGCATCAGAAATATTTTGTTTCTAGTTGGACTACTCTAATAACAAATAATTCTCATAAATTTTGTTATGTCGCCACTTCTGTAATATGCAGTCACAGTTTGTTTCGCCATCCTTTGCTCCCTGACAGCCATAAAAAACCCTAGAACACTTTGTCAGAGGTCGCTTTTTCTCTAGGAGGCCAAACTCATTGACTTTGAGCACTATAAAACTCTGATGAGAGTAACCAATTTTCATGAAGATAGAAAGAAAGAATTAATGTATGCTGCTTTTTGTACACTATCAATGATTATGCATGGATGCTCTTTTAACAAGAATTGTTTATTCTGAGCTTTGCTTTCCATATAGTGAACTCCCTCTCAGAGAGGTCAAATAATCTCCTTGACAAGATAGCATTAGTGGTCCGATCATTTTGTCACCACTGAAATTATGTTTAATAGCAAAATACATACAGCTCTGTGGATTTTCTAAGTACCTGTAAAACACTGAGAGTTGCATTCTCTGCAATTTGTATGGGCATGAAGACAGCAGGTTCCAGTAGAATTAATCTTGCTTCACAAGGCTCTTCATAACAGCAGACCCACAAAATCCAGGAACTTTGAGGCAGCATATTCAAGACTGAGACAGAGCTGGATGTAAACAGATAAAATAGTTTCAGGCATCACATCTCTTATCTTTCAAAAATAAAAGTGCAGCATCCATCATCAGATTCCTCTCCCTGCCCCCCCATCTGATGGTGATACAAACCAAGGACATCTCACTTGGTCCTGCAGAGCTGGGAAGCTCTTCTCACTTACAATGAGTAAGTCGATTTGGAAAAGGCACTGTCTCTTTCAGGAAGTGTCATTCAGTTTTCTGAGTCCCCAGACAAAAGAAATAGCCATTTTTCTTTACATCAAGATTTTATTATGTTTGAAGTTATAGCAAAACCTGTAAGTATTCCTATTTAACCATTGTTTGAACACCAGAAAAACAGCAGCTAAAATCTATGGGAGCTACCAGAAGGATTCAAAACAAAGATGAACTCTGAATGGATATGGAACTGGGCACAGTGCTGCCATGACATGGTGTGGAGGTTTGGGTTGGCTCCCCGCCAGACCCAGCTGTTGACCACACAGGCTCCCCCACTTCCCGAGAGAGGAGAAAAAAGTACCAAAAGAAAACTGTAGTAAAAGTATATATATATTCACATATATTACAGTTATATACAATTAAACACTATGTATATACAGACCAAGAATTCCGAACAACACCAAAAGGGAAAAGGGGGGAAAGGGAACGAAAACATGTAAAACCAAAACAAAACAGACACACACACTCGAAAACTCAGGGAAAAGCTCAATAAGTAACTAACACAATAAATTCTCACCAAACTCCCCTTAAGAGAAGCAGTTTCTCCACCTCTATGCAGCTTTTGGACAACAGCTCTCAAATAGGCCTCGGCTCATACAGGTAAGAGCGATGCCGACACACTGAAACCTGATGTCCTCCAAACACCCGAAAGGAAGAGAGGGAGGAAACCTTCCTCCTTGTCTTTATATACACCTGATTACGTGAAGGAATGGTGTGGAATACTTTCTCAGTTATAACCCTGTTACCAGGGAAGACCTAGACCAAAACCAAGAAAACTGAACCACCACACATGGCTGTTTGAAAAACTGCTCGGAGCTGGAGCAGAGCCTTCAGACATCTGAATTTCTGTCAGTCTGTAGCTTTGTTGGGTGTGTGTAGTGATGAAGTAGCAAAGGGCTCAGGCTTTTTGCCTTGTCACATCTCTGTGCAGGTTTGCTCCAAAATGTGATGAGCTCTTGGTGAACCGGCAGGCTGGCATTGTGAAGACTCTAGCAAGTAGTGTGTGTGTGAGTCCTTTTCAGCAACTGTACTCTTCCAAAAGTCCTTGTCCCAAAACCATGGTGAACACCCCAAGACCAATCTTTGCAGGAGAGACAAAGGACCTAAAGAGACCGTCAATCCTGGAAAAAGGCTCCTCAGTCTCTTACCCAGCTCCATCACAGGATCCCTCCCACATAACACCATCCACCACAAACTTTTCCAGTGTGAGTCCTCCCCACAGGCTGCAGTTCTTCACAAATGGCTCCGCCCTGGGTCCCTTCCATGGGGGTGCTGTATCGGAGGCCGGCTCGTGGAGCAGAGAGACGACTCAATATGAGTTAACAGCAAAGCTCACTTTATTGCAAAGCACACACACAATTATACTATTTCTAAGAATACGTGCACTAAAATAATTGGTGTCCATGGAATACA
>JAWWEE010000074.1:133502203-133559321 GCA_035221455.1 Xenops minutus | reverse complement strand
ATCAGTCTCTCACGAACTCTTGCAGGTGTCTTATCTTCTGTTTCTTCTGATCTCTCTCTCAGTCCTTGAAAGTAGTTTATCTTCCCAGCTACAGAGCAGTGATGGCCAAGGTTGCATTCCCATAACACTATCAAGAAGTTCCCAGGCCTGGAAGCTACATTTTCCTACAGGGTGCAGTCCTTCGGAAGCTGTGGAGGTCCCCCTTGGCACAAGTCCTGCCAGCAAAGTTGCTCCAGCATGGGCTCCTGTCTACATGTGGCTATAGGTCCTGCCAGGAGCCTGCTCCATCATGACTTTCTACAGGGTCACAGCCTCCTTCAGGCATCCACCTGCTCCAGCAGGGGGATCCTCCATGGACTGCAGGTGAATAGCTGCTCTACCATGGACCTCCATGGGCTGCCTCATCATGGTCTTTGCCACAGGCTACAGGGGAGTCTCTGCTTTGCCACCTGGAGTGCCTCCTCCACCTTCTTCTTCCCTGAACCCTGTGTCTGCAGGGCTGTTTCTCACACATGTCCTCACTCCTCTCTCTCAATTACTGTTGTGCCACTTTATTTCCCCTGCCGAATATGTTGCCCCAGAGGCTCTACGAGCAACACTGATGGGCTCGGCCTTGGCCAGCAGAGGGTCTGTCTTGGAGCAAACTGGCATTGGCTCTGTCAAACATAGGGGAAGCTTCCAACACCTTATCACAATACTTTGTACAAATCTTGTAGCCTCCCTGTTACCAAAACCTTGGTATGCAAACCCAATACACCAACTCAGAACTGCAAATACCGTTGTTGCATGGAAAAAGGGATCAACCTGGATGAAGGTCTCTCAGCAGGTCATGGCTGCACCAAAGGTGTTTCCAGAATGCACTAGAAATTGCTCTATGGCATGTCTGAGATACTTGCATAGTATACAGCTTAATTTTCCTGACAAGAATAAGCACATGAATCATAGAGGACTCAAAACTTATTTAGCAAGCCAGTTACAGTACACACATCATTCATTTCACAGAATAAATGATCTGAGAAGGGTAATTTAAGACAGAAGTGATAAAATTACTTCAGACTTAAATGGCTGCTAAAAATCCTCAGCAAAGTCTATTTCACGCTGCTTATCATGCAACAATAAGTGTGTTAGGATAGCGTTTTGTTTGAATAGAAAATGGAGGTATTAGAATAAATTGAAAGTAACTCCAGAGAAGACTCCAGAATATAATTTGTAGATTTTCTCTCATTTGTCTGCATCAACACCTCATATCTCAGAAATGTGGGTCCTCATGATTCACTCAAATCAAATAAGGAAAAGACAAAAATCAAAGTCAAGGCAAAGTGAAGGTTCTGCAGCAGACATCCTTCATGACTTTGCACTCAAGATTTCAGTCCAAAAACACAGGAAAGGAAAGAGGCAGAGCTGTTGAACACACAACAGTTCCCACATCAAGGCAAAAAAACCCCACTCAAACAACAAAAAAGTTTAATGGTATTATAGAAAAAACCCACCAAAACCAACACCCAGTTCTGAAAAGGAAGAAAGCCCTGGAGTCAAAAGCCATGCATTTATAGAAAAGGGAATCGGAAATGTTTTATTAGCCTCAAGTCAATGAAGATGTTACTGTGCAGAATGAGTCACAAATGAAGAGATGTTCTTCTAAAATGCCTCTTCTTTTATGGGAGAAGCATAGCCTGCCAGAAAAATAAGAAACCTATGAAAATGCCATTGGTAGCTTTTGTGATTTTTTTCCTCTATGTGTTAAAGGTTCTTGGAAAAAGTTCAGTGACACACCTATCAGTCAAACAATACTCATTTCTTCTAAACAAACAAACAAACAAAAAAGTGAAAATGTGCTCGAAGATAGTGGTCAGGGGTCATGTTGGAGAGCTGGACTCGAACTTCTCACGGAGATCAGAGGCCTAGGGAGACTGATCTACCAGCTTTCTGCTTACTGCCACGTCTTAGCTCACTAACTATAACACTAGATCCTGCCATTTCCCTAAAATCCAAAGATTTTAGTTCCTCCTCTGTTTGACTTTGAGGAGAAGGGGGCTTCACTGTCAAAAGTCTACTTCTGAGGCAAAATAGTATGTAGTTACAAGAGGAAGGAACGAGAGGAATCAGTAAACTTTTATGTGCAGTTAAACAATATTTTTGGTGTAGTTCTGTCATGTGTTACCCTTTAACAAAGGGAAACAGCTTCTTCTTGGTCTAGTGGAAGATATAATTTCTATATGAAAACCTAACGGTATTTTGCTGTCATGAGCTATTGATGAAATACATTGATCCTGATCCTGTAAGGATCAGAAGATCTCTAAGTAGAATCAGTGCTGACAGTTCTTATTTTGTTATTTTCCTAAAACAGAATAAAGATCTTTTGGGCTAAGATAAAATCTCTCTCAAAGAAAAAGGTGAATGACAGAAAATCTTCAAAGGACAATAACACATGATTTTAAGCTGATATTGATATTTTTCTACATGATGTGTCAATTTGAAGCAAGAATTGAAGCAATGACATTCTCAACTGTTTGCAGAAAATAAAACAGCTTTACATGTAGTCCCCATCTTGTAAACCCCCTTTAAGTATTGGAAGGCCACAATAAGGTCTGCTTGGAGCCTTCTCTTCTTCAGGCTGAACAACACCAGCTCTCAGTCTTTGCTCATAGCAGAGGTGCTCTGGCTCTCTGATCACCTTCATGTCCCTCCTCTGGACTCACTCTGCCAGGTCCATGACTTTCTTATGTTGAGGCTCCTAGAACTGGATGCAGCATTCCAGTTGAGGTCTCATGAGAACAGAGCAGAGGGGCCTTGACCTGCTGGCCGCACTTCTGATGCAGCCCAGAATACAGTTAGCATTGTTTGTTTTACAGTGGAAAGTATTTCTTCCAGATACACTTTAAAACTTGAAATATAGGTTTGGATGTTTCATGTTGAAATAGGTTATAATATAATACAACCACACTAGAACAGACCATGATGAGAAGAAAGATGTCCACACACTTGTCTTCAATTTTCCAGCTGCTTCCTTTACCTGGTCCTCTTCTTTTTGTAGGAAAGACAATGAAAAACTATTCCTTCCTCTCTTGCCTTCTGTTATCCACTTGATAGATTTTTAGCATCCCACTTCAACTCCTTTTTCTCTTGTTGAAATATATTAGTCTATTTAATGGCTGTCTGTATGTCACAACCTTTTTTTATCTGTTCTCTAGACTTTTTGTTTGTTTTACTTACCCTTTTTTGAAATCAAAGGATCAGGATTGTGCATAGCCTTCAAAGTGCATGTGCACTATCCATTTAAGTAGTGGCATAGTGGCAATTAACTCTTCCTGATCACTGAAACTAAACATAATATTGTCTATTATAATTCCCAAATCTGCTTCATGAATATGAATAGCCAGTTCAGAGCCTGTTCAGCCTGGCTGCCACTTGGACACTTGCCTGGTCTCCAAATAAGCTGCCCTGCTCAAAGTACTTTTTCTGTTGTTTTTATCTGAATTAGTGTCCTGTTGGGCTAATGAGTCAAAACAGCTCATGCAGCCAAAGGAGGGCAAATGCACCACAGGAGAAGAGGCTGGAATGCAGGGTGAGGGGCAGAGCAATGCTGCAGGCTCAGCTACAGCAGTTAATTGCTCCTGAGGGAAATGCAAACTTCAGGAAAGTGGTGAGTGAAAAGAGGACAAAAAACGGAAACTAAGGAGAAAATTTACTTTTTCCTGATCCATCTGTGCTCAGACAAACAAGATTTTCTCTATATTTTTGGTGCACAGGAAGCATCATACCAAAGGTGAACTAAGCTCCAGAATTGGTTTCTTCCTCTGACAGAATAAATCTGCAGGATCCCAAAATGTTGGCTGGTCTAACAGGAAATTAAAAATTTCTCCCCGCTGCTTTTATTCTCCTGAAATGAAGTACTCCTCAGGCTGACTGCAAAAACTCTTGGAAAGAAGCTATCCTTTACTTCTGTTTCATAGAACATAGCTCAAATCACTCCAATTTGACAGTTTACAGGCTTTATAATAATATGAATACAAGAAGAGATTCAGATGAATTATCAACACCTCTAAGACCTTGGTTCTTGACTCTAGACTCCGATTCACCAAATATGAAGTATGTTAAAAAACCAAACCAAACAAAAAACAAAACCACAAAACCCCCCAAAAAAACCCCACCAAACCAAACACCAAACAAACAAACAGTTGGATTTTATTTCCTTTACCCCCTCCTCCCCACCCCCACAGCAATTTTTCATATTTTTATTGTTTAACTTCAGTCCAGGTACATTGAGGTTACTCTAGTTCTTTGCAAAGGGTTAATAATCCTGCTTTTCTTGTTAAAGGTGAAGACTTATCCTAGCAACTCTGGTTCAGCAGATTTACTGACTTAGAGAATATGTGCATGAGAAAATATGTGATTCCCAGTGCTCTGGGGATAGTTCACTTACACCTCAGAGACCCTGATCTGAGTGACAGGTTTGTACAAAACCCAGCACCTTCCCCAGTCCTGTCTGCTAGGAGTGCTGTAAAATCAAGTGGAACAAAAAAAAACCTGCAGAGAGAGGAAAATCACCAGTGAAAATGGAATGATAGAAGACTGCAGAAGACAAAAGTGTAACAAAGCTGCACATGATTCTGGGTCCTTGAAAAAGGGATCTAACACAGCTGTGTCCATGCTCATCTTTGAGCTTGGCTGACGTGGCCAGTGAACTGATATCTCAGTGGAGCAGGGGCCCTTCATCCCCAGGTGGGTCACTCTGTCTGGTCCTCCCTCTGTGCTTCTGAGCCAGGGCAGCATGGCACAGAGGTTTGGTGTGCTGTACTTACTCCCTTTTAGATACAGCACCCAAACGCAAAGTCCCTGTTGCTGATTTGACTGTCAACACTACTGAGTTTATGAGGTCTCCCACACCTTGGTTGATAGTCATCACGTCCTCACATCTGTTATTTCATTTCTTTATTCTAATGTCAAGAAAAAAGTATTTCATTTGGTGAAATGAGGAACGTAACTCCTGCACTGCTCCTTTTTATAATTCACAAAAAACCCCACAGAGCTTGCTAAACTTCTCAGCTTCCAGCCAGAAAAGGCAGACATCTCCTATGGTGACAAATTTCAAATCCCTCAGCTTAGTCATATATATTCAAGTATTAACTTATCAGTATTCAAGTCAGTATCACAGGAAGCACTGAAAAAGACATTTGAAAAGAGCAAAAAGTAGGAGGAAAAATATGGCAAAAAAAAAATTTCTCAAATAAATTGTGCTTGCCTTCCTCTCTTACTGTGCTCTCTCATATGCCTCCAAGGGGACTGTGAACTGTGGTTTTGAGCCTTTAAACAGCTTTGGCTATTTTAATTTTCTTTTGCCTTAGTAAGATACCTCTGAAGATCCAGCAAAGTAATACTTTCTTTTTTCCATAAAGCATTACTTTTTTATACATAAGTCCCAGTTTAATACACTACTGAGTTTCATTCAGAAGGATAAGACAGACACATCCATTATAATGTTCTGCTTTCCAGAAAAGAATAGCTGTGTCTGAAACACTTTTTCTTGCTTTAAGGGGAGAATGGTAATAATTACAAAAGCAGTATTTATGATAATGTCTGACAAATGTATGACACCCAGGACTAAATCCCAACAACACGCCAAGAGACAAAAAATGGTCTGGTAATACTGATACTTCTGGTCCAAAACCTTGTAATTTAAACACACTTGTTCATCGTACTAAATTAGATAAAAAGAGCATTTAGGACAATTTGTACATAACACTAATGTATAAAGGACTGGACAAGAAATGTTCATCACTGGATCAAGAAATGTTTATCCATACTATCCATGGCCTAAGAAAATGATTTAGCTCTTCTGTGCCTTGGTACTCAGATATACCTGAGGATATTATAGCCTATTTTTGGTCTCTGTTGTCTCTTTTGACCCATCAGACAGGTATTGAGCATTATTTTACGTTTGTATAGCACCAAGAACTAAGAGGGATTGCTCTAAGAGTTAATCTAAGGAATGGAAAATAAAAGCACAAGAAATTCAAGCCTGTTACTACATTTTGCATTTTCTAATTAAACTAACTATATTTTGGGAGCAGAAAGGACCACATTTTTTCTCCATCTTAAAAATGCAATATGTTGACTAACGCTATTTTCTGTTCCCCTCTCTTGTAGAAGCAATCAATTTTTTTCCATCCCAAAGACCTGACATTTACTAACGTAAGTAATTTGCATAGCAGCTATTGTGAAACAGACAGTCCTTTCCAATCCAGCTCAGTGAAACTGTGGTCAGCTCTTGGAATTACTTGCAATGAAAGGATTTTTCATGAGGTCAAGGTAGAAACCCACACCAGGATGTGCACCTTCCACAGATGGGCACCTCTGCCATAGTCACTGCACTGCCAGTTCTGAATGCTTCAGGGAGTTTTCTCTCCTTTAAGCTACAGCTGTGTGGAACTGATAACAAAACGTTCTTCCACAATACTTCTATATTGCTGGCTTGTTTATAAAGAAAAGAGAGAAGAGGGGGAAGGGAAGGGGAGGGGAGGGGAGAGGAAAAGAAAACACATTTGTGCATTGCAGATAAAGCAAATACTTGTTTTTTTGATTTGTCTGAAAAATTATTAGTGTTTTTGAGTCTCACCTTCATTCCAGTGGCCCCTTAGGGTGCAGCAAGCCATGCAGATATAGTGCACATGGGCACATGTCAGGCATGGTAGACTGCAGGAGCAGTCTGCTGTTCCCACTGTGTGAAGGGAAACTGGCTGGGTGGTTTTGGAAGCTACTTTCCCTACTGTTCTGCATAGAAATGGGCCACTCTGATTCCCACTCTGTGCCTTTCATCATACCTTTCTCTTGGGCAGCAAGAGTGTGGCAAGCAAAGCACTTGGCTGCCATCCTGCTCCACAAGTGCCTCCCAGTGCTAGATCTCCCAGCTGAAGAGGAGCCATACAAGGTGACCTCCATCCACTGGTGCTCCTTCCTGCTGGCTGCCAGGGCAGGCAGAAGTCCACCTGCCCCTCCTTAGCATTAGATTGCTAAACATGAGGGAACCTGGGAGGGTGTGTGGCTTTCTCTTGGTGAAGACCAGATCCCTGTAGACACACTTGACAGTCTGCCCTGATCAGTGGGTCTTAATCTTCAGAAAGGCAACTGTCATCCTTTTCAGCTTCCATTTTCTTGGACACGTTATCACTAGCTGTCATGGCCAGTAGAGGTGGGCAATTCAACCCTCTTTTCCTACAGACTGTGATTATTGTCTTGGAAACAAATCCTTGCATACCTCACCACACAGTGTGGTGAAACAGCAGTCTCTTCCAGCTCCCAAAAGGCCCATCAGTATCCCTGCAACTGAGACTGGAAATGGAAATAGTACAATTCCTTTCTCCTGGGGGTAAGGAGCAAAAACAAATGATGGTTAACTCCAACCACCAAAAGGAAACGAATAGTAAGATGTTGAAGTGGGAGACATAAACTGCAAAGTACAGCAAATGCCAAAAATTGACAGCTGTCACACATGTTCTAGGTCTCTACAGCATGTGTTCAGTGGTTCTTGTGAAAGATGAAACACCTTGGAGTCTTTTGGGATTTCCCTGTGAAGAGTCTGAAAGATGCACAGAAGAGAAAGAGACTGACTTTTTTTGACCATGCCTCTATGCATTACTTAAAGAGTCAATTCAGATGGAGAAATGGTGCTCTGAGCTTATGTCTGTAATGGATGCTCTTCTTCCACTGCAAGGAGCAAAGCAGAGAAGGAGGGAAATATGAACATGCAAGATGTAGGGAGCCAGGCATCCACACAAAACAGGTACCTTTACAAATAGCTAGCATAGTTATATGTTAGTTTTCTTGTCTCTCAGTTTCCCAGTAGTAAAAGAAAAAGAATCAAAATTTATGAAATTATAGTAAGCTTCATTAAAGCATTCATTTTTAAATACAGGTAAAGTAGAGTTGAGAGAATTGTTTGCTTTCCTGGATTAAACTGATCAGCTTCATTTTGTGTAAGACCATCCTGGGTCCTTAGTTTGTTTGGCACTTCTGTTGTCACTGTTTGCTTGATTCAGGTTTTGTCTTTTCTGGAGAATCGGGGTAGAAATGTTTGTTTATATAATTTGCCTGAAATAGGAGTCAAAGAAGGTCATTCATTCTAGTAGATCATGCAGAGGGTTTCAAGTGTACTTGGAAAATGGGGCCATTATGAGACCATAACTGTTCTGGACAGGAGTACAAAACACTGTGTCATGAATTCATAATTACTACATTAATGGACTACTCTTAAATCAATATATCTAGCCAGAGGGAGCTGAAAGCATCATTTGACCTAGCGCACACATTTCCATAGGAATACAAAACACTGTAAAATGTCCTCACATTCTGTGCACTGAGGATGATGTGTGGAGCCCTTGGAGGGAGACAAAGGGCACAGAGACAAGAGGATGATAAGCAGTGCAGCCTGCCTGAATCCTGGGCTGCCAGGCTCCAGCTCCCATCACAGCCACAATACAGAATTAACCCCTCACCCAAACAGCCACAGCCTCCAAACAGTTAAATGAGGCTCTTACTCATCATTCGCAAGTGTAAAGGCCAGGAGAGGTACACACAGGTGCATCACAGGTCAGAAGCATCTCAATATGGTCTCAAGTTGCCATGAAAAGCAGAACTATTTGCCCTTATGTTTCAGGTTATTCTTTCAGTAAACTCACCCTCAGACCATCAACACTGACGATTATACTTTGGAGAAAGTATAATAGAAAAATTGCTAATATGTTGGACAGTTTGATCTCTGGAGGAAACTATATTGCTTCCTGTCTTCCACTACAGCCATGCAGCATTTAAAAGTATAATGACACATTACTTTCAATAAATTAAATTTGTCTCTAAAGCTACTAGGCATTTAAATTGTTCTGCCCTTTTCAAAGTACACCTGCAGTGTTTGAAGTAATTTTCTCTTCCACTGGTGAAGTTAGAGGTTAATCATGTGCAACATAAGGAGATATTTCCTCTTATCTCTCTAAACGTGCAGGTCATCAATTTAATCATATTTCAGGGAGTGAAGGGAAAGCAAGTAAGAGGAGAGAAACAAATCCATCTTTTAGGACTCTAGAGAAATATTTAACAACAGCTTAAAGAACCAGTAAAACTCAGTATTCTGTAACCTTGCTGGTTTGTTTCAGAAAATGAATGAAATAATTTCAGACAAAATACGGCAATAGGAGGATTTTCTGTGGGCTGGAAGCATGTCCTTCCAAGGGACAACAGAGACATGGATGCTGCCTGAACTTGCTGTGCAATATGTATGTGCTGGACATTGAGTTGCCCTGTAAAGAACATACAGTTTCACATTTGTTCGCTGCAGCAAGTCCCAAGCAAAGCCTTTGTGCAAACAACAGTTAGTGAGCATTGCAAAGGGAATCCGAGAGCAGAGAGCATGAACGAATACAACTTTTGATCATTTGACCTGACATTTGATCTGACTAAGCAGTCTGGCCAGCCTGCTGACAGCCTGGGGACAAATGAAAGCCCTTGTAAAAGAGAATGATGTATTTTGTTTGCAGATCTTCAACATTATCAAGAAATTCCCTTCTGCCTTCCCCATTTTTCTGTTTTAATCAATGGATGATCAAAGCCTTCACCCCTTTTCATGTGCTTTGAGAGGAATGCTGCACAACTTGCCAAAAGCCCTTTGACTAATGCACACCCAGATCACCTGAGAGTTAGCTTGCAGGTAGTGGAGTTTGCTTGCTTCAAAGTAAGGAAAGTCTCTTGAGACTGTAAAACAAAAAAATATTAATATTTCATTTTATCAGCTGCCAGGTTTGCCAGTTGTATGGAACCGTAATAGCTCATTTATTGCATAAAGATGGGATAAAGTGACATATCAATTATTTAAAAAAACAAACATAAAGAAGGTATTTTGGTGGGCTACAGCAGTCAGTCACAGGTGATGACAGGTCAGTAAGGGATTGCCATATTTTGTAGCCAACACATGCTGTTTCCCATTCTCCTCCTTGCCATTTGGGACTTGAATTATCTGAAATTAAAAATAGGACTGCTTTTAACTAAAAAAGAATATATAAAATCCTAATAAGTTAGAATACTAATCTAGTTTATTTGGGATTTTTATTACAGAAAGATATGAAGCCATGATGATACCATTGTTGATTTTGCTAGTGAAACATGGGTGGGAGAGACACATTCCACCTGCAACACTGTGCTGGTCGCAGACAGCTCAGCACTCAGGTTTTCAATGCCCCTCTGCTGTAGGTCATTCTTGCCTCCAGCCTGCTGGCTGAGACATCCATGTGATGGGAACATACCCCATTCACTGGAGGGCACACATGCACTAGCTGCTCTGCTGGGTGAGTCAGTAACACTCCCATTTACTCCTGCTTTCCATGCTTTGGGAATGGTTTTGGAGTGCTGAGTTCTTTCTGTGTGAAACTGGTTTAATCTGGATGAAAATACAGCTGAGACATGCTCCAGGAGTGCAGCTACTGCTCTCCAGCTGCCCATGGGTGTTCAGGGCACAAGGTCCAGCTGGACATACACAGAGGCAAAGCCTCCTGACAGTCTTCTGTAAAATTAGGATGATGTCAGTAATATCTACAAAGCTAGGCACTTAATGAAATGTTAATAAAATATGCAAATGTCAGCACCCTGTGTTTTCAGGATTGCATGCTGCAGGTATGGGTCCCTCAGAGTGCTACTGTCCTCTCCCATGCCAACTGGGCACAGTCAGTCCACAGCACATCCCAGCGCCCTCAAGAATGGTGTACTGCCTGGCCTGGGCAGAGGTGCTAATGCTGGTAGGGTAGCTTCTGGCTGTGTCGAAGTCAGCTTTGACACAATTTTTCACATGCCTTTCATATCTCTTCTGTGTGATTCTTCTGTGTCAAAAGTCATGCATAATTCAATGGTTGCTGCTTAATCTGACTGATGGTCACCTACTTCAACACTTTCAGATGGGGCCTGATGGCATCATCCTCTTTCATGTGATCAATGTGGGCAAATGCCTTCGAGGCAGTGTTGTGTATTCGTTGCACATGCACACACACTGTATACACTCAAATTTGTATCCTAATGTGTGCTGTTTTCCAGGCCATTGCTGAGTATCCCCCAAGGTGCTCAGGCAATAGGCACAAAGCACAATACACAGGGGAACCAAACACATGGGAACGCTGTAAAGGGAAATATGCAGGTATAATGCTGCAACAAGAGCAACAGAAAGCAATGCATCCTTGAAGACAAAACTGCTTACCATTTCACAGCCATCTCAAAGGCTAGAAAATAAAACATATTCCACTGTGAGACGCTGTAGTTCTGCTGTAGGACTTTATCTTCTCCTTTCTATTCTGAAACCTGGAAAGACAAGTTAAAATAATCAAAGCATTTCACTGGGGAAAGGAAAAGCAATAGAAATTAAACCTGGAGGGCCATTCTCTGAACACCACACTAACTACAGTGGGTCTTCCAGGTATTCAGCTCCTTGACGGTCTGCAAAAGGGTTACTCCAAAGTCACAAGAGCCAGTAGAGACGTCCCTGCATCCCTACCATCGAGTTCAGGGCACTGACTGCAAGAGACACTGATAATATCCCAGTATTTCCACCAATAATTTCTCAGACAGTAAAGCTAGAACATAGGAGTCCTCAGGTCTACCCTGGGAGCTCGTGCATTTCCATTTAGTCTGAAATCCACTGATGTCCCATGTACATTTCACAAGAAACATAAGGAAACAGATATTTCCATGAACCATTTCACCTTGGAACTATCTCCCACCCAAAATAAGTTCTTTCCAACAAAATCCAGTGTTTGTATTCCAATGCAGGTCAGCTCCTAATATGCTTTAGCAATTCGTGTGTCAGTCTTGCATCTGAGAGTAAAAGGCAACAGGAAAAAAGTCATAATTAACTCCTCTAATCAACTTGACCTGTTTGGTGATTTATTTTTTATTTATTACATTAACTGACTCGCATGATAGGCATCCTTCCTAGGAGAAAAAAAAAGACAGATGATAAGTATTTTTAATTTGTTCATGAAACACTGTCTGAAAGATAAACCTGTTCTAACCTCAAGTTCTGCTGTCTCCAAGCTCCTGCATATCTGGCTTATTTGAGATGTTAACTGTTGCAGAGGTCCCTTGTTTATATCTCTCACATTTCAGATTTCAAGAATGGTTTTTGCACTATTGTCTATGTGATAAGAATCAAAGAGAGAAGGGATATCAGAGGTAAGAGTCCCATCTATTGGCCAGAGGAGGAACATGATAACTAAATCCTTTCTGAATTTTGAAAATTTTCTACCTCCTATGAAAAATTATAAGCAAAGAAAAATTACCAGGAAAAATGAATACTCTAAATGGTAGTAATGGATATCACTGAAGGCAGAAAACAAATTCTTCTTTTAGAGAGGAAAGAAAAGGAAAACAACTTATTATTTGGGAGAACCAAAAAAAGAAAGAAAATGTAATGAAATAGGTGATAATACACTATGGGCTAAGAAAAAAAGACTGCAAAATTTTTTTATTTTTTTTTGTAAGTGCAATAGATAAGTGGTTTTGTCTACAAATCAGCAGGTCCCAGACCTGAGTTAAACAGATTTTTATCCTTGCTTTCAAAAGAGCAACATTTCGCCCTTGAAGTAGGGCTGACCTGTCCCTAGCCTGTCTTTTTTTGCAGTGGACATCACTGACCATCAGCTGAAGGGGCACCTTCATGTTATCCTCCACTCTTTCCATGTACACAAGAGGCCAGATTCTTTCTGTGAGTGAAAGACCACTCTAAGGCATACCTCATATCCAGGCAGGTAAAAGTTGCCTCGGGAAAAAGCAATTTCAAGAGGCATCAACAATTGTCTAGCTTTTTAAACACAGTTGTGCTTTTGCTCCTGCACTTCCTGCCACAGCCTGCTGCTTCCTGTCCTACTCTCCCAGGACGCAAACCACTTTCCACGGGGGCAACTAACTGGCTTTTAAGCAGCACTAGTACAAAATCTGACCTCATTGGTACGAGGATTTAGGTCCTCCTGATCTATTAAGAAGAAATACTAAATAGTAATAATTCATGAATCTCAAAATTTATCACTGTCCTGTTTCTCTGCTTGTCACTCTAGAGGTGGGATTCATTGTTGGATTGTATACACATATGTGTTTAAACACAGGATGTACAAGTGAGCCAGGCACCTAAGCTCCCGCTCCAGTCAGTGAACAGCATGTCATGCATGGGTGCCTAATGAAGTTTGGGATCTCACCAGGTACCCAGCTGCTGTCCCAGAGGGGCATGAGGCTTCCTGCAGGTCCTGCACTGCTCTCCTGCCTGCCCCATGCTGAAGTCTTCAGCAGTTCAGGGCATCTCAAATAGCACTAAACAGCGATGCTTGGGGAATGGCATCAGCCTCTAGCTCAGAGACACTTGAAACCAGAGATCTGGAGCTGGGAGTGTCTGGTCCAGAATTTAATCCATCCTAGATAATCTCTGAGGAATGAAGAGCAGCTCTGGGAAGGAGTCAGTTATCTCAGTCCCTGTTCAAAATGTGTTAGAGGTGCAGAGTTTCAGTCTGAATATTTTCACCCAAGTTTTACACAAGTGGTCTGTACTGTCACAGAGCCCAGATACACTATGTGGAGGAAAATTAACACACACCCCCATTTGTTCTTTTCTAGTCATGAGCACCAGAGCCCGAAAAGGCAGAGACTAACACTCACCTGAGCAGTAAACTTGGTCGCAAAAATGCAGTTGCAACATTTTCCATCTTAGAGGCTGTTGATTCACAAAAATATGAACATTTCAATGTGATGATGAAAAATATCTCCAAACCCTAAGATGTTTCCTATTTGGAAAATTGTAAAACAGGGCTAGCAGAAGCCTGTTTAATACCATTTAGTGCAGTGGTGCTCAAAACAGGAGGTTCTGCATTATGGATCACTGATACCTTCCTAAGCAGCAAGGAACAAAACGTTTTTAAACGCAATGTAACAGAAATGTGTATGCAGAATAATGCTTTTAAAGGATTTAAATATGCATGTAAACAATAGGTTGACCTCTATTTTTCCATGAAAATTGCCACAGCTGTTTTCTCCTGAAGGCTTATTAAAATTGCATCTTTCTTGGAGAAGGATTACATTTGCTCTTATCCGGATCATATGATATCAGGTGATGTAAATTGATACAAAATCCAATGTTTGGATCAATATTGTGATAATAACATTAAGAGAACTGAAAAAATGGATAAAAGCATCACTCTCCACAGAAATGTTGATTCGCTGACCATCTGTCTTCAGCTAAGTGCTTCACCCCTTCAGTTTGACATTAGACAAGTCAGTCAATAAATTAAATAACTGAAGTCATACTATAATTCTTGGCTACCCTGCTCTATTTTTTTCAAGCTGTCAACATCTAAAATGTCACGTGTTTCTTTTTTGAACATATGGTGAGTTTGTGCCAAGTCCTAGCTACTCATTATAAGCATGGGCACAGACAGGTGACTAGCAATTATAGTCTTGGTTTCTACTAGTCACCCAAACTTGCAATAAGAACGGTTCAGTTTAAGTACATGCATTAAATATATATTAAATAAATATATAATATATATAACATATAATATATAAAATATATACAATAATATATTAATATAATATAATACAATATAATAATAGAATAGAATAGAATAGAATGTATATTTAATATATATGAAATAAATATTCCTATTTATTTGTTTACTTACATGAACACAGTCTGACTAAAGCCATCTGCACTATACATACCTAGATAAAGAAGTTATTAGCAAGAAACAAATTCACTTGGCCTGTTAAAGCACTGTGCACATATTCTGCACTCAGACAGAAACAGAAGCAAGAGAACATATTTAGAACTTTAAAACATCACAATAAAAGGCTCATTTTTTACAGGCCATTAGGATTTCATTATCTCATCTTTTCATTTCTAGGCTGCCCTCAGTCTGAAAAGTGAGTATCTAATAGGATGCCTTCATTAGACAAAAAACCAAACCAACCAACCAAACAAAAACCCAAAGAAAAACAAACCAAACAAATTAAATGAACACACAAAAAACCCAACAACAAGAACACGATGGGTGGCTGCTACACAACTGGAAGCCTGAGAAGAAGCTCAGAATGATTTTCATATGTTTTTTTGGACAAACTTAAAGCACAAACTTCAGAGAGTGACATTTAGGATAAACAAATATTTCAGTCATGTGACAAAGGATATATATTGATTTTAGAGTAAGAGTAGCTGTTGACATATTTGGTGTTCTCATTTTCTGTATAAAGAAGCTATACCTACATAGGAAAAAAAAGTTTATATTATTTCCTAGATGACAACATTTCCATGTTGATCACTTAAATAACACCAGATACCGAAATAAAAATTGAAAAGCTTCCTTCTGGAGACACTTAATATTGAGGCTCCAGTACAGCAAAGAACATAAGCAGCTGACTAAGAAGGTGATCAAGTTTAAACCTTCTCATCTTTAATAAGACATACAAGCCTGTGCCTGGTGGGTTCTAAGTGCACTCCTGCAGTTCGTCACATGCTTAAAGCCCTTGTTTGGCAAAGCATGAGATGACCTTCCCCAAAAAACTTACTCAGCATATGCCAGTCCTTGCTGTCAGTGCTGTTCTGAGCTCACAGCAGCCAGATTTTAACCAGCCCTCTGAGCACTGGCTGTATCCTCATGTGCTGTGCACCCATATGAGTGGGCTTTAAGGCAAACTTGTTAGCAGATGGACAGAATATGTTGAGTGTTATGCAAGAGTGACTGTGGCAAGATCCCAAAGACCAGGAATGAGGCAAAATGCTCAGAGAAGCTGGTAGTACGTATAGCCAAAGTGAATTCTTACAGCGGTATGAGTCAATGCAAAGATGTTCTGGAAAGGTGAGCATGACATCTCTTGGGTGGAACAGATTTCACCCTCTAGACTAGCAGAAGGACCTACATCTCCTTTTGCGGCCCAAGAACTCTGCTGCTGGAAGACCTCTGCTCACAGGCTGAGTGCTACACTCCTCAGCATGGGACAAATGCTGTGCTGGATAAAACATGAATGGACCCAAAGATTGAGCACTGCTCTTGTTCAGCCGAAATAGTGTTTGTAGAAAGAGGTAGAAGATTTTTTTTTTAATAATAATAATAGAACATATCAATACATGAATAAAAAGCTGGGAGCCAAAAATCTTTCAAAACCATATTTCAAGAAACAAGAATTCAGCTTCAGGAGAAAAAAGAGCTTGATGTCTTCTCTGCAAAAGCCTTATAAATCCCACACTAACATGATAATTTTTTTTCATTTAACTGGTAAACAAATTTTTATTTCTAGCTTTGGTAGCCATAATAATTCATGTAGGGTTATTCCCATGTAAGGACTTTCTGTGTTTATGGTAGAATATGCAAGTGCCTCAGTATTTATGCTACATCTATGTCTAGAGAGCAGTAGATGAACAGAAAAGATTACACATAACCCTTTCCTCCAACACCCCCTCTACCCCGCCACCCACTCTCCCCCACCCCGGCGTTACTTCCAGCTGTGGCAGATGTTCTGAGCTAGCAGACTCTGACACCTGGTGGTAGCTCTGGTAGCTCTGCAAGCCTCCGGCCTTAGTTATTTTCTGTGAGGTTTTTTGTTTGATCAGCTTTATTTTATTTCTGAGGAATACTTGGAACCAAAGTTGATATAAGGAACAATATTTTTACAGGAAGTGCAAAATTAGGAAGCCTTGAAAATAAAAGGAGATTAATTATACAGCTGAATGTCAGTCTGGGAAAGAAATGCCAGGTAACTGCTCTCATGCTTACAGGTACTCACAAAATATCTTTAAATGCACTGAAAAGTTCTTTAATCTTAATAAATTGTAAAATATTGCATATGTGGTTTTAATATTCCCTAAATCCAGCTTTTGATTATAAAATCTACAGTCTGCAAGTAGGAGTCTGTATGATCTTTTCTGTGTTCTGAGCATGGTATTTTAATCCTGTAGACCTCATGACTGCAAACAATGATGTATTTTGGGAGTTTGCAAACCATTTCCTACCCTTTTCTGCAGTATCTATGCACTTGTGATTACCAAAATTTTAGGGCAGACCCTGCCCATTGCCAGCCACACAGCACAGTGTATTTGCCCACTGGCTTCCCATATGGCCCAGCATAGCAACCATCCATCAAGCTTGTTCATATCAGATCCTACATTTGGTTATCTATGGATATATGTGTCTCTCCATGGATACTAAGCCATTCTTCTGCCTGCTACCACCCAAATTTAATCTGCTGCTCCACTTTAAGTTTATGCTTAAATACTGTAGAGAATTGGTACTTTATATTTCTTTCTTTTGAAAATGCAAAAAGAACATAGGTAATTATTGCTCTCAGTGCAGCATAAACATATTTTTTCACAATTCCTTTAAGTTCTAGGAGATTTTCAATTTTCATTATTATTCATTGTCTCAACAGTTTTGTCTTTATTAGGCATTCATAAAAAATACTTCATTATCATCCATAAAGCACAGTTCATTAGCATGGCTGAACTGTGAAGTCAATTATTTCTTCATTAGCAACAACTTCTCAGAAATTCAGGCCTATGATGCTTGTTTGAATTACTTGTATCTTTTCATTTCCTTGGTTGTGTTTCCAAAAGATTTAATTTTTTCTACAGCTGTTTACATTTATGAATATCCTTGTAAGCCCTGCACTTCTAATTTGTGATGTATTTTGCTTGCAACTACATTAATTGTCCATAAAAATGCATTGGCCTAGAGTTTATTCATAGGCTTCATCTTGCATTTTTGAGTGCTAATCTATTAAGTCTCTCTATTCCTTTAGGCAGGAATGAAAGTATTTGTGCCTTAGCGTGTTCCAGAGAAAAAGGTATAATTTTAAAAGCCCCACACTTTCACTGCCCTTCACTTGGATGCCTGGCAAAACATATATGAAGAACTATGCATGTGTAGGGTGTGTGAGACCCAGAGGTTGCATTTGGCAAATATAATCAAATAAATCAAATCCAATTACTTCAGAATAATTACAAGTTTATTTTAGTTTGAGTATTGCCTTTTACCTTACCAGATGGTGACCCACACATACTTTCCCTTCTGGATTACTGGCCTTCCTACAAGGCTGTGGCACTCAGGTGCTTCTCCTACTTCTTGGTCAGTGGGAGTTGGAGATGACCTCTGTGCCAAAAAGGACCTTCTAGAGCTAAAGAGGACCCCCAGCATGATCTGCTGCACCACCGAACTGCCTTGGCCCCCAACAGCTCTGACCTGTCTCAGCCTTACTCTCCAACTTGCCGTCTGCATTTCTACTTCAATAGACCATTTGCTTGTGACTAAAACAAATATTTGTCTGATTGTAAATCCCTGATCTGACACTGACTGCAAAGAGGTTCCCTTCAAGAGCTGCTGATCTCAGGAAATGGGCCTAAGAAATGTTTCTGAGTGTATTTTTTTCCCAAGTGTATTTTTCTTTTTATTCCATCACTCTTTCAGTAATTTTAAAGTTTTTCTTCTGAAATGGAGAACATTTCTTATGGGACAGATGGTTCAAAAATTTTAGAATTACATAAACCAGGGAGGACAGATTTGTTGAACCTTCCCTCTATGTTCATCTCACTCTTCGTAAAGAACCTAAGCAGAGTTACAGCTCCTCACACACTCTTGGGTGTGAGATTGCTCCTCTTTTCTTGATACTACAGTGGTACATAAGCTTAAAATGCATGCTTGAAGCCAAGAACAGCCAAGGCTGAAAGATGCTGCCAATGTCCCCTGCTTGTTACAAACATTTAGTATAAGGTAATATGCCCACATTCATTATAATGCAATGAACCTTCACACAAATAGTTAAAAAGGAATAAAAGCCTTCAACTTTCACCACAAACTCAGGCCAAGGTAAAAAACCCAAAGCCAGCTGGCCAGCTTTCAAGAAGAGCTCACTTGCTGGATGGAAAGAGAGAAACCTTGTTGACATGGACATGGAAACCTGCACTTTCAATATATATCTATAATTAACAGATAAAATAGCAAGATGAGGGAGAGCTCAAAAAGCCATGATCAACTACAGTTGTGAGAAAATTTTCAATACCCAAATATTAGAGATGAAAAAGTTAAAACAGTTCCTGATTGTTGTTAGAAGGCTTAATGGGAATGTGAGAAATGAAACAAGAATAATCTGATGCTGGAACATGTTTCTGTATCTGTATTCTGTTGCCGCTATTAGGGGAAAAAAAAAAAAGGAAAAAAAGATGTTCTTGAGGATTTCATCTATGCACATTCAAATGAGAGCTGCTGTCCTTAAAAATTTCATAGATGGCAGAGAGGGAAACAGGGTGAAATATTCACAGCAGTGCAGAGAGACAAAATGTGCAACTGCAATACAAGCGCAGAGGGTGCATAAGCACAGTCATATCTGATGCCACTGAAAGACACTAAATACCTCTGATTTGGGAACAATCCTTTGGAGAAGATGGTGGTAACAACCCTTTGGTCATCAGACAAATCCATACCAGCGATGACCTGCAGAGGGAACAAAACTTTCTGGACATTACTGTTCATGGTAGGAAGAATTCTTCCACTATGGCGTTTTTGCTCCTTCTGGGCCTTTTCAAGACTACCAACCCCCCTAGCAATCCTACAGGATGCTTAGACATATTGTATGCCTTATTAGTTCAGGTTTTGATAACAGCTCAGCAGTAGATCTTCTTTCCTTGTAGAGAAACCTCTAAATAAATATGTGGCTCATCATCAAAAATAGAAGAGCAGAAATCACTAAGAGCAAGTTAACATTTTCACATTCAGAAGTAATGGGCCTATTACCTCTAAAGAGAAAATAGTTGTTACACTATTGTCTTTGCTTAATATTTGCTCTTAAAATAATTTCTGTTCTTGACTTCAGCTGTCCCACTCAAAGATCTGGGCATGCACCATGCTTCACAGATAGACAAGCTCTGTTACAAGGATGAAGGCAGAGATCTTAATTTTCCATGTCCCATCTGAAATAAGAAGGTGGAGTTCACAGCAGGCTTCATTTATGATAACAAATATCTGTAGTACAACGTCATTTGTATTTCTCCACTTGCCATGTTTGATGATGAAAAAAATAATAAAAAAGAACCATTAATTTTTATGTAAATAAACAGGATAACAAAGACTAGCTGGAGTTAACACCTGCTGCACAGCTTCTTCACATAAATATAGTAGATGTATGTGGGTAATGTAACTCATCTCTTGCTGTTTGATGGTTATTAGTCTACTCGTTTTTCCAATAGTCACTGAAAAATTGAGGCACTTTAAAAGTTACACTAATAATTTATTTTTTTCTATCTATTATGTGGATACTAGTAAGCACCAAGGGAAAAGAAAAAGTTATATGGTCAAGATCACTCTAAGTATAATAAATCCCAGAAGTTAAATGACAAGCTCTATTTTATTTCACATCTTTTCCTTTTTAACTGTGCCTTTTTAATATAATTCCTCTTCTATTTTGTAAAAAACGAAGGGCCAGAGGCTCCTTCACCAAAAAAAAAAAAAAAAAGAGTTCCTTGTAACTGGGTTGCTGATCTCTTCATCATTATTTTTATGGGCCTTGGGAAATTGCAAGGAGATAAAATTGTGAAAACATAAAATGACTACCTTCCTTTATCTCTGTGCAACTGCAGATCATCAGGAAAGAAAGGCACAAATTGCTGCATATCTTCTCGCATTTCTCAGCTCACTACAGAGCCCCAGATGTGAATCCCTGGGCAAAAATGCAGACAATTGTCAGTCTTCTAAGTGTGGAGGGCATTTTTAATACTAGTCCTACATTAGAAGCAATAAAACCTTGGGACATAAATACATCATTTTCTTTCACATCATTTAAGGTAGCTGAATGCTTCTTAGTGTACAGTAAATATAAATATATTTGCCCCAGACCCAGAACATGCTGCAAAGAAGTATTGTTCTCCTCAGGACAAAAACCTAGCATGGATTTCAAAGTCTTCCTTAGACAGACAGTCTGTTTAATTGGCAGAACGTACGAGAAGCCTGGGCACTTTTCCACCTTGTCATGTACAAGTTTTCTAATTGTGCAGCCATAAAGGCTGTGTCACTTCAAAGATGAGTTCCACGTACTACAGGAAGGTTGTACTCATTGACTTGCCTGTGGTTGGGTGATGGAGGTGGTGATGGGTTCATGAGGAGAAGAGCACTGTCCCCACGCTCCATTCTGGGCTTATTAATCTCTCGCTGCGTGCCTTTGTCCCCCCAACCAGCCTGAGCATCAAAAATGGCTCATTTGAGCTAAAGAGGTCAGAACACAATGAGACAGATCCCAGGCTAAAACCTGAGACAGTTACAGCTTTCTCTGTGATCATTAGCTATATCTTCAGTTAATGAACCTTAGCTAATCACCATGCCTTAGAAACAGCAGGTGTTTTAAAGCAAATGGGACAGCTATGGGCAAGCGTGAACAACAGATGACTTCCAGAAAAAAAGAACAGTATTCACACATCAGAAACATAAATGTGATCAAATCCTCTAATCTGTATCGACCTCATCTCCTTTTTCAGACATGACAGTGATTCGTTTGTTGTGCCATTGGTCACCAACACCTGGAACAGGCATGGGCATGGACAGACGTCAGGGCCTGCACTACAGTGCATGGCTCCACAATTTCTCTCAGAGGTAAATGAAATAAAATACCATTTAGCTTTTTTTTTTTCTCATGTGGACGCAGTCCTCCTAATGAAAATGTAGAACTTGACTGTCTTTTAATCAGTACATCTGAAGCCACCCCACTGCTGATTATGGGTCTGAAAGTGTATTTTGGGAAGTATGAGGATTTTAGTCAGAGGATGCTGAAAACAATTTTTAAAAATTCCCTTTTTTTCTTGAGGGCTAGTTTCTCTCTGTGCATATTTCAATGCAATAAATATCTCAGAAAAACATCCTTTATATTTTCCCTCTTATCAGAATAATTCCCTGTGGCCCTCACAGAAAAAAAGTGCTGGAAAATATATTCAGAGCCTGATCACATTTTACATCCCTTTTATACTCTTTTAATTAGCAAAAGTAGGATTGTAGATGCCCTAGGAGTTGGATTCTGCTTATTCTCATTAATTTCTGAGCCTTATTGCTGTATCACCTACTGATCCTGAGGACACTCTGTTCTATGTGCTGCATAGCCTATACCACAGCCCATGGGTGGGCTAGCACTCTTTTCCTCTTGGAAGTCACTCATTGTAGCAAAACACAGATCCCATGACCTTCTAAATGGACAGAGGATACAAAAAAAAGGACTATACCACTAAGACACAGGTTTGCTTAGGTAAAAATGCATTGACATCTTTCCCTGACCCATCCAGTGCCGTCCATTCTGTCGTGGTTTTTCACACATATTTTTAGCTGTCAGCCTGGGTGCATCTCAGCAGGCCTTGCTGCAAACCTCTTCACTTAGAATCAGAGAGAAAGCAGTTTGCCTCAAAGGGGTTATCTGAGGTGCCTTTCTCTTAAATGTCCATCTCAGGAGCTGCTTCAGAGGGGGTTTTCATATACAGATTTGGAGGCTGATGAATTAATCTCTGAAATAGTTAGCAGGCAGACATTTCTCCTAGTTAGCAGACAGAGATTTCTCCTTGCCATTTGAATTATATTTCCATGTCCTTATGTTTTCATTTTTCATGCAGCTGTTCAGGACAATCACTTTTATTTGTTTATTCATTTGTTTTTATGCTAGTTTATAGAGAAATCTCTAAGTCCTGTTTCTGTGTTGGTGAAATATTGAACAGGTGCAGATGTGGCCCATCTGTGAAATGGTCATTTATATGAGCTAGATGGAGAGGATGAGAGATAAAATTAGTACTATTTGCCTTCTTTCTAGGAGGAGGAGGTAGAGGGAATAAAGAAGAGGAAAGTTTCTGCTGTAGCTGAGACTGGAAGTCATGGATTTGGACATGCGTCATCCTAAATGTGTGATAGTCATGTTTTGACATTTTCTGATTTTGACAAAAAATGTCACAACTTTGCTATTCCAAGTGCTCCTGCAGAGTGACAAAGAAACACTGTATTGAAACCATATTGAAAACTCAGTCATTTTTAGTTGTCACAGAGTGGCTGTGCAGAGGCCTGAGCTCCCAAATAACCATGTGCATTCAGAGAACTGCTGCTCCTTTTCTGTGAGAACACAAAACCAGAAATGTGCAGCAAAGGCACTAAGGATAAAAGTGTTTGCAAATGTTCCAGCCGTGGTCCTTTTCAGGAAGCACATAGACAAAATTTGCAGCTCGTTGTTCCCAGCAGGTTTGTATATGCATGTTTTGCACATTTTATCCCAGAACATATATTGAAATGGGCTTGGGGCTTTGCTCATCTGCAAATGCTGCATCAGTTTATGATGTGAAGAAGCACAGCGGCACTCTGGCAGATGGGTCTAAGCATGCCCATGCCAGAAAATCAGCATGTGAAATAAGTTTGAATAAGACACGTAGATAACGTGAAGGCAAATAAAAGCCTTTTGGTACCCCCTGCTCAAGTAGCTTTGAAAGCAAAAGCTGCTCTGTAAGATACTCTGTCCTCAGGTATCTAATGCAATTCAGACAATTCCAGCACTTTCAAGGTTTTCTGTGGCACAGAAGGATCCTGTCAATAAAATCCTTAGCCAAACTTTGTTTTTAATTACAGTGGTGTGCAGTTAATTCAGTCCTACAACATCTGTGTAGGTTGGGGAATTTAGCAAATGCTCGATGCTGTTTGTCTTTTTTGACTTGGCTCTTTGTATCTGTCCCTTGTTGCCAGAAGATATGAACCTTGATGCAAAAAATGCTTAAAAATTTACCTTGAGAGTTCAGGTACTAGGTGGACCCTCTGAATAATTTAATATCATCTGAAGGCTATCACTGTGAAATGAATAAACAACTTACCTAGCTACAGAAAATAATTTTTATCTATGAAAAATTTGTTTCCTTTTTTTTTTTACAAAAAGAGTGCTTTTTCACAATTTTCTATGATAAAAATGTTTCTCATCCCAAAAAACTGTAGATTTTGCCTGAAGAAATATATATATATACATATGTAAAAAAATATATAATGTCTGCTGATTGTACTCAGATCTTAATTTCATAAAGAATTTTTTTGTACTGTATCAGCAGGTTAATTTCTATTAGTTGAAAAATGTTTTACAGTGGAAATAAGTATATATTACATATTCCATATTGGAGGTGCTGGTGGATGCAAAATTTGACGTGAGCTGGAGATGTGCAAACTGAAAGCCAAATGCATCCTGGGCTGCCTCAAAAGCAGGTTGAGGGAGGGGATACACTGTTCTCAGAGACCCCACCTGGAGTACTGTGTCCAGCTCTTGGGTCCCCAGTGCAGGAAGGACATTGACCTGTTGGAATGAGTCCAGAGGAGGGACACAAAGATGATCAGGACGTTGCAACACCTATCCTATGAAGACAGGCTGAGAGAACTGAGGTTGTTCAGCGTGGAGAAGGCTCCAGGAAGACCTTATAGCAGCCTTCTTGTACTTACAGGAAAGCTCGAGAGGGACATTTTAGAAGGGCATGTAGTGACAGGACATGAGGTAGTGGCTTTAAACTCATTGTTTTCGACAAGGGTGGCAAAACACTGGAACAGGTTACCCAGAGAAGTGGTGGATGGCCCATCCCTGAAAGTGTCCAATGCCAGGTTGGATGGGACTTTGTAACCTGAGCTGGTTGAAGATGTCTCCGCTCATTGCAGGGGGATTGGAACTAAATGACTTTTAAAGGTCCTTTCCATCTCAAACTAATCTATGATTCTATATACTCTTCTTTAAAAAAAGTTATTTCTACCTATAAGACTCAAACTGGGAAGCTGGAACTACTATGGATTCCCTTTTGCAATGACAGTAAAGTGTGCATTTGGACACCATGTCAGAAGTCAGAAGGTTTTCAGAAGAAAAGAAAAGAATATTTTCTTGGCATCGATGGCATTGCATGTAACTCATGCCTCATATCTGACTTTAATAGAAGAATTTCATTACCAATTAATTCTTTTAAGGCACCATTTCATTTTTTTTTTTTGTCAGTGAATTATCTATTACTCACTTGAAGTCATTACATTCTTCGGGGAAAATCTATTTATAAGTACTCATGAAGCAAACTAATTGAAAATGTAATTAAATAGAGGCCAGAATCTTAAATAAATGACAGATGCTTTCTCCATAGATTAAGCACACTAAGCAGGCAGCACTTCTCACATAACTTTTCCAAATAGTCCCTTTTGCCCTTGACACTGACTACTGAAACCATGTCATCCTCTGAGAAAAAGTAGTATGTCAGTCCTGCCTGGGGGCAAGAGGAGAGTGCATGTCTACTGCAGCCAGCACTGGCCCCTGGCCACTCTAGAGGTCTTCTGCAGCGCCTTGCCAGTCTCAGCCAGTGCCAATAGGGGTACTGGCCCTGGCACTGGCTCACACAAGTCACTGCACAATTTTAGCATGCAGTGGTAAAGGCCTCCTGCCCTCGGTTTTCCTCTGGCTGTCCTCTTCTTAAAATATTTTTAAATGGCAGAGTTCCTTAAGAGGGACTGGGAATAAGAAAACTCCTCTTCCAGCCCTAGGAGCAGACTTGCCACAGTACCAGAGAGTTTACACCAGATGACATGCTGGGGTGGGCAGCAATTCAAGGAGACGATGCCTGGGAGTGACAGATTCAAGGAGATGAAGGCTGGAAAAGTCACTCCCCACAGATTCAGTTCTGGGGTGGTGCTGTGCAGGATCCTGCTCTCCTCACAGAGGCTTCCTGCACTGTGCAGCTCCATCCTCCCTGCTGGTCTCTGCCATGGCAAGCTGGTTGGCCACAGTCCTGCCTGCCCACCTCTCAGCTTTGGCAGTGTAAGGACTGGTATTCAGTATTTTCTAGAAAAAATACTAAAAATAAATAGCATTTAGTAATAAATGTAAAATTTAACTAATTAATACATTTAATTAATGAATATATTAACCAATAAATTTAGTTTCTTCAACATCTCTCTTTATTTGCTCCATTTCCCAGTATTTTCATTGCCTGAAAATTTAAATAAGGAACAAAGGCTATTTCTAATAGGGTTAACTTTTTTAAACCAGGGAGTACCAAAGCCCATCATTAGCTTCTTCAACCTGCTGCCTTCCAGGGATGCTGAGCCATAACAGCACATATTAACTTCAGGCCTAAATGTGGTGGTATTGTCCAACATGCTGTACATATCTCTCAAATCTCTGTTGAGAAAAACTTTTCCATAAATGACATAGTGATGCAGCCTCACCAGTTGCTTATGCCAGAGCTGGGCACTGAGTCCATGGACACCTTATCTACTGCTGCTGCAGTGGCACCTGCAGGCCATGTCCCTACAGAACATTTGGGTCATTGTGCAAGGGTTGAAGAATAACATGGTGATAATGTCACCTCGCTCCAGTGTAAGTGATTTTCTAAACTATGTCCCTTCTGATGCTTGCATGTGTACAATCAAAAAGGCAAAAATAACTATAGCTTTTGTTCAAAATGTCACTGCCCTCTAAAATGCCCTATATCTTCAGCTGGTCTGTCATTTTGTGCTCCTTATAAACTTATGATAAAGAATCCTCTTCCTCTCCAGTTAATCCAACATGAATTGTCTCAGACTACTGTTGAACAATATTGTGGCTTTCCTTTCCACCTCAGATTCTCCTTGTTTAGCACCACACCTCCTATACACAGCTCACGAGACACTGCTGTGTGTGCTGCCCCCCATCCCCAGCACACAGCACAGGGTGCTCCTCACTGCACCCACACAAGCCCTTGGCAGAAGCTAAGGCTACTATCACACAGTAAAATCAGAGTGGAGCCCACCAGGCACGACAGGGATAGCAGAGCCCAGATGAAGCCAGCTGAGACCCTCCCAAAACACCAGCACTTACTGCTTGACTCCAAACATGAGGAGGTACTTAGAGGCATTGGAAAAAAAGGCTTAGAGACAGAACCTGAGCATGTGTGTGCTCAGGATTCTCAAGCCTTTAGAAGAAGTCAGTCCCTGATGTTATTGTACAGAGATCTTAGGAAGAGAGCCTTATTTCAGAACTCTTACGGGGAAAAAAAAAGCTGGAAGTTTAAAATTTAGCTATTAATTCTCAAACGTGTCAATACTGAAAAATGAGCTGGTAGACCCAATAATGTCTTCACTTCATGAAAGCAACCTCTAATTTTCCCATGATACCTTGGGATTGGCTTACAGCACAGGCATCATCCTTAAAAAAATGCAAGTCACCCTGTGACCAGTAGACATCCTCTTGTTCCAGGAAGATCTTGCTCTGCCCTTCAAGTAGCAAGCTTATCAGGCAATAGATGAATTTGGGGATTAGAAGAAACGTTGACTGGTGGTAAAAGTACCACTGTTTGAACAATTCTATTGTCAGAATGCATGTCAGCAGCACATGTTCAGCTTTCCATTTTGAGCTCATTCAGAGCACCCAGTAACTGAAAAATAAAATCTTCCACTGTGAAAAACACACACTTACCATTGCTGAATTAGAAGCTGGCAATAACAACACTAGCAGATGTTTGGGGTTTTTTTTAAATGCCATTCTATCTTTTGCCTGATTAATTTGCTACCTGAAAAAATGTCAACATGAAATTTTCTGGACTCAAAAACCCCCATCTATTCCAATACTAAATAGTGATCACTTATCTTCTTTGGTGGAAAAACGTTCTTTTACATATCATAGGCATAAATATCATTGTAAAGGTTTAATGAGGATGAGGACAAGCACATCAAAATCAAAACATGCTTGAATCATAGGTTACTTCACAAACAGGAAATATATAGATTTAGGCATATAACTCAATGGCTGCAATGAAATAACTCTGAATTTATATTAATACAGACATGTTAGAGTTGAATTCTAAATTTTCTGTTAGTCATTTATTTGGACTTTTTTTATCCTGATTTGTCTTCATTACACTAAATAAATTGCAACCAGAAATCCATACATCAGTAGCATTGCATAAAGACTACAAAAACCAACTTACTGTATCTAAATTGGTAGTGGCACTGGAATGATCACGTAACATTAAAATATGCATTTGCTCTTAATTCTTCCTATTTTAGAGGAGTAGAAAAGCAAAATAGGATGATCTTTTGTGAGATGTGCTAGTGGTATCAGACACTTACAGGTCTGGAAGTCAAATGAAGAGAGAAATGAGGAAAACATGGGGATCTGAATAAGGGTGGAGAGATCATTCCTGTCTACATCACATTCATCCTTTCAGCAATCTCATTAATTGCTTCCTTCTTCCCTTGTTCCAGACATTGCCCTAGGTGGACTTCTAGGCTCTCAGCTAAGCCCCAGTGAGGTTTCAAACCCACAGATTTTGGATCACCCTTGTCAAAGATCCAGTGGCCTCTCTCCTTTCCTACAAGTAAACATGGCTTCTCCTAGCCATGCAGATCCAGGGAACGGCATTTCTCTGCATCATGTAAAGGTGCTCTTGACTATTCAATGCATCTTCTCCAACTGGGATTTTTTTCCCAGTCCTTTGCAACATTGATAATGCCTGGAGTCCTTCATATCTGGCTTCTGCCTGACCTCAACATCCCATGTTGTGTTAGAGGGTTGTGCCTTATTATGGGTAAAAAATGTATTTCCATTGGGGACTTATCATCTATTAGAAGATGGTGACAGTTAAGACACATTCTGTGGGAAAGTTTTTATTTCTTTTAGCATAAGAGGCCAGCATGACATCTTGTTCCATCAAATAAGGCAGCATTTCCTTATTCCCGTTTTAAAACTGCATGTTGTAGGATGTCCAGTGAGTGTTCTAAATGCCCTAGACAAGAATTTAAGAGCACAGTAGAAAATGTTTTACCCAAACAAAACAGCAGAAGCAGAACTTTTTCGCAGTTCCTCAATCCTTCAGCTAGACTAATTCCACTCTCTTAGGCATGTTTTGGTCTTTCACTGTATCAGCCCATGAAGTTGCTCGATAATTTCTGAGCACAAATTTTGTTTTCTCCCTATCTTATAAGGAAATAACTTAGAATTCTTGAATGAAAAATAGATCTTTGCTCTGCAAGGAGAGTATGAGCACGTTCAGGCACTCAATCATTATGGCAGGGGATGCTATCAAGCATGTCTTGCATCACTGGTTAAATTCATCTTTTGGTTTTACAGCCCTCAAGTTTCTTCCAGCCCTTCAGACAATGATAATCATTTTGACACACGATTAGAAGAACTTGCTTTTACCTTAAGCAAAAGAGATCTTCAGTTGGAATGTGATCTTTTAGCTACTCAAATCTGTTTTCTAAACTGATGTTGGAATTATTTCTCAAATCAAGGGTGGGATTCAGTTGCCAGAGGTGAATGTCTAGTGCCGTTTTAGATGCTTTAGGGTGTTACGCCTGACTGTTGTTCTGGATACTTGGGTTTTGCTGTTATATCTGCTATTTGGTATTTAAATCAACACCAGAAGTCAGTATTTACATACCTAAATGAATCATTCTATCCTTTCCCTTAACATGATCTTCAAAGATATTTGAACATCATTGTGAAGTTATTTTAACTCTGTATCTCTACATGGCTGGTTTTTTCCTTCTGCTCTGCACCGTATTCATCCATTTTTTTTTCAGCATGCCTCTCTGTGAAGGGTAAAAACCTGGTTAAAGTTCTCAAAAGGAACTCTAATTGGAGAATGGTTATAATTTCTCTCCTTATGAAATATATTCCCCTTAACAACATCAAACACAGGTGTCGCTTCATTAAAAATTGTTTATTATCAAACATAATAAAATCTATTTAAAATAACTTCTAAAGTGTCTAAGAGAAAGAATCATAGTTTACCACCTACTTAAATATATTATGAATATTCCTGTAAGTTTCTACAGAAAGTTATTTTCTGACACCTCAATTACTCCCCCAAATTCTTGACATCTTATGCTTCTAAAGAAGCGTGGTCCAAAGTGAAGAATTCAAGGACAGTGGCTTAATTTTATATTGCAGTTTATACTATAGCTCTCAATTTTAGAAATAAATCCCTACAATTTATAAAGAATGAGCACAACAGCAGCATGTCATCAAACAATATTCAGACAACCTCAAGGACTCAAGATCACCTTTACTTAACCACATTTTTCCACAATTGTAAATGAATTTATTCTCAAAAGAATGGATAGATATTACACAGAGTAGGCTGGCAGAAGAGAACAATAACTCTACTTTCTAGTTATGAAGCATTATTTTCAAAGTTAAATGCAACATCTGAAAGTGAGGTAACTGGTAATTGGTGTTTGAAAGGACCCTGGAGACAGAAGTTAAATCAAGCTGCTGTTTTATTGCAGCTGAAGTTGGGAAGTAAGTTTTATGTGGTGTTGGCCCATCAAAATATATTCATAATTCAAAGTAGCAATTTTTAAGTTTGGTTGTGGGGAAAAAAACCCAAAAGGTACAGTTGCAAGCAGAAAAATATTGTTAAACAGAATTGCAATTTAGTATAAGAGAATGCATTTATTTTGAAAAGTATTTTCTAGGCTCATATCCAAAAGACACTTTAAACACATAAGTAGAGTGAGACTTACATATGCTGGCAGCTATACATACATTTTAACACCTTGTCTAATTGGCAACGTTCATTGTTTAATGCTTGCATCTCCAAAATGACATCTCTACATCTGCATACAAGATCCATTCACTCTTTTTTGCTGTAATAGCAAGTAATGCAAATTTATAGTTACATGGGACTCTCTGAGAGTATTGATCACATCCTTATCAGCTGCCCCTATGCTCTGCAGAATAAGGATCAATATGAATGATGAATAAACATAAACCTAGAGAGCAAAGTCTTCAGGTAATTTCCCTCTTTCACCCATACACCTCCCATGTTTTAGAGCAGTATGTGCATGATGAGGTGGATGTAGAACACAAACCCTACATTCACCCCGAGGAATTTAGTCTCAACAGCTGAATAGACAGTGAGTTAGACACAAGTCCTTGGTCAATAAAATATATTCACTGCAAAGTTGTGAAACTTCTATTTCTTATGCATATTTCTAGATTCTAGAGAACTGCTACATACCCATATCACCACTGAATCATGGATTCATACAATGATTCATAGAATGTTAAGGGATTGGATTGGACTGTAAAGATCATCTACTCCCAACCCCTCTGCCATGGGCTGGGGCACCTCCCACTAGACCAGGTTGCTCAAGGCCTTAACAAACCTGGCCTTGAACACTGCCAGGGTTGGGGCATCTACAGCCTCCCAGGTCAACCAGTTCCAGTATCTCACCACCCTCATAGCAAAGAATTTCTTCCCAATATCTAACCTAAATTTCCCCTCTTTCAACTTGTACCCATTATTCCTTGTCCTATCACTATGGTTTCTGATGAAGGGTACCTCTCTGGCTTCTCTGTAGTCCCCCTTTAGACAGTGAGGTCTCCACTTAACCTTCCCTTCTCCAGGTTGAAAAGACACAAATTTCTCAGCCTGTGTTTGTAGGGGAGATACTCCAGTCCTCTTATCAACTTTGTGGCCTGCTCTGGACTTGCTCCAACAGTTCCATGTCCTACTTACATTGGGGACACCAGAATTGTAAGCAGTATTCCAGGTGTGGTCTCACAAGAAGACCTGGTCCCTTATTCAAAGCAATGCTACAGATACTCGATCAAAATAGATTAAGTTCAGCAAAAACATGTGTCATGCACTGGTGGCTCAGAGAGATGAAAACATTCTTTTTTCTCTGTTGTAAAGTCATATTCAACATATGAGGGAGTCCTATTCAACATATGTGGGAAGCATGGAAGAAGCAGAGGGGAGAGTAACAGGGAAAATCAATGAACCCTGAGGAAGAGGAGATAAGATATGAAAGAAACTGAAACCTCCTCACTACAGATCAGGCATGGGCTTTCTGGAGCCTTACTGACAAGGAGGCAGGTAGTAATTTTAAAATGATATTTTTGCTGTAATTCCGTTGAAAATCAATTACAGTTGTCCACTTACGGTGGGATTAACCAAAACACATCTGTTTATAGTAAGAATGCCAGTGCGAGACTGAGCAATGTGAGCAGCAATCACAGTCAAAATAGTTTAATGCACTATTCACCTAATTCTAAAGTGACTGCCTACATTTGGTCAGATGAATCTCATCTTTAATTCTGTTGACTGTGTTGAGTTGATCTTCCCAATTCCAACCATAGTCAAGACAGCTAGTTCAAATGCAGAAGTCTCTGTTGCACAGCTCCACATTTAGTCAGGTTAATGGCAAACCTGACTCCATTGAATCCACTTGCATAACTGCAATGAAACAGATTATTTTTGACATTGAGTGGTAGAGCAAGCCAGGGAAAAAATCCAGACTAAAAAATACCGTCAGAAATTTGCAGAAGTAAAACGAAGACAGTCTTATCTAGCTGTCTACACAGAATGAATATACCCCAAGAGGGAGGAACACCTGGAGGTCATAGAAACATCTTGCACTAATCCATAGACTACATCTCATAGGGTTAACATAGTAACTAGACACTAGAACTGCTTTCAAACTTAAATAATGTTAGATATGAAATCAGACTTTCTCCTGGACACTCATTGTCTTGATGCTTGAAGTATGTTTCCTAAATTTAGACTTTGCCATAGATATTGTATTTAAGTCATTTAAGGAATCTTGTTAGTGCAGAATAAAGAAGTAACTTCATAGTAACCTAAATATCAGAGCCATAATCTTTTCTCCCCTTCTTCCAACTTCTGGCCCATCTGGGCAGTGATTCACTTTAAGTCCAGATGTTACCTCATGCCTTCACTCACATTGAATCAGTTGGCTTCTGCTTCCAATGGGAGACATATGTTCCCTCCGCCTTTGATTTCACATTTGCAGAGTTACTGGTTGCTTATTTCTCCTCCAACATGTATAATTTCTGTTTATCTGTGAGTTGTCTTGCTATTCCAAGACTTCAACATCATTAAAAAATTAATAGAATTGTTACATAAAATTGTGAGGAAGGAAAATGACAAGACAGATTTGCAGCAATGCACAGAACCAAAGGACTTTACTCCAGAATGCAAAAACACCCTCTCAGATTGGAAGTCATGAAATAAGTTTCAGCAGACAAGAAGGATATGTGTATATGTATGGATATAGAAGGACATATCTGTTCTGAGAGAAACTGAATAAGATCTTTCATGGTCACAAGTACCCTTTGATTTCTCCTATCATCCAAAAATAGGGGTGCAAATGCTCCTGGTTTAAAAATATCACAAGAAAATCAGATGAAGCAGTGGATCAGTAGTTAAAAAGGGACAATGTTTCTCAAAGACTGCAAAGTAATGCAATTTAAATAGTCTTCACACACTTTGTATTTCAAAACTTCAGAAGACAGGCAGAAAACACATTTGTCAGTGTAATCAAGTTCATTAACCTCTGATGCTCAGATAGAAAAGGAGTGATCACATTGCAAGCAGAGAGATAGCTAAACTCCTATATTATGTGCACCAAAACAGAGTAATACTCCTCTCCTTTTTTCCTCCTCTAATGTTATCCTTATTATTTGATTAGGTGAAAAGAATCCCTCATTGAGAATACACATGATTTTTTCTTCATCTGCTGTCATTATCCTTTCTTGCTATCTTTTCTTATACAAAAGAGAATTCTTATAAATTAATGAACTAATCAATTAATAAAACTAATAAAAATGTTTTAAATAATTTTTTCTTAGTCTGATTCAATTTTTTAAACCCACATTAGATGCTCTTTATTAATCCTTTGGAAGTATAATGATGGGTATTTTTTCCCCTGCATGATTATGCCCTTGAACATGAAGAAATTGTTAGTCCCTCTGTTAATTTATTATTTTCCACGTTAATTAAAAACTTGTCCAGATGGCACTGTACAAATATCTTTCATGCAGATTTCTGGCTTTGAAATACAGTTACCCACCTCAAAACACAGCATTTCTGTCTGCTTGGGAAAATAGCTCTCTGTGGTTCGTTTTATGTATAATATTGTGCGGGGGAGAGAGTGTGTCACTTGGAGTAAAAAGAGTGGAGGTTCATTTCCAAACCTCCCACTTCCCATGTAAAACTCAATATAACTATTTGTGAGTGTATATATGTGTATGCATGCATGGATGCCTCAGAAGTAAGAGTAACTGAAAAATTCTGATTACCTTAATGCAATGTGTACATATAATCCTCAGCCAGACAGTTAATAAGAGCAGAAAACAATAGCATCAATGTATTGCACATCTCTTGCGGGAAATGATTAAACCAAGTTGAAATCCCCACCCAAGATGAGCCAGAAAACCATATACTCTCACTAGGTCTGATTTTCCCACTAATAAGAACTCTGGGAAAACATACAAATAGAACTTTATTCAGGAGAAGACAAAACAGTAATACATTTAGCACACAGTAAGAGCAAATCCTTCCTTGCTCATCCACCTCCAAATGCCCTTCATTCAGGAGAAGAAAGCTATCTATCTGCAGGGATCCCTTTGCAACCAGAAGCTGCCTGCTCAGTCTGACCAGGCACTGTCCTGTCACACCATCCCAACTCTAGGTACTCCTCCAGAAGTGCTTGGATCACTGCCGTTCTCTTCTGGGCTCCTCCATATCAACACACTTGCCCTGATTGCATTCAAAGAGGCCTCATGCTAAGGCATTTCCCACCAGACAGCCTGTTACATGTCCCTCTATGTCCCTGTCTCACACTGAAATAAATCCCCATCGCAGTGGAAAGAGCATTCAGGCTTGTGTAATGGAGACCTGTTTGCTCAGGAACCAGGTCTTTGCCGCAAGTAAAAATTACCTTCTCTTTTTCAAGAGCCAACCATCCTGCAAAACCCACCCTGTCAGTGCTGGCTCCCCAGACGCTGCCAGAGGAACTGTTGAAAATTAATGAACTAATGTCTCTATGATTCTGCTTTCTGCTTTTCACCAACAGTGGGATAGAGACATCTTTGTTTTCTTGAACAGAAATATAGACCTGTGCATGTATTTATTACAAAAAATATTGATTTCCCATAAATAATGTATTAGGAGCTCTTCAATTGCTCAAGTAAGCGACTGCTTTTTTTTCATAGTGTGCCCACAGTCCTGCCTGCATGTCTCAGATTTTACTATCATTGCAGTTCTGTTGCATGCATAACATAGTAACCAGATAAAAATGACTCTGATGCATCAAGAACAGAAAAGCGTAAAACATTTCCTTTAGTAGCATGTGACTCTAGGACTGTTTGTGAAGGAGCCAACATAGGGTGCTGTCTTTATTTGAATATATGGCTTCAAAACACACTCCAATTAAATGCTTTCAAAGAGATGGTTTAATATAGAGGATGACATCATATTTCCTTCCATGGCTCCTAACTCAAAGAAAGCAAACCCATCAGGTCAGGTTTTATTTTCCCCTATTGATTCCAAGTATCTGTTAAGCTCAGCCTTAAGAAGAGATGTTACTCCTTCCTCCAAGACTATCAAAGGAGGACAGCAAATAGAATGTCTTTAGAAATATCAACAGTGGCTATGTGACAAGAAAAAGAATGTTAACAGCTTTAACCATATCTGATGAATGAAATGTTTTCTGCTCTGTGGATGTTTGGTCTGCAATGCCTGCCACTGATATCAATAGAAGTCTTGTTTAAAAACCTCAAGCTGCATTCTCAAAATTCAGGGGACAAGCTGGACATTAAAAGTTTGACTGTTTAAAAAGATGAAATATTTTTCCTCCTAGTTTCACTCTGATCACACCCCCTTGGAAAGTAAACAGGATCAAATCACTGGACGTCAGAGAGGAAAATGCCTAGGTAAATGGCCTAGCTCATTCATGTGGCCCTGTAGAATAATTGCTCCTTGCAGTTTATTTTCTAGCACTTTGTTCAAATTGCTTTTCAATATTTGTACAAGAAATGTTGCCCTTTGGAAAAAATTGCCAGATCTGTCAGGGCTTGTATTAATGTGATTAGTCTTACTTTTCCTGATTTTTTTCATCTACCCCAGGTTTTAGGCTGTTCTGTTCTGGCAGGGATTTTTTCTCTCCTGCAGAAACCATTCTACAAGGAACCTTAATATTATTAGGAGATGGGGAAGGACAGTGAGAAATCCTGGTCTGTTTCAAAGCAGAAATTATTTGCAAAAATGCTATAGGGATTGTGATGGGACCAGGCCTAGACACAGGGGTAAGGCTTTGCTCCACACATAAATTCCGCACGATACTCAGCTTAAGGGACTGTGGAAAAGAGGAAGAGAAAGGGGAGGAGAGCTCTGCCCTGCACCTTCTTGGTTATGGGCTGTTGTGACTGCTAATTTAACCACAAATGCCAGCACTGGCAGTCTGCACGGACCCTAACACTGCTTCAAAACCCCACTGATACACCTTCCTGGCATGTCTTACTCTGATGCTATGATTTATGACCTTAAAATAGCTCTGTGTCTCTCTTCCCTCATGCCAATGGTTCTCCACTGGTTAGGTATGAAGAATTTAGTTCTCTCGTATGTCACTGCTTGCCCATTTCAGTTAATTGAAATGGATGGATAGAGGAACAAGGATAAAGGCCCAAATTTTTCATCTTAATTTAGGTGCCTTGATTTTGGTTCTGTGTTGTCTGGCTAGTAACGAATCACGTAAGTTTCCCATGTTTCATTTTCTTTACCTTTAAAATGGGAATACTGATTTCAGCTTTTTAATATACTTTGTAGTGCGTGGACATAAAGCACTACCAAGAGAAGAGGGTTCTACTCTTTTTTTATGTTTAGTCTTTTTAATATAGGCAAATTCCATAAATTACCAGCATTACCTCTCTAATGTGAACATGTCTTTCCCGTTGTTGTTGAAGATACTCTTCAACATGTGCTGATAATATAGAATCTCTTGTACTATTCCTGATAATTTCTATAAAACCTCATTCTGTCACCAGTAATATATATATTACTGAAGGCTGTGTGTCCTTGCCTTGTCAGAAACTACAGCCTTCACTTTCTTCTTTCACCCATAGTTTTATGTTTACTGTAACAGCTATGAGTAATTTTAGTTCCAGATTCAGCATAAAGAAAAATCACTAGTTTATGGGTCAAGCTATTATCTTCTCATATTATGCTGCAGTGCCTTTTTGTCCCCAGCACTATCCTCTGTCCTTTAAATCTCTTACTTAAAATCTCCTTGGTGAATTCTTTATTTCTTCCTCAAGCAGCCTCTGATTTTCAGCTCGGCTTCCCTCCAGGGTAGCCTATTATCCCACTTTTCCTCTGAATTCCTACGTTCCATAATTAGCATTTTTTAGGACTGTGCTGAGTAACTGGTGGACTACAAATTCTGGATCTACTATGTGATTACTGGAGGTGAATGTGTCTTTCCATGCAAGTGTGCACGAAGGTGAAGAGAATAACTATCCAGAAAAATACCTAGAAAAAGCAATGACAGGAGCCAGCCATGTGCAGGACAACTGGCATTCAGCAGCCACAGAGAGCTCAGGGCTATGGCCTTCAATGTATGGGGTGACTAGGGGAGAAATGTGTCCTTAGTGTCTCAGGTATGGACATGGTGGGAAATAGATGGCAACTTTGGCTCTCACAGCACAGTAACAGCCTGGTGATGGTATTTCCCCATCAGTGGGCAGACACCTGTGGGGACATGTGGCAATCCCAGGCCCTCAGCAAGGAGCACCTGTCTGGGTTCTGCCAAGGCTCCTTCAGAGCACACCACACAGCTCAGTGCTTGGCTTTATGGAGGCATGCAGGGAGGCAGAAGGCATCTCCTCCACCCCGGTGTCCAAAGTTTTGGCACTTCAGTGGTATCGAGGTACCTGACAGACAGTCTGCTTTGGACACAGCAGGGCCAGCTCGGGCATGTCCCTCTGAGAAACCTGAGCCCAGACTGCTGACAAAGAGCTGTGAGAAAGTTAATAGGACACTAGAAAACCCAAGGTACAGTAAAAGATAGGCCTGTTGAGATAGGGGTGTTCAGTTGCTCAAGGATTCAGTATGGAAAATGGCTGAGCATGAGCTTGTGAAGGAGGAGGGCAGGGAGGCTGGTTAGGATGAACAACAAAACCTGGGACAGTGGGATTAGTCAGATCGCCAGCTCGAGTCACTGGTGTGGGCACAGCAGGTGGGAAACAGGAGCTCTTGGACACCCAGAGCCATCCCCTCTGGATGCCCTTGAGGCCAGTGAGTGCTCCACAGGTGCTGCACTGGGGAGCAGACCTCAGCCTGACAGATCATCAAATCATACCCATCCCTCATGTCTGTTAGCTCATACACTGGGCTATAAAAAACATGTTTTTCAAGTGGTCAACACCACTCTTCCACCCTTTGCTCCTCCAGATATCCCTTTGCTCTAAGACCAAGAGTGACTTTTTTTGTTCATCCTCAGAATCTCTAGTCATACAAATCATGATTACACTTACTCAGGCATGGGGAGCAGAAGGCTTTAGCAAGGATTTAATCTACACTTGGCAATTCTGGACTATCATATCACACATTTATTGGTTATTTTATCTATGTAAAATTATTTAGTTATTGTGTCTTTTATTAATGCACAATGAATGCGCATTAGTGAAGCAACCAAAGCAGAATTAAATTGCTTTCCTGTCTCCTTTTGCTTTATAAATCAATAGATCTGTGACACTAATGTGATTTAAACCCACAGAAATGCTGGATAGTTCATAGTGAGTTGTCCAAATATTTGCTCGTTATCCTCAGAATACTTATATTCTCTAAGAAAAAAAAATCACATAACTTTTTTCTTTTGCATTTATATATAAGCTTAGCTTTGCCTCTTCATTCCCTTCTATTGCCTTTGTTCTTTTTCACAGACCAGTACACAGGTCCATATATTTCTTTAATAGGTTCTAAATTTTTCTGCAAAGCCATGTTATTGGCTCCCTAGCCACTTTCCTTTACTCAGCAGTATAATCTATTCAAGTGGAAATGGGAAGTTTATGCAATATTCTCTCTAGACTTCTCTGAATATATTATGCTCTGAGCCATGATGACTGGAATGCACCTTTATCTTAGAAGCTATGCAGTCTCACAACACTTGCACAAGGACCAATAGAAACTCAAGGTCCTGTGACTGTGCAAGGCAAGGAACTGAAGATTCTGTGAACATGAGATCACTGAAGGACTCTGTGTACATGTTAAAAAGCTGAGAGGAATAAAAAGAATTTGAGGAAATGCTCCACTGAGGACCCCACGCAGCACTGGAAAAATTTTCAGAACTGGTAACTGCAAGCAGAATATTTCTAAAGACACCCATCATCAGACCGTGGTGGGATGCATCATTCAGAAAACGTGTTTCAGTTTTGCCTGGCTCTTCTGATGCCTTCAGGTCTGGTCAGGCCATCAGCAAGGCTTCAGGTAGAAAGGGTGAAACAGCTTTTAGGTGCTCACAAGCCTCCTTCTATTCTGATACTGAGCATAGCATACTGAGAACAGAAAAGCCATATCCATTTAGTTCGCAGATTCTTTTATAGTTGGGTCAACTGGAAGAGAGCTTTCCAACAGGTCCAGAGCATGGTTTAAATTTAACTGCATATATCACAACGGAGACACCTTTATCAGTCTACCGTCACATCCCATACTATCACCGTGTCTCTACCATAGCCCTGCTCAGTCTCTGAAAGGGCTTTATGATGTGGTAGGCTGCAGCAGAGAGAATAAGGCTCATCAACACTGACAGTCTACTGCAGTCTTTTATTCCAGTCCCATTGTGTGTCCATCACTCTGTTTTTCAGCTCTTCATAGCCATTTTTGTGTGTGTGTGTGACAAATGTTCTTACTCTCTGCCCTTACTTGATTAATCTTTTCACCAGCTGTACTTGTGTTCACAGAGTATGCGTTGCTATGCATTCGTTTCACCACCTCCACACCTCAGAGCATTGGCAACAATCACTTACATTCTTTAAAAGAAAATGCTGTTAACTCATTGCAACCAAAGTAAAAAAAAAAAAAAAAAAAAAAGTCAGTATTATAGACTGTGACTAGACAATTATTTTGCTCTAAGAGTGTGTGCACTGTACTAGGCAAAGGAGGGGCAGCATCACATGGGAAGACACATAAGAATAGACAACACTTGGCTTAACAGAGATGTGATTCCCCGTGTTTGGTCTATAGTTTATGGGACTGCAATTATTAGCAACAAATTAATATACTTGCTCAACAAATGCTGGCACACAGTGGGGAGGAGAGTGGGTGGCAGAGCAGCAACACATTTGTGCGTTGTTAAATAACAATTAACTGAGGCTCTAGTAAGCACTCCAGAATACGTGCTGTAGCTCCTGGGTTTTGAAAGAACAACGACAAGGCCATTTGTTTCGTACTGACAATTTCCTGCCTTTGTATCAGCTATCAGAAAGAAAGTGCCCACCCAAGGCCTTGGCAGGCTGTGCTGGGGCACAGGAGAGGTTCTTGAGTTCTTCCAGGCTGCGTTGCCAGGGCTGAGCACCATGTTTTGTCCTGTCAGTCACATAATTAAGACTTGTCTATCAGATGTGGCAGGTGCAGCTTGAGGTGTCAGTTGTGAACATCTGTATGTTTCTATCCTGCTACTTCCCAAATGGAAATGCACAATAGTCTTCAAGAGAGTTTGTTTCTGTCTTTGCTTTTACTTTGAAGTAGTTGAACAATGTACAGATAGGCTTTTTTGTTTCTTTGATTAGATTTTATTTGTTCCTTTATATTTATCTCAAAGAGGGCATTATTACAAAAAGCTCCAAGGACAGCCTGTGCCATTTTCGCAACTCCATAATTTTCTCCTTACAATTTTTCTTCAAAGAGTGAATAATACACTATTCAATGCATTGAAACTGCACTCTGCTAATGGAAACACTGCCTGGAGCTGCTTTGAAACGCTGTCCAAAGCAGCCCACAGCACTGAGCAATCTGTGAGATGGGCACTGCTGGTCCCCTGTTATTGCCGTGTCCTGCCAGGCAATTTTGACATTCATAGGAGTTATTGCCACAAAGATTTGTATTTTCTGTGCTGGGTCTTTTTGGTCTCAGCAGGATATGTCTTCCAAACGTTGACTTAATTACCTAATGCATTGTTTCAGAACTGGCAAAGAGTCCTTACACAGAATCACCTTGTCCTCTGATGTCAGGACAACTCCTTCAGACAGTCTATTCTTCTCTATTCTGGTACCTTCCCAGCAGCCATGCAGGCAAGTGCTGATCACTTCTACTTACTGTGTGCATCCTCATTTCAGCTCCTTACCAAAGGTCCCTTCATCCATGCTCTTTGTCTTCCCAGGAACTGTGACAAGAGCACAGTATCCAGCTCTGGTAAACCTTCAGTTCCTGCTCCTCCACAATTCATTCTTGTATTCTAGTTTACCACTTCAAAGAAAGAACTATCAAGTCAATGAAGGTTCGTACCAACCACTCATTTGTTTTATTATGTATTTTTGGCAAGTCTTTTTTTTTTTCTTTTTTGAAAGTAATTTATGCCGGCCAGAGGAAGTATGTGGAGTCTGCCAACATGGAGTGAGCTCCTGAGATTTTCCACTAAATCTTTCGGCAGCGAGTACGTCTCTTGAAGTCTCAGCTGTGGGAGCGCTGGGATCAGTTGAGAACACGATTTTATCACTTATCATCAGAATCTGATTTTATCTTTCCCTAGAGCAAGCCGTGAGCTGCCGTGACTATGGAAAACAAGCCTGGTTGATGACCAAGCTAGACAAACACACACACACACTCGGCTCGCTGGTCTGGCGCTGCCCTGCAGGCACATGGAGGGACGGGGGGCTCGCAGGGGACAGCCTGGTGATGGACTACAGCTCCCGGCGTGCACGGCACGGCACGGCACGGCACGGCACGGCACGGCACGGCTGGGATGGGCTGGGCTGGGATGGGATGGGCTGGGATGGGCTGGGCTGGCCCGGGCGCCGCCGGCGGGGGGAGCCCCGGCGCGCTGGGCACTGCGCGGGCGGGCGGAGGTAAGTGTGTGTGTGTGTGTGTGTGTGTCTGTGTGTGTCTGTGTGTGTCTGTGTGTCTGTGTGTGTGTGTCTGTGTGTCTGTGTGTGTGTCTGTGTGTGTGTCTGTGTGTCTGTGTGTGTGTCGGGCAGGTGAGAGTCCCGCAGGGAGGAGGAGGAGCAGGAGGAGGAGGCGGTGGCGTGCCTCTGGCTGCGGGGCGGTGCGAGTGTGCTGTGCCTGTGTGCTGTCCCTGTGTGCTCTCCGTGTGTGCTGTCCCTGTGTGCTCTCCGTGTGTGCTGTCCCTGTGTGCCCCTCCGTGTGTGCCTGTCCCCGTGTGCCATCCCCGTGTGCCATCCCCGTGTCGCGCCGCTCTCCTCGGCCCCGCCGGGGTCGCTCCGGGTCGGGCGGGTCCCGCCGCTCCCCGCGCCTTTCCCTGCGGGGATCGCCTTTCCCGGCGGTCCGGTTGTCGCCGAGGTGCGGAGAAGAGCGTGGATGAGCAGCGCTGTGAGCGATCACGTATGTGCTGTGGGCGCACATGTGTTCCCGACGCATGCAGCACATCCATCGGGCTGCAGACTGCGCCCCGTGACACCGGGCGGCTCCAGGGGGATGGGGCGAAGGCGAAGGGCGTAATAACGAATTAATTGCAGAGGAGAAGTAATATCCGTCTTTGAGTCATCAGTCCTTGAGGCATAATTTTATTCCAAAAGCTCTTAATCGAATGGGAGATCTGCTAAAGGCAAGCACTGCTTTTCCCACAGGATTATCAGATTTCTACTGGAGAATACAGATCCTGGATTATTGAGCTACATGGGATTTGCGTGTTTCTCTCTAATTAGTCTGTGAATCTGATTGTAAAATTCTTTATTTGGAAGGGGGTGGGGGAGTTATTTGCTTCTAAAACAAAAAATATCGCTTTTCTCTGACATTTTGCACAGTTTTTCTGGTTATCCTGTGCTCTATAGGTGACTTACTGCCTTAATTGGATAGTGGTGTCAAAGGTTGATTAGACTTCCTAATAGATTGTGGATCTACAAGAGGATTGCAATTTTAAATGCGTGGTTAAAACAGTCATTGTTTGCTGTCTCTCCTTGAACAGTTGAGAGGAAGGCTGATGTATTACATTTGCGTTATCTTCTCTTTGGTTTATTAATGTATCATTGTGAGGTTGTCGGGTTTGGTTTTGTTGTTGTTGGATTTTTTCCCCTCTGTTATTTTATTTGCAGACCAAAAAGAAATGAGTGTCAGAGAGGATTTGTTTAATCATTTAACAGCTGACACAAGCCATGTCCCTAACAAGACGTTGGTGAAAGAGTAGAAGATTTCTGGGATACAGCAGCTCCAGTACTGTGAAGCCGTGTCTGCACATCGGGGGCAGCATTTGCTGGAGGATGCAGTAGTCCAGGAGTTGGGGCTCATCGGGAAGAGGTCGATGGCTTGCATGGAGCTTCTTTACCTGGCCAAGGAGAGCAGACAGGTGCCCCTGAGCACCGCTACTGGCTGGAGCCTGCCCTCCCCTCCCTATGAGCAGCAGCAGCCTGAGGGGGGTGAGGTGGACCCCAGAGCAGCCGCTGCTGTGGCAGCCCTCCACTGTGAAAGGCATTGCAAGCCCTTGCAGAGGGGCCCTGTGGCTGAGCTCTCCCTGGCACCTCAGCCCCCATCCCTGGACACCTCACCCCAGGAGCACCTTGCACCCTCCAGCACCTCCCAGCCCTGCCAACCCCCCGAGCACTTGCCCAGGGAAGAGGACAGAGGGAAGAAAAAAGCTTGCTGCTGTGCCCAGGAACTTGAGACATCATTCACCTATGTGGATGAAAATACAAATCTGGAGCATGCAAGAAGTCCCCCTAATCCTACAGGTGAACGCTTCCAGGATGCCCTTCTGCAGCAGCATTCCTGCAGGGAGCTGCCACCTGAATGGGTGCACGATTCTCCTTCCTTGGTCTCTGAGGAGGATGATGCTGCCTCGGAGGCAGCGGCTGGGAAATCCGTTGACTATGGGTTCATTAGTGCTATTTTGTTCCTGGTTAGTGGCATTTTGCTGGTGATAATTTCGTATGTGGTACCCAGAGATGTGACTGTGGATCCCAACACTGTAGCAGCCAGGGAGATGGAGAGGCTGGAGAACGAGAGTGCAAGGATTGGTGCTCACTTGGACCGCTGTGTTATTGCTGGGCTGTGTCTCTTAACCCTGGGGGGCGTGGTGCTCTCCAGCCTGCTGATGATGTCCATGTGGAAAGGGGAACTGTACCGGAGGAGCAGGTTTGCATCCTCCAAGGAGTCTGCAAAGCTGTATGGATCTTTCAATTTCAGAATGAAGTCTGGAGCAAACGATAATATGCTCGAGCTGTCGTTAGTTGAGGAAGATGTGCTTGCCATAGATAATTAGTGTAGTCATGATTTTTACAGCAGCATTTTCACAGGAAAATATGTTTCATTAAAGAAAGCAGATGCAGCTAAAGATAGCTGGTGATGCAGTTTGTTTGTCTGACAAGAATGGTTTTATCTTAAGCTCTATAATCAAATGTTTGCAGTATATGAGCACTTGTTGTAAAGGGAAAATGTGCCAGAGGAAATGCAAATTATATAAAATAATGAAAACCACTAAATAAAAAGAGATTTGTGATAAGTAGGTTCCTCAGATACTCATTTATCCTAATATGAAACATTCCACTGGTGTCTTGCCTTTATAATTTTCTTATTACTCCCATATAGAACAGGAATGACATTGACACTTTGGAAGCAGTTAATTATTGCATCTGCAGGATTATTAGCAGTCTATTTGATATAATGTTAAGAAGCAGGACCAATAATCAAACAGCAGAGCTAATATTAAGAAAGATGCATTTTTATTCTTAAATTTTCAGCTGATCCTTTCTTTTCTGTTGAGGGAAGAAAGAACACCACTCGGTCCTGACTTGCCACAACCCCCCCGTATTTTCGAACAATCGTACAATTAGTGATGATTATTTAAAATATAAAATAAGAGGCAAAGGGCAGGAAACCATATGGCTCATGGTATTGGTAGAAGACAAAAGGCTCTTTCAACTTGAGGTCAGTGGCTCCATTTCATTTCAGATTAGCAATGATTGATATTCATTAACTTCTGATAGCTATAGTGACCCATATAAAAGAAGTGTAGTTCCTGGTGGACAGATGTCTTTGTATGAAAACTGCCATAACTTGAATTAAAAGACATCTTGTCTGGAGTTTCAAAAGACCAAAGAGTGAAAAAGGACGGGGATGCTGAGACTGAACACTTCTCCTTCAGTACAGATGCCAGAAAAAATTCAAGCTCAGCTGCAGGGCTTTGCTTATACTGGGGCTGTCTGCATCTTATTAGTCCTTTCTGAAACTTCAGTTTTATGTCACTAGGCTGTCAGCTTTCTCATAACCAGCAAGGAAAGGTCAGGAAGGAGCTCTCTGAGGCTCATTCAATAAAACCCAATTTATTTGTAAAAAATAAATCATCAGGAAGTGCAAAGGTTAAGTATCAGGCAGTTTACTGGCTGACATGAGACTCACTTAACATAGGGGATGACCAAGGGTACATGTTGCTATTAATGACAGTTCTGTGGCACCACAGCCAAAAACCTGTACCCCTGATGCTATTTACTATCAGTGGAATATGTAGATTGTGTTCTTACACTGTTGAGAAAACCAACAAAAATAGTTCTATGCACCACTGTCACTTCATACTGAGCAGTGGTTAGTATATATATGTCCTATTAACATGTATATATGTTATTATATATGTATCCATGACAAAGCCAAACATTTTTGAAGAGCTCTGTCTGTACAGTCTCTGACTGCAGATTCTTAGTAGAAACATGTGATTCACTGTCACAGCCTTGTCAGTCATGAGTTAGGTCTCTAATATTAGGAATATGAAATGCTACTTTTTTTTCCCACTGTGACATACAGGAGAAGAGTTTTCCTGGGAAGGTGTCAGGAGGTCTCTTTTATGCTCCCTTTACCCAGGAACATGTGGCAGCACAAAGTTCAGAATAACAAGTTGATGGTGAAAATGTGGGTTCCTCACACAGAGAGACTACTATTTTGCCACCTGGTTTCTCATTCCCTCTCTTCTGGCTGTTTCTATCAGTAGACAAGTGCAGCTCCCAAGTCTGGCACTCAGCTAGTTCAGTCCCTTGTGCTTGCTGGCATAGGTGGCCTTGAGGGAGGGCCCAAGGAGCTGCGCTGCTCCCGATTCATGCCTTTGGTCGCTGTAAATAGCACAGTGTGGTACCAGGCTTTAATCCTGGCCCTGAAAAAGATGCTGCTTCAGATGTTATCTCCTCTAGCTGCTGCTTTAGGTCCGTGTTACTGGGTAATTAAATAGGCTGCCTTATTAGGAGGTGCTGCTGCCTCGTAGATGATTTTCCCAGTTTATGTCATGATACACAGTGTGTCCACAGGCAGTAACTCAACGGTGACCAGCATCTCCACAGTCGTCGTCTGAGCTTACATCGCTCTGGATGTGTCATCAGGAATTCAGGATTGAATCTTTAGGGCAAATACATGGAATAGGTTTCAGATATAAGAATAAGCCTTCAGCCTGTTGTGATCAGTGAGAATGAGGAAGGAAATAGCCTAAGAAGCAAAACACAGAGGAGGAAGGTTCCTCCTTACCTGGCCTTTGCCAGTGGACACTGCCTGCAGGGCTTGATGTATGGCTCAAGGTGGAGTGTTGGGGACAGCACTGCTTCTCATCCTGCCCTGAGGACAGGAAGGGACTGGCCATGGCCTCCAGAGATCCAGGGAAAGCTTTGTCAAGCGAGAGTTGGAGTCAGCAAGACAGTGTGGGGCAAGGGATGGATGTTACTGGGGATTAAAAATCACCTGCCTGGGACCCTAGTGGGAATCACTGTTCTCACCTACATGGCATAAGCTCTAAAACTAAGGCTGGTGGTTTTGAGAGCTATTATTTTTATTTTTTAATGATATATATGCATGAAATTGGAGTACATTGCATTATTGCAGTAAGATGACAGCTAAAGCTGTACGGATCACAGATTTCATGTAGGAACCACGGCATGCCTTAATGCTGGTTATTAGCACTAGAAAAAGGAATGCTCCCCCGACTGTCAGTATGTTATTGTCAAGTGAGAAGTTTTCTGACACTTTGTAAAATGCCTGTCACAGATCATGAGCCTGCGATACTTTAATAAACACTGAAATTTTCCCTGAGCATTTTAAGGAAACGTTAGTCAACCTAATAATCTAAATATACACTGCAGGAATTGTGAGGAGTAAGAAAATTTCAACAACAGGAGTAACACAGTTTCTTTATTCTGGTGCTAGTGTGTGCTAAGAAGGAGGCAAAGGAAGGCCTTCAGAGTGCAGGACTTTAGCAGATAACTCTCAGGACGTTGATCACCTTTACAAACTACAGCATGGTGTGGTTTGGTACTGCGATATAAAACCTCTGGACTCTCAGGTTCTCGTGCTGCATGGTGCAGCCAAAGCACTTGGTATCTGGTGGCTGAGGGTGGAAAATGAATGTATGAACCCATTGGCCAGTGGACAAGCCTTCACACTGTTCGCCTCGCATGAGGCCATACCAAAGGCTGAACCCAGGGGACACTGATTGCCCTGTCGTGCACCCTCACAATTTGATTTTCCCTGCTCAAAATTTAAATGCTTTAAATACAGATGTGGGAAGAATTGTTGGAAGGGTACAGATGTGGGAAGAATTGTTGGTGTTTTTCTGTTGCCTGGGCTAAAGTTGTCACATGGATCATTGGAGAGCTTTCTTCTTTGGGGATCTAAATTTTGGCATATATCAACCAGGTTTTAGGTGCCCTCTAAACTGTCAGGATTCCAAGTACAGATTTCTGAGTACCCCAGAAACCCATTGGGATTTCTGCCCTTAGTCAGTTTATTTATGACCAGCCCTGAGCACCAAACATGACACTTTCCCATGTTCTACCTCATGACATGTCTGTGGGCTGGGCTCTGCCCTGGCCTCTGCCTTCCCACCCGAGGGGCCTCGGAGACCCCTGAGGCGGGATGGAGGGAGGCTTCCCCGAGGCAGCCAGGGTCTGCCTTGCTGCTGCTCAGACAGCTCCGTGGTGAGCCGTGCTCACGGCTCCTTGTTCTCGCTCAGCCGCCTGTGGGCGAGGCTGACCATGTGGGAGCGGCATGGCCCCTGCTGGGGATGGATGCCCACTGGAATGGAGGCCTGTTGCCGCACGGTCCCAGCCCCGGGCTGCGGGTGCCCCGCACGGTTCCCGGGCACAGCCAACCTCGCCAGCTCCTTGCCAGCCCGAAGCCAGCCCTGTGGCAGGATGTCTGAGACTCTCCTAGGAAGCTACGCTCGGTTGCTGCTGGGTTTTTATGTGTTTACAGTTTTTTAGTCTTTGTAATTATTTTAAAAATCTGTCTGCAATTAATATAAAGTTTACTGACTAGAAAAGCAACTGGTTTAATCTTGTAAAACTCCTTTTTGACCCACAACAGAGTGAGCCGTCACAGTCCATCGTGAGCTGTTCGATAGTGCATTTGATGCCTTATTACAATTGCAGACATGTTCTGTACAGCGTGAAAAATAAAAGTCTGTGAAGCCGAGCACTGTTGTCCTGGGTGTCTTTGCTCCTCCCTGGTTGCAGTGTGTGGCTCTTGCCGTCCGTGCCAAGGCCCAGCCCGTGGTCCCAGTGGCAGCCCCCGCAGGCAGCGGGGTCACCGGGCAGTGCTGGAGCGGGCCGTGCCGCCACACCGGGCCTGTCCCAGCTCGCACCTCCATCGTGTCCTGCCGCCGGCCCTTCCCAGGCAGAAGTGCCAAGCAATGCAGAGTTTCAGACCCTGCTGCTCTTGTGTCCCACCCAGCTGCAGACAACCAGAACAAAGAGGAGACAAGGAGGGTGGGAGCAGGCAGGGCTGCTGTGTGAGCAGGCAGCCGGGGAGGCGCTCTGGCAGGAGGTGGGTGTTGAGCCATCAGGGGGGTGTTCAACCATCAGCACAAGCATGACCACTTCAGTAGCACATCCCCACCTTGGCCGTGGGCAGGGCAGGAGGGCAGATGGTGCCGGGCCCAGCACCAGCCATGGTGATGACCAGTGAGCATGGGGTCCCCAGAAAGCACTGGAGGTGATGGGTGATGCAGGGAGAGGAAGGAGCTGTGTTCCCAGGAGGTCTGTGGGCCAGAGTGGGCAGCGATGCGAGGGTGCTGATGTGGGGCCAGCACCAACTGGCACCAGCAGCTGAGCAGCACTTCAGGGAGCTGCAGTTTGCTCCTGGCTGGCTTTTTTTGTTTCCCTCAGATCTCTAGTGAACATCAGTTAAGCACCTAAACCGCCTTTGACAACCTCTGCTCCCTCCCAAATGCGATATGAAGGTATGCTATGCAGGTTATGCTTCTTAAGGTTGCTTTTCCTTCCAGTGTGACAGGATCAGACCCCTCCCTGACAGTGTCATGTGAATCACCATGTGGGTGGTAGTGCTGTGGTGGGTGTGGATCCAGGCTGGAGCAGGGACTGTCCGCTCGCATTAACTGTTTCCACAGAACTGAGTACAACTGCAATTCAGCTTTCAGGCTCTTACCTCTATGGCAGTAATAAATGTGTCCCAGAGGTGGCCAAATTGGCTGCAGTGACTGCACTCCTGCCAAATGAAGCCTATGGGGTGTAACTGATGGTTAGCAAGAGGTTAAGAGAGTAGATGTATTTTATTGGTATGACAATCCATCAGGTTAAAGATCTGAGAGGCTTTCTAACTGAAAGCAAATACACAAAATAATTTTTAATCTTTTTAAAGGATTCTTCCTAATATCTTTTTATGTTTATGAGTCCTGACAAGGTCAAGAGTTGTGTAGACTGCAGGGAGGTGAGACTACTCACATTTTCTTATCAGTTTAAATTGAATTGTGGCTGTTACAAATTTTCATAAAACCAAACAATACAAGAATTCTTATTTCAAATTAACCTGGTTAATATTTGTGCAAATGTGAGTGCAATGCCCACGGTAGAATCTGAGCCAAATAATACAGTTGTAATTAGATTTTCAATAAAAATTCATAGTTAAAATACTGCTGCAGGCTTGCTGTATTAAAGACTTTAAAGAGTTCCCTGTTATTTACGTGTAGATTTGCCCACCTTTACATAAGGTAAAAAATACCGAGCTATTGTAAAAAATACCAAGCTATTGCCATTAACTGAGCTGCAATGCAAAGGCATTTGGCCATTGTTGTGAATGAGAGCATTGCAACCTAACACGTGTTTTTTATTCACTTGCACCCAGTGTATAACCAATAGACCCGCATGAAAGTTCTTCCATCTGCATGGAGAATGAGATGCTGAAAGTCTCCTGCACACAGATACCAAAGCTCTCTATAGAACATACAGTGCCACAGTTTTACAGATGAAGTGAGAAACCTTCTCTGCCCAGAGAGAGCTGGAGAACCAAGGCTTCTTAAGTCTCTGTTCAGTACTGCAGAAAGGGTTGATTTGTGCAGAACCACTACAATAAATTAACCCAAAAAGGATGGCAAATATTTTTTTCTTTTTCTGAAGAATTGACACTAAAGTTTAATTTAAAGTACAAAATAATTACAAAAAAAAATAAATAGAAAAGTCAACCGAAACTAAATTTTACTAATATTTGGAAGAATTTGAGGATGGTTTTGCATGTTAAAGGCACTTGTATTATAGTAAGGGTTTGTTTTTTAAGGTATAAAAAAATCAATAGGCTTATGTTGAAATAATAAAACAGATACCTTTTTATCAGCACAAAAGGATTCTCTTTTCCAATATTTTTTTTCTACTTCGACAGATGTGTATATGGGGAAATTTAGTATTGTTGAATAAAACATTTCCAGAAACAAAATTGATTAAGTCCCTTTTGTAGAAGAAAAAAATCAATTTTTCCCATTAGAAGGATCTAAAATATGTTGATCAGCTAGAAATGTAAATAAATTTCTTTAATCACTGTTCTCCAACTGCAGTGTATCCATCTACAAGACATTGTCTTGTCTCTTTATAGCTTAAAATAAATTTGAGCATGAAGCAACTTCTGACAAACTAGCCAGAGTAACCATGCTCGAATGTAAATAATATCAAGTAGCTATCCTGACATTTTGATATTGCTTTTCTCAAGGATTAGCTCTTTATTAAATGAATGTATACGCAATAACAATATACCCAGTCTGAGAGGAAAAATATGTTCACTGAAAGGCAGAGCAGTAGAAAATATGTGACTATTTTCAGGTTTTTATGTATTACCTTCTGATTTCATGTAATAAAGGCAGCACTTTCAAGATCTCTTGATTAGTAATTGTTGAGGGCTACTAAGGGTCATGGAGGGCTATGAACAGAAGGATACAAAGTCTCTAGCTCTCTAAATCCCTAAGCTTCTGATTGCTAAGAGCTGATAGAGTATGCTGCTGTATGCTTGCCCTACACTTGGTTTTCAATACAGCAGTAACCGCTGCAGGCTACTATCTGAGACTACTTTGTGATAGATGGACCTTTGATTTGATCCAGCCTGACCCCATGTCCTCAAAACTTTATGCTTTGTCTACAGTGAGAATACCAAGTAGTTGTTTTGCCACTGTGGCTTCCTAAAGAAGGAATCAATAAGTCACAGTCTTACCTTTGTTTTTCCCTCCTTGTAGGAATGGTAACCATGGCTGGAAGAGCTCTTGAGAGGTCATTTTCCAGTCTTCTGGGACTTTCCCCCTCCATCAGTCCTCAAAGGTGATTGCTCATGGTTGTGAAATTGCTTTACTCAATTCCCGGAGTACCCTGGGGTGAATTTTGTAAGACTCACATGATTTGAAGATACATTTTGTATCTATGTAGCCTCTTTTGCTCTCTATCAGCCTAAATTCTTACCAAGTTCTAAAGTCTATGGATAGTCTGAATAAGTTTAGATTTTTTTATTATTATTTTTTTATGAGGTAAAGAAAGGTTGAAGCACTTCAGCCTTCTCAGTGTCATTCTTAATTGTGCTCTTGTCTCCCTCCCCCACAAAGGAGAAAACCTGTTGTCTTTTTTTTCTTTGTAGTATAGACACAGAACATGATGTCCTTTTTCTTTCTCTTCTATGAGGATCTTGCTTCCCCAGCCAACAAAAGAAAAAAAATTATTGTATATATGCCCTAATTTCCCCACTGGGGAAATTTCTTAAATTTTAGGTTACTGTCATGGTTAGCCAAACCAATGTTTACAATTGGTATTTTTCTTTCACATTTCATATGTGCCTATCTTTTTCCCTTAATTTTGGTTAAAGATTTTCTAAATTTCTTAAATGTCTCTTTACTTTAAACTTCTGTTATATGGTAGCATGCCAACTAGTACTTTGAATTTACTGAAGTTTCTTGTTCCTTAGGACCACTTGTCTGGAGGCAGAAATAATCTGCTGTAACAGCCCTATACTGTGGGGTGGGTTTTTTTGGGGGGTTGTTTCTTTTTGTTTGTTTGTTTTTTGTTTTTTGTTTTGGGTTTGTTTGGGGTTTTTTATACAGGTTATGTTTTGTGAACAGCCTGGTGACTGGGTTCCCCACTCCAGCCCACCTCTGTTCATTCCCCATTCAGCCTTTCTTCAATGTGGGCAGCAATGGTCCAGGACAGAGATTTTGTGACACTCTTGCTCTTTGAGCCAAGCTGTGTTGCTAAGGAAAATACTACAGGCTTGTCTATGGTGTCAAATTACAATGCATGGTGATTGAGATGGGAAGTATCTTCACTTAAACTTCACAGGATATTGAAACCAGTCTTAGCAAAGAGGTGTGTTAGAAGCAAAAATCAATATTGGACAATGCTGAAATGCCTCTGTTCAGCTGCTGTTTTAAGTGGCTTGTACAGACCTTTCAAATCATGTTGCCAACAAATGGAGGAAATACAGCTTTTAAAAAGTCAGAGCATTATTAATAGTGTGCTTGACCTCCAGCTCTGCATAGTCTACAAAAAAAGCATCATTTGTCATATGCTGCTGCCTTATGGTTTGTTCTGCAGCCCCTGTTGGGAAGCAGTTGCACGTAGAAGTGAATTCAGAGAGTGAGGGTCAAAGCTTTAGATCCATGATGGACTGTGGGATGGAAGGAGAGTAGGAACAGATCAACCCCTGAAAAAAAAAGGAGGGGTGCAGGAACTATTCACCTCATACATCATTCACACTAATGGTATTTCTTGTCCTGGTGTGAGCGGAGAACATTGACTGTGCTGAGCTTACACTTTCAGCTTTCCAGCAGGGATAGAGAAGCATGGAGAGAACCAAATGTAAGATGTCGCCATGAGAAAATGGATGTTGCAGCCACCATCCTGGGGTCTGAGGAGTGACTGGGGGCCCAGCACCCCCAGCTGGGCTCATCTGCAGGCTGGTCTGTCATACAGCATTTGCAGAACAGAGAAACAGCCTGAACCTTTATTAACTCTAACCACTATCTGAGTAACCTAAAGTGACAATCCATCTCTCTTATTGCTGTTAAGTTAGTTTTGGACAATGCCTTATCATCTGCAGAAAAAAAAGAAAAGGAGCTATAATGCAGACAGCAAGTTTCTAGGTAAAATTAGTCTGTCTGAGAAGGGGAGAAAAATGCTGCATACTGGGCTAAACAAATCTTTGCATTGATTTCTGCAACCAGAATCCTTCTAGGAGCACCACAAATACATGTCTTTATTTAGTGCTTGGACTCAAAGAGCTGTCAGTCTTTCTCTACCCAGACAACTCTCATTTGTGTTCACTTCTGGGGTGGTTCAGGGTCATACATTATTTCTGCTTGTCTGTTCTTGCTTTGCACTTTGATGCCAGCTCCACAGTTTTTCAGAAGCCTCACTTAGTCACACACATGAACAGAACCACTCAAACACCACTGCCTTGGTGGCCGTGGGCAGTGTCTGGCTGACACATGGAACTGCTGCAGCTCCAAGAGTGCACATGTGAGCCTTGAAAATGGAATACCTGTCTGTTCTCATAGAGAGTCTTAAATACTCCTTTAAGTACCCATGAAGATCTCATCTGTGCATTGTCATCTGAGAGCCTGAATCTTACCTGCCAGTGGGCATGCCTGTGCTGTATGCTCTGTGGCCCAACAAAGAACTAGTTCCTTCTCTTTGGCTGTCCTCTGTCCTACCTATTATCTATGTCTGGGTCCACTGCACAGGAATAAAAAGGCAATTCTTTTATACCTCCCCTTCAATTCAAGTGGGATTAAGCCTACCTTGCAGTTGGGTGGTTGAGGTCGCCTGAGATAAAATTTGAGGCCAGTAATAAGTTACCACTCCTGCACAGAGCAAGATGAAAGGAAAGGAGTTGTGACTTAGAGAGATAAACAACTGCACAGCACAGTGGTAATAGCTCAAAACTGTGGTTTCAAATCACAGTCTTAACTACAGTAAACAGAACAGTTTTTAGTGGCTTTTTTTTCTGCAAGGGTGAAGGCTAGAAAACAGGCCATGGAGGACTGACATAAAAAGTTTGTACACTATTTAAGAATTCTTCACTGCCTCACATCCCATTAAAAGTGCTAGGACACATAACAAGCTTATATAAATAACTGAACTCATTTCCTTACACGCGCTATGAGGCAATGCATTACAAGTAAGGAGGTCTGTATCCAAACACCACAGGATATGAACTTGTTACAGCTTTGAGTGAGATACCATCTTTCTTTATCTTGAGCTGAAGGCTTTCTCATAAGATCCCCAAGATAATTGCTATGGTCATACATGGTGTTTACTGTCATTTATATAGAACAATGTTTTGTTTAGTTCCTGCTTTGATTAAGGTGTTTTAAGCATTCACCTGTGCATCTTATTATTTTACCTTGGTGAACAGAAGGGGAAAAAAATGAGAAAATATTTTTTCATTATTTTTTGTCAGAGAAAGTATATGGAATTAAAAAGAAAATCAGAGGGAGGTGAAGGTCTTGTCAGCAAGCAGGTGGGAATATGGATTTAACAATGTTAATAGCTACAGTCAATAATTATTGGGGAAATAGATTTCACAATTCATACTGAACTGATTTTAGTCAACTTGATTGATACTGTTGTAATACAGGAGTATTACAAGACTGAATTAAAGAAAAAAAAGAGATCCAAAGGCAGGTCCATTACAGATTAGTCATTCTTTACACTAGTATGCCAATTTATCATCAATAATAAAAAGTCCTTATTTTGAAAGCAATGACTCATTTTCATAAAATATGTCCTCTAGTTACGTTCGGTATGTTTAAAGGTTCCTGCTTTAATGGAGAGGACAGTCAGATGCTAGGAGTTTCTTACACCACACTGTATAAGACCAATTATGTTTCTAGTGACTTTTTTGAAATGAATTGCTTTGGACAGACCTTAAATTCTCTCTCACATCATTCTGTCCTCTTTCAGAATAAAAGTTGATTTTGCAATTAATTTGAAGACACTCTACATTCTTCAAATTTCCCTACAGGCACCAATCACCCCAAAACCTTAGGCAGTGTCTTCATGAACCACTGAACAAATCTAGCTTTCTGATGCACTGAAGAAGAATCTTGTTTTTTCTCCCTTTTTTCTTTTTCACTTTCCCCACCTCTCTCAGCCTTGCAGTCCCTCTCTGCCTTGTGTTCTGGCCTCCTTATAAGCCAGTGCTAGGCCCAGCAGAAGACTGTTTAATGATTATCAGCATAATTTTTATCTCTTATTTCCATTTTCATAGGTCCCATTGGCTTTACTTTACAATATATTTCCCTTTCTCAGCTGGTTTAAGAACTAGTTATGGACACATGAACACATTGGGGAGAAGCTAAGATGCTCCTGGGCATTTACTCCTCAGTGCATACCTGTGAGTGTGGGGACAGACAGACCCTTGCTTGAGCCATGAAAGCTTTTAAGCTAACTGGACACAGAGCCAGCTCTGGCCCCAGGCAGCACAGAGCTGCCGTAGCATGGCACTGTGCCTGAGCAATATGCTGTGCCTCTCAGCATATTGCACAGCTCTGTGGTTTGTGGAGGGGGAGTGCCACAAGCAGGGTCTGGGCAAAGGCAGCTTGAGCTAAATGCAGCTGCCTCTGTGTCCTTACATCCTTAAAAATCATGACACTTGTCCTCACTGCTCTGCCAGCTCTGCCTGTATCCTCACCTCTCTCCTCGTTCAGCATCTCCCCTCCTGTTAATTTTATCTCTCTTCTGTTACTCACAGTCTCTTTGGTGTCATGAGCTGCATGCAAATGCTGGGTTTATTTGTTCAAGATAATGCATTTCTGCTATCTCGATGAAATATGTGTATTCCATTTGGCTTATTAGCTAATTAAACTAATCTCTAGAAAACCTTCAGAATGCCTTCTGTTCTTCTGCAGTGAAGCTAATTTATCTTTGTAGTGCTGGCAGTAGGAAAACGGTCTATATGCCTCTTCAGAAAAGTTTGCAATTCATATGTTTTTATCCAAAGTGTTTCAAAATAATAACCTAAAAGTCATGTTTGGATATTCAGGAAACGTTGGCTGAATGATCTGCAGCAAAAGAAACATATGGGAAGTACAGGCATAGTCTGATCTTATCTCTCAAGCTGATTGATAAATAATCAGAGATTGCTTAGAAGTTAAGAAACAATTTTCTTTGCTCAGAAACATGTCCCAGTGACCATTTATTTTGAGCTAATCACTGGATAACACTCAGCATGTCAGGCTGCTTTCAGAAGCCCTAGAAGATGGTCTACTTCGGAAAGAATTTCAGAAGTTTGCCTCTTCCCTACAAAACCAGAATATTTAGCTTAGCTTGTGTCAGTTTGAAATTAAAATACATGAAATGACAAGCTGAAGACTTTTGCAGAAGAATGTTAAAATGATTTTTTTTTTTATTTTGTGAATTTCTCCCTGTCTTTTTTTACTTTTACTTCTCATCATATCACTATTAACCCCCTCCCATCTCAGTTCTACTTCTATCTGGTGCATTTTGATCTCCTCATTTCTGTGTGGGTTTGATTCATGAACACCAGAAATAAAATGCAGACACTGGGCATTTTAACTTTTTTTTTCTTTTTTTTTCAGCTGAAGAAAGTAATTTCTAAATTAACAGAGTCAGATATCTGAGGCATGTATCAGTTCATGCTTTCCATTGACAAAGGAATTTCATTATTTTGCTACTTGCTTAGCTCATAAATGATGTCATGCACTTTCATATTTACTTTTTACTGTAAGGAGGTGACTGCATGATAAAATCTCTCCTTTGAAAGTGTCTTTCTTTCCCTTCCTTCCTTCCTTCCTTCCTTCCTTCCTTCCTTCCTTCCTTCCTCCTCCTCCTCCTCCTCCTCCTCCTCCTCCTTCTCCTCCTCCTTCTCCTTCTCCTTCTCCTTCTCCTTCTCCTTCTC
>JAWWEE010000074.1:133470283-133501916 GCA_035221455.1 Xenops minutus | reverse complement strand
TTCCTTCCTTCCTTCCTTCCTTCCTTCCTTCCTTCCTTCCTTCCGTCCTTCCTTCCTTCCTTCCTTCCTTTCCTTCCTTTCCTTCTCTCTCTCTCTCTTTCTCTTTCTTGCTTTCTCTTCCTCCCTTTCTCTCTCTTTCTCTCGCTCTCTCTTTCTCTGTTCCCTCTCTCTCTCTTTCTTTCTCTCTTTCTCTTTCTTTCACTCTTTGTTTCTTTCTTTCTATGTTCAGACCCTTCTCGATTAAGACCCTTTTTCTTGATCTATGATAAAAAAAAAAAACAGTAAAAAATTTAAAAAAAATATCCTCCAACTGGATTGTTAGCCTGAGTTAAAAATACAAATAGCTTGTAATTAACTACAGCATGTGAAGAGGTTTATTCCCTGGCCCTGAATCAGCGGGAGTTTTGCCAACAGCTGTGGCCTGCAGTCTGCAAAATTTGCCAAAAGGAAGATTTCTTCCATAGCTCTGCAAATACATATAGCACTAATGAAATTTGAGGTTACATTTGCAACTGATCTTACTGATTGGGAGACCCCACCTGTGCTTGCTTAGTGTGACAGTATTTCCACTGCAACATGAGCACTTTCTGTTCCCTGCCCCTCCATCAAAGCCCCAAGAGATGCACTGGGCTAAGTAATCCTCTGAACACCAGGATGAAGCAAGTGCTGCTTCCAGCAGATTTATGTCTCATTATTAATTGAAGTTTTTCCAAAGATGTGGTTGCTGTTCCTGCTTCTTTGTATTGTATGGTGTCTAAAAAGGTGTGAGCTGTCGCTGCGTTGTTCTCTCAGATGGAGAACTAAAAAGGTCTCTATCTCCGATTCAATTGCTAATGTTCACTGAATGTAGCAATATAAACAGAATTTATCCCTCTGTGCCTCCATCAAATTAGACTGGGATTGGTTAATGGGATCCAAATTTATGGAAGAAAAGTGGCTAAGAGAAATGTACATGTGAACATATATATAGAAACAAGGTAAGTGCGGGAGCCTTCCACTGTGTGGAAGTGGCCTACTGAAAAGTCACTATCTATCACTAGGATAAACCAGGCTAGGATTTTTTTAATGCTTTTGGTTATATGCTTTGGTTATATTCACAATTCTAACAATTCTGGTTTCCCCAAATATTTTAGTAGCAATTCTTGGTTGTTGAATGTGATTGTAATATATAAGAACTTGGCTTTTTATATGCATGCTTTCAACATAGCTCATTTGACATCATATTTGATTTGTTAATAAATCTTGTACAGAGATTAAGCTATATTTTCCTATAGTAATTACCCATGAATATTGTATCAGCGCAGGCAGGAAGAAAGTACAGATTAAACAAGGTCTAAAACAAAGGCACTTTGAAGACCAAGTTTCTTACATTAGTCCCTCCTGGGAAATTTATAGGAAGATTAATTACTGCCTTTTGCCTCTAAGTTATTTTGCAGTCTAATGGTACATATCCATAATACAGGGAGGATCTCTGTATTACCCAGTACCAAAATAGGAAAGCAGAGCATACTATTATCTGCAGTTCAACAGAAAATGATACACTGGCCTTTGACAAGCAAAGGACAAAAGGAGGGTTGTGTTCTGGCATTTTCCAGCAGCAGCAGTAAAGTAAACCCTTATCAACAGCACTCTATCAACTCCAGTTCTTTGTCATGACAGAGTGAAAACCTTTTCTCTGGGTTGTTTAACCACAGGTAGATACACAAAAAGACAGGATGTTCTTCACTAGGTTTATCAATACTTACTGTAGACCAGAAATTGATAGCAGAGAGCTACTGAATTCAGCAGAGAGATTTATAGCTTGACCAGCACTGGTAGTTTAATCAAGTTGGAGTAATTACCAAGTGAATACTTTACCAAGGGTTTTGCATCCCTGAAAGTTTTGAAATCAAGATGGATAGTTTTCCTAAAATAACAGCAATAATAACTATAATAATTATAATCATAATAGATGCCCTGGGTACTGTGTAGTACACGAGATCAGAGAGGTAATTACAGTCTCTTGTGACCTTAGATGCAGTAATTGATTGTAATTACTCTTCTCTGAAGCCTTATCGTGCTTTACTGGCCTGAATTAGAGCCATGGGGTCATCTCATACAGGTCATGTACCATAACCAGTTTGCTTTAATTTTCAACATATTTTATTTCCCTGCCTTTATATTCCTGCCTTGAAGAGCAAGGCTGTGGAAGGAGCAGCCTGAGCATCTCTTCTCTGCTCCTGTGCACCAGCCAAATGAGCTAGTGGGCACAAGGAGTGGAGTAAGGCCTTCCCTCTGCAGGGTCAAATACAATACTCATCCCCTTGTTTCAGAGGAAAAGGGGAGGAGAGACTATTTCCCAAGAAGCTGCCTCTGGGTAACAGTGTCCCTAGGTTAACTTGGAGCCAAGGCTCTGATGTATCACACTCACTTGGGCTGATGGCTAACAAGGCAAATTAGCCCCACATGAATAAAATATCTGTCAGGCAAAAACAGAGCCATGTACATTCCCTCTGAAACATCCGCGTGTGCCAAGAAAGTCAATCTGCTGGTACTGAGCACTCACAGAAGGGCCTTACAAAAGGCCAATTCTTTGCATGAGCAGGGCAGGAGGGTGCCATGTCCCATAAAACAAATTGCTTCTGTTCAAATGCCTGAGAACAGGCAGAAGCAGTGGCTGCTATTGAGTGCTCTGACTATCTTGCACTCTTTCAGGATAAATGGCTGTTATAGAAAAAGAAATACCGCCTCAGTATTTCTGGAATGCAGCACCATAGAACATCAGGTTAGTAGGAACAAGTAAATGAACTTTATTTATATCAGAAAGACTCTGCATGTTTAGATTTTGTTTTCTTCCAGTGAATGATCAGATTTTTACAATGTCAAGTGTCATTGTACTACTAACATTCAATCTGGTAGGAATGGACAGGAGAGAATTAGCCTAATGTCATCTCAGGACAAAATGCTTTTACTAGAGGCATCTTTTTTCTGCAGAAACAGGACTTTTGCACTGCCTCTGCTGCAGTTTCATACTAGTTATTTCTTAACTTCTTGGGAAATACAGGACTTGAACTGACAGATAACAGAGCTATTATATAACATCACTTATTGCTTCTTAGTTCACTTCGGTGATTAGCAGTTTCTGCACCTCTTGTAGCAATGTAATAGAAATGAGAGCTAAAGGCAGCAGAGAACTCCTTCCAATCTACTTCATTCTTCTGCACAAGCATTAGCTTGCAAATGCCAAACACAATCTGGGTGTTTTCTCCCTGTGCCTAGTGTGAAATGTGGAAAGAACAAACAGAACCTTCTTGGATTAATCTCCTACTTTACAAACAGATGTCCAGCTTCAAATCTAGAGTTCAAACTTATGCTGCATTCTTTGAAGCAAACAGAGATGCAGGGGCTTCTGCTGAGCCTCTCACAGCTTTTTATATGAGAGTTGTCCTGCTATAGCCCCTTTCTCTATGCTGCAAATGCATCTACACCAAGCTCAGACATAAGCTGACACCCACAGCACAGCTCACCTTACCTGCTTCCAAGTAACAGTGATTTCTCAGCACAGGATCATGAGCAGACATCAAATGCATCCTCTGAGATGCCTTTCACTGAGCGGTAGGCTGGTTCCTACCCCTGTGCATGAGAGTATTTGATGAATTTCGTTAGAGAAATGAAAACTTGAAAGATACTGCTGAGAGTAGCCCGAGAGACAAATTAGGAGTTGGGGATGGAAATCAGTGTAAAGGAATTCTCAGTAGACTGCTAGTGAGTCATGAGTTGTGGATGTCTCTTAGATGAGGAACAGTCCTGCAAGGCAATTATCAGGAGCCTCAGCACTTAAGCCACATGATATCAGATAAAAGACTTAAGGGAACTGTTTTTCACAGGCGGGAGGAAGAAACATAATCAAATCCATTACTTCCACTCCAGTGCATCTAATGCTATACAACATCTACATGTCCAGGGAATTAGTTTTACTTATGATATCATACTGGCCAATTACATGACAAAGCCCTTATAAACCCTTCTATACTGTTTGTGAGATGGAAGTAGACAGAGAGTCACAGAGAGCCCTAAGATAAACACTTCCAAAAGAAAAGCAGAAACACACACTCTTACTGAAAGAAAATATCTGTGTGATGGAAAGTGGTGAGTAGGGAGTTAGGTGTTAAAGCATCTCCTGTTAAGTTGTTTATTCAATGTCTAACTCACGCTGGGTTGCTAGGGTTTGGGTTTTTTTAATGTTCCTAATTAATTATAATCCAGTCCCAGCACAATCAGTCTAACAGAACTGACCAAAGCAACATGCCAATTTAGTATCAATGGACATAAAAAATTAAATCTCACAGCTAGAGTCATTACTCTTGCCTTTGTATAGAGTATGGAAGAAATCAGGTACAGAAGGAATGCAGTCTTGCACTTTGAACATTGAGAATGAAGTAAAATAGAGTTCTTAAAGTGCTACAAAAGGAAACCTTCTAATTAGGTATTCGGAAAGCAGTGACTCTGGCAATGAGTGCCAAAAAAAAAAACAAACAAAAAAAGCCCAACCAAACAAAAAACAAACAAACAAACAAACAGAAAAAAAAAAGAGAGAGGGAGAAAAAAAGGAATAAAACAGTATAAAGGAACTTGTAAAAAACAATACTGGATGTGAACAGTGACATTTTCCCAACTTTTCAATTTTCTTTACAACTTATGTTAAGTCACAGAATGCAGGAGTGTCAGAAAAGTGATCCATATCATCTTGCCTTCTCTAATGGTCACCATGTCCCATCTCTACAGAAAGGCTAACTTCTAATTTGGAACAAAAAAATACAGTTTTAATAATATATCACTTAGAAATACTTTCTGATGTTGAATGTAAGAATCTAGTTGTTGGATGGTAGAACTCAAAACATATCAAAAGCATCAATGTGGCTGTTAGCACAGACCTGTTATCCCTTTGTCTCAAATTCTACTAAAACACAGGAGCAGCAACCTCAATAAAAATGCCTTATTTTAGTGCTTCAGAAGGTCCTGTCCTATACCACCACCTCTAACCTCTTGATTCTTGAGTGTTTAATACTGACCGAAGCTTTTGATCTTTCTTTCCTCTCTACTGTGAACATTAGTTCTGGAACATCACAATTTCGACACCATCTAACTGTTCTTAAAAAAAACCCGAAAAACATTTCTCTGCTGCTCTTGTACTTTCTTTGCTTCTCCCCCCCCCCCCCCAATTCAGCTGTTTTGGTTATCACAAATGAAAGAGGAGGCAGTTCACGGTGAGTGGCATTGGTGCTATATTAATAAGTATCAGATAAACATTTATTTCTTCCTAAAGATTTTTTGAGTAATTTTATTTAACAATGAAGCTTTAACATTTCACTTGATGCCTCTTGCAAAATTTATTAAAGCTGTAATTAGTCTTCTGTAAAAATATTCATTAAATTACAAGTAGAAAAAAGAAAAAGCAGAAAATATGCACTCCTTCTTGTATATATTCTGTCCTCATTTCTCTTTGAGTCAGTCAGTAATCACTTTCTACCTTTCACCAGTAAAAAGCATTTACCTAAAAAAGATGCTGCTGCACATTAAGAAGGAAGAAGTTAAAAATCCTCAACACTGAGGGGTGTTACATTAAATATAAAATCTCAAATAAAAGCAGACAGAGACATTAAGGATAACTAATTGCTTTCCAGATGCAGAAATCTTACCTATTCCATAGACATTGCTCTATCTAATGGGAAGTTGAAGTTGCAGGTAGCACCTGCCTAATATAATCCATTTGTGGATATGGTTCACACCACTTTCTGGGGGATTTCTTGTTGCACTTGGAAATCAAGTTACCAGGAGATACACAGGGAATGACAAGATGAATACTATATCAGGAGAAAAGAGTTTAGATAAAGCAGGACTGCTTGAGCAATGATTAAGAGAACAGAAGTTATACAAGTTGCATGTACAAGAGAGACAACAACAAACAGCATCCACAAGTAACGGGAGCCTAGTGAAGAGGACAGAGAAGACATGAATGTCCACAGAAGGGGTTGCACAGGGATAAACCTATGTTTCAGAGATAACCAAGAGATATAAGGTGGAAGAGAGAAAAAAGTGCCACATGTTCAGTCCCAGTGTTTTGTAGTTTCAGGGTATAGTATCACATCCTTCTCTTTATTTTCTGTTTCCAGTTGCAGATCAGTTGTGAGCCTGATGCTTTCATCTGAAATCCTGGGATTTTCTTGGACTTCAGGAAAGAACATTAACCGAGTGGATTTGGTTTTTCTTGTTCCTCTAAGTCTGTTTTTGCTGGGAGAGCTCTTAATGCATCATTGAATCTCACCTCTGATTCATCCTTTCCAGGCTGACCTCAGAGGAACCAGGGACTGAGACCCAGCTCAGGAGCTATAACTGGCCTGAAACTAATGACAATTACCATCTGCTTACCACAAAACTGGAAAAACAGAACCTGAGCTTTCTTCCATATTGCCTTGGCTTCCTTCCCTTCAATGGGGTATGTCTTCTCCAGGTTTTGTTGCAGGAACTGACAAGGCAAAGGTTGCAGTTGGGAATGTATTGGCTTTCTTGCTGATATTTCATCACTTCAGAAAAGGGTTAAGAAATGACATTAGCATTGTAATTCACAGAGAAAGTGTGTTCCAAAGTCCTCTGCAGTCAGTGGACTGAATCCCACCAACGTCACCAAGTACTGGCTTAAGGCCTTTGTAAATACAGTATTTATAAAGGAATCTTTGTGCATTGAGGGTGCAAAAAAGATGTCTCAATAATTCAGAAACCACAACTGAGGAAGCAGTACAGGCAAAGATTGTGGCAAAGAGTGCTAGAGGGGAAGGCTAAAAAATATGGATGTTAGACCAAAGTGAGGTGTGGAAAGGAAGTTGAAAGACAGGAAAACTAGAATGAAGTTGGTCCTGTATCATCTACTGCTAGTAGAAGGCAAGTGTGTAGTTGTACTCTGATGTGCTTATTCCTTGAAACATTGTTGCCTTTGCAAATTTCTTTATCCTTAGCTGATACTACTTCTTTGCTGACTGTAGCTGCACCACACACACAGCTAAATTAACACCGTAGTTCATGCAATGCGCCCAAGAAGGGTTCTCCCATTCTTTTCAGTTCTGCACAGGTATGGACACATGTAAGCCTACTGGAATCACAGCCCTTCTGTGGAGAAGCAGCCCGTGGAGGAATGAGATGGGAGTACTGTGAGTGCTAGGATGTAACATATCCCAGATCTGAGAACTCTTACATTCAGATAAATAAGGATGTCTCTGTACTTTGTGAAAGTGTCTTAGTACACTGTATCTTCCCATGAGGGACTAAGTGCTGCTGCTCCCAGCACCTTACGTGAAACTTAGTCAAGCAGGTTGGAACAGATGTTCGGATTTTGGCCTAAGCCAGTACAGCATCTGAAAGTATTTTCTACTTAAATTAACCCGCACAAAATGGTTTTGCATAAAAGCTTGTCAAGTTAGCTCACCTCTTGTAAATCACATCTGTGGTCATCTTATGGCCTGCTCTCAGTGAGATCCACCACATGCCTTTCAGACATCGATGGGAATGCTTTAAAGTCTTTATGGATCACACTCATAATTGCTGTCAATGTCCATTGTTCAAAGAAGAAACACTTCCTCTTTGCCTGCTTCTCTGCACTTACATCCTCGATATAAGATAGGCATGAAGAGTTCACCTTTTCACTGGATAAGGTGGCTCTTCATGCACTCAGTCAACAGGAACAGATCTGCCTTTGTGGGCATGCAGACACATTGGATTTCACCTAAGGTACAAAAGCTGCTATCAGGTCGTCTCTGCGTGACTTCTCTCATTTCTTTCTTGTAATTCCAAGTCCTTGTTAGAGAGTATGCCCCAGCACTTGTGGCTCCAGCTGCAGTGCTGTGAAAGAGCAGCCCTGCAGAACAAGAGGGACAGTACAAGATGTGGCAGCACTTCAGTAACATTGACCCTTGTAGAGTTTGCCCCCTGGGGGACAGCACCTGTCCGATTTTTAATAGCTATTTACCTTTTCCACCACCTTATATCCATAAGCAAAATATCAGCAGACTGAACTGTACTGAGGTTTTCCAGCAGGGAGCAGCATTTATTCATTTGTGAAGGAGAATGAGATCCAGCCTCGAAAAGATCAGGCACCCGAAGCTGAAATACAGACTCAGAAATCCTTTGCTTAAATAAAAAATGATTGCAGATGGATAGCATTGTGAGAGGTGAAGCAGGGAGGGCAGGTTAAACAGTTGGCACTAGGCCTCTCTCATCCTCTTCATTTGTGTGATGCCTCTGTAAGCATTGCTTGGTATTTAGGACTAGGGAGGATGGATGCTTAGAGACAGTGCCAGCAGATGAGCTGGATTAAAACATTCCCATTTAAGGAAAAATTTTCAGTGTTATCTGTGTTCAGAATTATTAATTCAGGTACTGAAAATCCAGATTAAGCTCTCACTAATCATGTGTGTGTAATATTACCTCAATCCTAACAATATAGCATATTGTTTTACATATATATATATATAGCACCTATGCTACTGTCTGTTTTGAAAGCTTTTTAAAAATGCCCTTCTAAAGATGTTTCTTACCTTGACACATTAACAATTTCAAATCGACAATCTCAGAATTTTGAAATCAGCTTTGAAATCAGCCTTCCACAGAGATAGTCAGGCTGTGAGCAAGTGCAAAAGACAATATTTTAGCACTTGAAAACTAGTAAAAAACCATCTTCACAATATAAGCAAATTATATTAAAAACAATTTGATTAAAGGCATATAGCTTTTTGACAGCACTTGTGGTACTGTTGCAATGCTTCTGCTCCTTATGCACAGCAGCATCCTGTTGCTGCCCCCTGAGAAGCAGCTGTGTCCCAGTAGTAGAATCTCATAGTGGGTGAATCAGCCCACACAGTTAGGTAACTACTGTAATCTGTAGCCAGTACCCAAACTAGCTTTAAACCTCAGGCTATATTACAAGAGCAGCAGAACTAGTACACCACATGCTTGTGTGATTCTCTTCAGGATCCTGGGACTCCCAGTGTGTGCTCAACACAGAAAGCCTGTGCCACTGACACCTCAGGCTTTCTGTCCCTGAGTTGAGATAACAGCAGGTTTCATCCCACCTCTAGATAAAATGTTATATAACTTTCTAGTACTTTGGCCTTCCCTGCACTCAGAAATGTGCATAATCACAGATTAGATTAAATGGAGTTTTATAGACACATTCACTTTAATCTTATTTTTTCTCTTCATGTTGTGGCTAAAGGTTTGTTTTAGTAAGATTGTTATGATCATTCAGTTTCCTTAAGAATTTGCCTAGATTTATTTTTTAAGATTACTTTATCTAAACTTAACTTTACATATCCTGGATTCATAAGACCTGGTTCTGAGGTATTAGCAACACTCCTGTAATATTTTTTTTTACTCCTCAAAGTACTTTATCCTTTTAGCAGTAACTCCAGAGTAATGTATCTTTATTCTCTAGCATCTCTTATGACATATTTAAATAATTAAAACTGCATATATGTTCTCTGTATGAGAAGTCCAAAATGAGTACCGACAGCGTGTTTTCACTAGTTTGAAAACTGGTAGACTTAGTATGAAATTAATTTTATATTTCAGCTTCATAGAGTAGATCTATCGGTACAGAAGATTCTCCAAAAAGCATCACCCAATACTTCTCAAACTCTGCAATATTGGTATTATGCAGTGACCAATGTATCTTGGTAAATGTCTCTCTTAATTTGTAATGTGGGAAACAAGTACAGATACCTGAATTAACTAAGAGGTTTGTGAACAATAGGCTAGCATGTGGCTTGAAAGTGGGTGGGAGCAAGGGGCACATCTGTGACAAATGGGGGAATAATTATTCTGGGTGGATGGCAGATCCATCCCAGTGCCTTGTCTCTATCAGTCACACATGGAGATTTTACAGTTTTCTGAAGAAGAGCATAGGAGCAGCACAAGGATCTAGTTTTACATGCTCAAAACACTCTCATAGCCTTCAGCATGTGATAGCTTGGGACCTTTCTGAGGAAGAGTTGCTGTCTTTATATCTTTAGCAATTTTTTTCTTCTAGAATAGATCCAGCTTCCCTTCAAACTCATGGCAACTGCATTCTTAATCTCCTGTGGCAAGGACTTCCCCAAGTCCCAAAGGACTTCCCTCACACCATTAGCAATGAACTGCCTCTCTTTGTCCTGAATTAATCACATGCTAGCTTCATTTGATATCTCCTATTACTGCATCAGGAAAGGAGGCAAAATGTATCCACCTACTGCACTTGGTAGCTCTCCACCACTCATCTCTGTGGTTTCCTTAGTGTGCTGAAGACACTTACCTGATCCTTAGTGGGAGTCACTCCTGGCAGTGATGAGACACTAGGAAAAGGACAGCCAAGGATATGGATTTCTTGTAGGGCTATGAAAGCCATCAGGCCTATGACCATGACCAGTCCAGTGGATCTGCCCTCCATACAAGCAGAGTCAAGCCAACAGCTCTTGAGGACCCCTCTGAGCCCTGGTGCCCAAGCTGCACAAAACTCCACATTTCTTTGTCTGCAGCATATGCTGCCGTGTGGTGTGGTAATAGCTGAACTCAATTTAAATGAACCACAGCCTAGCCACAGCAGCACAGAGCTCAGCAGAGAGTAATTGACTCTGCCTCTTAGCAGGGATCCTTAAAGAGTCATGACAGGTCCAAGTAATCCGTCAAAGAGCAGACTGAGCAGCCAGCAGTCTCTGGATGCTAATCCCTTATGAACAATAGACTCATTATATGCAAATTAACAGGAGAAGTGGTGATTGGCCACTGCATCTGCCCAGGCAACTGCTCCATTTAAAAGGAACTTTAAGTACCCTGAGATCTACAAGATGAAAAAATTAAGTGACCACATTCTGCATCGTTGTTTAAAAACAACCTGATTTTCTCAGACAGCCTGTGCAGGGATCCTGTGAATGCTGTGGACAGGGCAAACTGGAAATAGTGCTCAGTGACTGAAATCCATGGGGAAAACAACAATAACAAATCAATGCAGACACCGAATTTCTTGAACAGCTCTGGTTTCGATTAATTTTAATTCCCTACTCCATTACAGATTTACTTGTTAAATAACAGAAAATCCATCTGAATCCAGGGAGTGAGTTGAATAGTTGCAGAAAAGATACATGGGCGGGTTTTCTGCATTATTGTTTTCTTACTGGGGAGAGTAACTGGTCCTGAGGAGTAGGGCAGCAGCTAGACACTGCCTGACAAAACCAGAGCAGGTTCCCACCTTGGTTCAAAGTTAAACAACAGCTCTGTGGTCAACTGCTTACTGCTTTCTCCAGTTGATATTTGATTGTGGGAAGGTTATGAGTTTACCAATGCCAGTGTGCAAAGCTGATCTTAATTAAAATACTCCATTGGAAATGTTTCATAAGATAGGAATACAAGACTGACGCCAGTTTGTCACAATTCACTAGACTGCTTGAAATCTAGAATCGGCCTGGCAGGTAGCTGTACTGAAGCCAAATGAAGTCCCGGGCAGAGGGCTTGGCTTCCAGATGGGTGGTTTTCTCTTTTTCTTTTTTTTTTTTCTTTTTTTTTTTTCAAAGTACACCATGTCAAATGTGTTTATGGTGCTGTAACATAGATAAGAAGCCAGTCTTTATGGCCCTCTTTTGCTCATGGTAACAACATGTAGGCTAAGTGAACATGAACTTCCATAGGTGTTGAAATAGATACAGCATTTTTAAAAATTAGGCTTATAGGGATCATAGAATCATAGAGCCACTAAGGTTAGAAAAGATCTCTAAGATCATTGAGTCCAACCATTAACCCAGCACCACCATGTTCAATGCTAAGGTGTATCCCCAAATGCCACATCCACATGTCTTTTTAACACTTCCAGGGTGGGTGATTCCACCACTTCCCTGGGCAGCCTATTCAAATGTCTGATTCCTCTTTCAGTGAAGACATTTTTCCTAATATCCTATACAAACCTTTCTTGGCACAATTTGAGGCCATTTCCTCTCATCCTGTTGCTTGTTACTTGGGAGAAGAAAAGACCCCCACCGTGCTACAACCTCCTTTCAGGTAGCTGTGGAGAATGAGAACCTCTATCCTGAGCCTCCTTTTTGTCAGGCTAAACACCCCCAGCTCCCTCAGCTGCTCCTTATAAGACTTGTGCTCCAGACCCTTCCCCAGCATTGCTACCCTTCTGTGGACATGCCCCAGCACCTCAATGTCTTTCTTGCAGTGAGGGACACACAACTGGACACAGGATTCGAGGTGTGGCCTCACCCGTGCTGACTACATGGCGGTTCAATCACTGCCCTGGTCCTGTTGACCACACTACTGCTGATACAGGCCAGCATGCCAGGGATGCCATTCTAGTTACTCAAATGTACATAACTAATTCTGAAAATTTCAGCCAGAGTTCAACAGAAGTAGAGTCCCCAACTTGCCTCTCCACTTAATAGCTCAAAATCCCATTCTCACATTCAGCTTTACTTTGAAGAGACAATCTCTCTGACACACTGAAAACCACTCAAGCACAGCTCATTTCCTATGCCAGTCCATGCTCAAAGACTTGAAGCTCATGTGATGCTTTGGCTGCTGCAGTTATAGTGTGCTTCAGGGGTGATAGGGAGCAGTTACCCAGCTGCCCCTTTTAGTCTTCTGTTCTACATCAGATGCTTTCATAATTGGTATGTTTTGATAATATATATCATCAATGTAAACAAACAAACAAATTTCACATCTCTCTTCCCTGTGAAAAAACATCTACATAAGCGCAAGGCTCAAGGCACCTGTAGCAGATGTACACATTCATAAATAAAGGGTCCACCTGTGCTGGGGTTCTGTTACCATTTTTGAGTGTTTTTTTTCATAAGAAAGCACTAAGCTCACAGGACCTGAAACACCAGTGCTGTTACATCAGTGATGATCATACCATACAGCCCACACATTTTGTAGGCTTTTCCTAATTAAGACTAATACTAAACAGCCATGTCAGCTGTACACACAAGATAGAGGAATGTGACTCAACATACAAAAAAAGCACTTTCTACTTACATTGTGCACTCCTTCCAAGGATTTTAGTGTGCCCTCGAAAAGAATTCATTTAGCTTCACAATATCCCTTGGTGCTTACTGAAGGAACTATTTTACCACATTTCCCAACAGAAACATTGACTATGAGGTCATAAGCCTGATTTTCAGATGCCTTCAGTACAGAAATGTACATGCACAATGCAGGCATATTGCTGAAAAAATTCTTAATTTCACTAACTACACATGGCGATGACCAGACAAACACATGAACAGTCTGTTCAATCCACATCCAGCTCTTGTTTGGCCAAAATAAACATCAAATGTGTATATCTGTAACCTCTAAACTCATGAACTTCAGGCTTCAAGGTCATGAAGGAAATCTGTAGGTGTACTTGATGCAGCCTTGCAGATAGCCTCAGTGACCCTGCCTGTTTGACTACCAAAATATGCTTCTTCCTCCACTCTCCCTCCCACAAATCCATGTGTGTTCTGGGAAATCCTGAAGCAAACCTTGAACACAGATCCTTGGTGATGCTGCCTCTGACAAGCACCATGGGGATCTTTGTGACAAGCAGGAAGCACGTGCATTTGGATATGCGACACTCTGGCAGACCCACCTGAAATTCAGGGGAAAGTATGAACTAAAATAACAGATACCTCTTTATTTTGCAAAGTCTCACAGAGGAAAATATTTTTCCATAATGCAAAAAGCTATCATTTTTTTTCTTTTTGCGTTGCTCATTTTTATGATCTGAGTAATTTCCCATTTAAAATTCTTTTTCTTCCCTCCACAGGCCACCATCCCCAAAAGTATCATATTCGTCCTTCTTCTGACTGGATTTTTGAATGATTGTTTTGGAGTCTGGCTTTATCTCCCTGGAGTCTCATATCTAGGGATCAGCAAACTGGCTCATGTAACTGACAAACTGACCTGAACCATAATTCAGCACTAAGGAAATGTTTTGAGGTTAAAAAAAAAAAAAAAAAAATCAGTGTGCTTTTCACATTCATACACCTCGTTACTCCCACCTCCTAGAATCAGTTGGAATGCCAAGTGATGCCAGGTTACCTGCTGCCTCAACAGTTTGGGTATAGTTTTGAAATCCCCACGGGTTTTCAAAGCATCCAATTTCTTGAGTACTTGTTTCTTCACCAAATTGACAATTATTTGTGACTGTCACTGGGGGGTTTTCCCCTTTTTTTTTTCCTTTTATTCAATTGTGCAATAATACCTGTGTTTGAAGCCCTGTGGGAGGGACAGTTGGAAGAGCATATTCAGAAAGTAATAAGAAACTCAGAAAAATTAATAGAACAAGAACTCTATTTTGTTCTTGACTCTCAAATCCACCACTCCTGAGAAATTTTATGTGGCTTTCTGCTCTGTCCCCCTATTGTAAACATGTAAAAGTTTGCAGTCCACTACATTTTTATTGAGAGAGTGTCTATAAATAAATCTCATCCGAAGATTTTCTATATATGCTTTCTATTTTTGTCCTCACAATTAGGTAAATCTAAGCTGACACAGCTGCACACCTCTTAGAAGGTGTGAACAGTTCACATAATAAATGGTTGGGGTTTGCCACAATACCATTTCTTTTGCCTGGTTTACCATGCATCTAATCTACATTGCTCAAGTCTTTAGAGTCAGACTGTGCAAGTACACAGGTTCCTTTTCAAAGGCTGAAGTGAGATAGTGAAGAATCACTAGAGTAGTTTTGCAGGGCATGTTGGTTTGGAAAATATGAGATGGCCTTTCATATGTACTAGTAATATTCCAGTTAACAATGACACCAATAAAACTCTCTCGTTACTCTGGGCACAAGTCCTTCTTATGATACAGTGTTGTTTCTCAAAGAAAGGACATCTATAGGCAGTTTCATCAAAACAAAAAGAAATACTTGATATTGTAAGTTCTTGGCTTTCACTGAAAGGGACAAGAGTCTTGCCATTGATTTTAAGGGAAATAGTCTCATCCTCAGCTACCACAGCACTTCTAATGTCAGCTAGCACCACTTTTTTTTCCCCTTTAACAGAAGAGCATCTGTTTTCATCTCAGATTGTGTACACCAACTTATTTAGAAGGCATATCTGGATAGATGCAACATTGTTGAAATAACAGATGTTCCACTAGTTGAATGAGGCATCAAAAGTGATAAAATCAAAACCCACTTGTCAACTGGAACTCATTTCAAACACAACAGTCAGATAAAACACAATTCTCTTACCTATCTTTCTTTGGCCCTGACTTTACAATCACCTTAAAGTCTGAGGAAAAAAACCCCAATTGATACCCAGTGTCTACAAATTATTCTTTAAGATGTCTCTCCTGCTGTAACTGTCTGACTTAAAACATGTGCTGTTATGCCCATCAGCTCTGTCCCAGTGCTTTCCTTTCTGTACCACCTGCCCCATGAGTATCCACTCAGAGAAGGCACTTGACAACATTTTTAGAGTTACAGACATTAGTCAAAACTATTGGGCCAGCAGATACAAGGCTGATACTAAAAGACTGTGCACTTAAATGGAGGTACTAATATTGGCAACTTTTTCCAAAGTTTGCAGATCCAGTATTAGGACCTACTGAATATTCATCTGATGTGACAATTTTAGAACTGTAGCTTCACCACTGTTAAGTGAAGCATCTTGATATATTAAAATGCTCTGTTTGGTTTTGGCTTTGAATACTTAAGGAAAAATAGGGGAAATCATAGATTTAATATACAACTGTAAGAATGAAATGTTTTTCAGGGGAACTCACTCACAGATATTTATACCTTTCAGCAATGTTAATTCAATTATCCTGAAACAAATAGAGCATTATTGTCCACAATGGTGGAAGTTCTAGGATGTTCCTTTGAAAGCACTTTTATCTCCATGAAAACTTAATGTGAACTGCTAACTTAAATAGTCCTCCAGCAGTTTACAGACCCTAATCCAATTCCCGCTGAAGTTAACAGAGCTACTTCAATTACTCCTCCAGTAGGAAAAATTTATTATGACAGTGTCTCAGTCTTCATTGACTCCTGTTTAATTTATCTTCAGCAATTATCCCCCATACACACTCCTAATCTCTGTGTTAAAATACTACTGAGCTAATTTCCCTCCCTTCACCTATTTTTACCTATTTTGTGATTTCTTCTCCTTCAGACCACTTCATATTGGCCTTTGCTACGTCCCAATGGTTGATTCCAGCTCAGTTTGCCAAGACATAATTCTATAGTTGATTGGATTTTCAGCCCTCCCAGATCTCCTTCACCCACAATTTAAAGTCTGCTATAGTCAGCAAGGCAAATATTGGGACTTTAAGTTGCTGGCAAATGAAGTAGAAATATGCATGCAGTCTGGGATTACTGGAACACTGGGAGCTTTTTTTCTCTTCCATCTTTGCTTTATGGATGGCAGAAATAATGTAAGAGTCACTTTGTCATTCACACCTTTGGCAGTTCATTCCTTTGGAAAAGCAGCTGCCTCTGCCAAACATTTTTATTGCCAGCATCACTAAAAGAATTACTGGAGGTGCAGAATGTAGGGAAAGAATAGGTACTCTATTTCTTGACTGACAAATGGTATCATTCAATTTGAAATTAACAAAGAAAATGCTTTGGCATGATGACTTAGTACTCATTTAAACACCCCGCTGAATTAGGTGTCACAAATGACAGTCAGCTTTAACTCAGCTATAACCTGGAGGTAGTTATAATGGCTAGAAGCTTATTATGACCAATATTAACTAAGAATTTCAGATCCTCAAAGTCTTCAAACAGCAATTGATAGTCTTAGATTTGCCCATAAATCTGTTTGACCTCCTATGCACAAGTACTGTGCTCACTCTGAGTACACTGCAGGTTCACAGTCATAATTAAGGTGTTCCAGCAGAAGACTTTTACAGAGTGACAGGTATAACAGGGCTGCCAGTCTCTCTGTGGTGGTTTAAGAACAGCAGTCAGCAATCAAACAAAAGATCTGGTGGCCAAACTCTGTCAACAGCCAGTAACAGAGGCCAAGAGAAGAGTCCAAGGGCAGGTCAAGCATATAGTGATGATTCCCTTGCCTCCCCTTCCAGCCTACAGCAGTCTACAGCTCAGCAACCTCCTTTCCAGAAGAGGGATCTATGTGTTGAATAGCCCTTGAGGGATTTCTTTCCTTTTGCAAAAAATTTGGCTACTCAAGTTAGGAGCTACGTAAACCTTTTGGCATCCACCAGTGACCATACAACTGTGTGTTGCATAGCTTCCCCAGGAGGGATAAAAAAATTTCATCTTCTCCTTAATGGAAACTATCACTCAGTTATTTAATTTGATGTTCTCTGCTTCTAATGTAGAGAGACAGTGAACAGCCATTTCCTTTTTACTGTAGTCATTGCTTTATAGACATTTCTCCTATCTACCCTCATTGATCTCTTTTCAGAGCTGAAGAGTCCTAAACCATTCATTCCTGATGTTAAAGCTTTTCCACACATTATAGCTGGCCTCCTGTGATTCTTTACTTTTAATATCACATCCTCTTGAGGTGTGACATCTGAACTATGTTAACTCCTCTGTAGATGTAGATTAAACTGAACAAAAATTATGATTTTTCTTGTTCTTCATTTCCTAACATTTCATTTGGTTTTGAAAGCACTCTGGCCATGGGTCTCTTGCTTTTAGTTGGAGCTTTGGTGTTCTTACATATATCTACACTGAAAGATGATGCATTTTTAATAGTTTTATTTATTTTGACTAGCTGGCATTAAAATAAGAGTAAGAAAATAGTTTCATTTTCTACTGACATCTTGACTTTGACCTCTGAGTTCTTTATTGTCCCCAAGACTAGTCTCTGACCTAAATTGCCCTGTATTCATTCTCATTTTAATCTAAAGTAGCCAAGAGATTGAAACTCCAAATGAAGAATGTGTGATTCTCCCCACACATCTTCCACTGAACATTTTTGTTTTCTCACTTCAAAAGCTCACAATAGCAATAACTGGTCAAGGATATTTTTTAAATAAAGCATTTTAAATCAACAGTTTAAATAATACATTGGAGACATAAATATGTAAATATAACAAGCAGCTGACACACCTGATTAGTCTCATTATTTTGTACTTCACAATGCAAATTGTGTTGTATATCCCCAAGATTTTAACTAGGAGGAACTTTTATTTTCAGCGGGGTTTGGCTGATAGAGACTCTACCCATAGACTGCACGAATCTATTCAGTCTTTGAATAAATCATTCCAACTATTTCAAGGCAGGATTAAATAATATCAAAGTAAGCATTTTTGTGTATTCTTGTACAAAAGAGGTCTTTTGTTTCCGCTAAACCATACTCATCTCTCAGATCAAGAACAAATACAAATTCTATGGATCAAAGAGGATGAGTACAATGCCCTCTAATGTGTCACTAACCAAATGAGAACAACACCTGACAACAGCTGTGGATTTTGAATGATGCTCAGGTGAGCCTCAGTAGAGTTCAAACCTGGATATCCTCTGTAGGTTAAAGACAACACAGCCTAATTGCCTCACTGTGTTTGTCACCTGCCTGGGCATGAGAAGGGACTGAGGGAACAAAGTGTTGATGTGTAGCAGTGAACCTTTGAAGCTGCTGATGAATTTTACAATAGTAACATCTGGTCCTCTGGTGAGAAAAGTCCTGTCCAACTCACAGAGAAATGCAGGCTTTGGTTTAAAAATGACTGATGACAGACACAAAGGTGAGCAGATGCTTAACCATCAGCTTTTCTTGGTTCCTGCTGAGAGGGGACTGTATTCAGACTACAACATTTCTAAGTTCAGTTTCACTAGTGAGATGTATTTCCATTTTCAGCCAGCGATAGGAAAAGGATGGCTGTAGATGTAGAACATCCAGGGGTAGCACAGGCTCATCTTATGTAGAATACCTTGCCTTTGTTATCCACAAAAAACTTAACCAGTGCTCTGAATTTGAAAGATACTCATGTAATTTTAAAATTTATACTTGCTTCTGCCAACAAATACTCAACACTTCTTTCAAATATTGAAGCATGATAAGTACCTTTGGTAAAGATACAATATGGAAGTAGAAAAATGTCTTAAAAAGATAATTAAAATTAAATATTTGAATGTATAGCCAAATTCACACTGCTACAACTTCCATTTTCTTGTCTGATATCAGGCATCTCTGAGCAGCTATCGGTATTGATGACAGCTATCCTCACTGGTCAGCGGAAGGGCCACTGTTTTTTCAATAAGCAAGAAGAAAAAGCCAACATCTTTCCACTTGGGGTAAAGAACTTTCCTTCTGGGAAAGTTCCATCTTTCCCAGAAGGGGATCTCTTCTTGCATATACTTGGCATTGGTTCTCTGTTCCTCTACTACAAGAATTACAAGAGTGAAATAGAGTGGAAAACATCAGATCACCAAGGTCATGTGATAAATGAGGCTATTAGAGCAATTAGATGAGTTTTATCTGTTTTGCTTGGTAAAATAGAATTTTAAGTTGGCTCATCTATCTCACCACACCTGATTACTCTGGAGGTCCAACTTGCAGAAAACATTTAGAATGGTAACAGCAGGAAAACTGCACATATGGGCATCAAATTACTTGTAAACACATTTTGCCTAGCCTGTGCACGAGAAGACTGCAAAAACCCTGCAGTCAGGGTAAGATTCACTTGACCTAAGAAAATCTATCAAATGTTTAGGGGTCTTGTTTAAACCAACTCTCCAGGCGCATTCTGTAACCAAGGGAAAGAGCCAGACCCCTCCAACAGGAATAAGTTCCTCATAAAATAAGAGTCTAAAATAGGTGAGAAGAATCAGTCTCTGCAGATTTCTCCGTCTTTCCATTGCACATAGAGGAAGCACAGATGTTGAGCTCAGACACAACACCTAACATTTCGATGGATGAAATTATCCCACTCTCAGTGACTGAGCAATGGCACTTAGCATTTCATGTTGATTCATGTCAAGTGATTCACACTGGGAGATGCAACTGGAATTACATCAAATGAGTTCTGCAGTAACTGCATCCACCCTGAAAGCCTCCCCAGGCTTCATATTGCTCAGTTCTAGGAATGCTTTGTTTACAGCAAACCTCTTGCAGTTTGGAAAGCCAAGCTCATATGGGGTTGCATTAGGAAAAGCACAGCCAGCAGGTTGAGGGAAGTGTTTATTCCCTTTGGTTCAGGAGGGGAAGCTCATCTCAAGTGCTGTGTCCCACTCTGGAGTCCTCTGTGTAAGCAACACCAACAAACTGGAGGAAGTCCAACAGAGGGCTATGGAGGCAATTACAGGGCTAGAGCAAGGAGGGACATTCAAGAAGAGGCTGAGGGAACTGGGATTTTTCAGTCTTAGGTAGACTAAGAGAAAATGTTATTGCTGTTTACAACTACCTCATGAAAGGATATAGGCAAGTCGAGCCAGACTCTTCTCAGTGGTGCACAGTGGAAGAATGAGACACAAGAGACATAGATAACAGCAAGGGAAATATAAAATAGTTATAAGGAAAACTCTTCCTAATGAGAGTAGGCAAACACTGGAAAGGGCTGTCTAGAGAGGCTGAGGAATATCCATCCTTGGAAATACTGAACATTCAAGTGAGACAGGCTCTAAGCAACCTGACCTAAGTTGGGTCTGCTTTGAGTAGGAGGTTGTGGTAGATCATCTCCAGACATGTAATCTAATCTCAGTTGTTCTATGATACTATGCAATGATTGGGGGTGGGGAGGAGGGAAGAAAAGTGAATTATATTGTTATTTTAAAGAATGTTATGGAATGTGATACTGAGAAAACTGGGTGATATACAAATTCATGATAGCATGATAGTGACTTGGGTAGGGTCATATGTGTAGGATTGATCTCACCTACTTTTAGCTGTCCAAAATGTCAGTGTGCAATCTCATAACGGAGATTATACTTCCCTCTGTAATTAAAAGACAGACAGACAGACAGATCTTGAGGATGAGAATTGTCTAATTTATTTCAAACACTCACCTTACAATGCAGTGAGATTCGTCCTGGGTTTCAGTCTTCCTATTGAGAGATCCTAAATGACTATCTTGGATTAGGCACTACCTTTTAGGTAGTTATTGGGAGGAGAAAACCCATTCTTGTTTCAAACAATGGAATTACACATATATTCAAAGAAATATAGAAATTTTGACAAGAGTTATTAAAAGGAAAAGTCATCTTAGGACAGAGGAGGGTCAAAGTAATAAATACAAAGGTACACAAATATTCTGTGTCCTTTCACATCTTACAGAGGACTTTCAGCACAACCAAAAAGCAAGATTCAAGTTGTTAAGAAATATGTTTTCTTCCCAAAGTACGTAGCACAGTGGAGTTCATTGCTAACAGGTACCATCAAGCCAAAGAGGAAACATAAATTAAATTTTAATATCTTTTCTGAGATTATATGTTCTTAAAATAATCCCAAACAAAAGTACTTTGGCAATGCTGAAATTAAGGCAAAACCAGCAACCAATCAAACACATATTAATATAATGAATTGTACAAAGTTACTTTATCAGATAGACATCAGCACAAAACAATCAGTTTAAAATAATATGTTTTGGCTCATGCTTCACTGTCAGCTGCCTTCTTTCAAGAAATGGAGGGGTTCCTCTTCTGTCACATGGCTCCTCTTCTGTCAAAACCACATTTAAATGAAATATAATGAATTAAGTTAGATGTATGAACAGAGTCCTCTGGTCTGCTAAACAGTGGAGGAATATTGATTTTTTTCAGCAATACATCAGATGCAGATCCTCCATAAGTGAGATATGTGAGCAGCCTCCAGCTGCAAGGTACACATATCCTCCCCATGGCTAGAAATAGTCAGACTATGATAGAGGAGACACCTGGATTTTTTTTTAGGTGAGCAGTACCATTCTCATCATGAAAGGAAAAGTAGTTCATTATATACTTCTGGCTGCAAATAATTTATTATACATTTCTGTAAACTCTTTGTAAGATTAAAATGCTCACGATTAATATGATATTACTACCTGATTGCACTTTACTCACTTCAGTTTCCTGGCACCAGATCTGTTAAAAAGCCCCATCTGCTATCAACAGTGCTATACCAACAGAATTATTGACCAAAAAAACCAAACACTTGACTGTCCCTAAACTTTATTTCTTAATAAGTTAAATATGTGCAGTACTTTCAGAGATCAAATTTTAATTTATTGGGTTTTAATGCAGAGTCCTCTTTGCAGAGGACTGGTTTTAGTTTTTCAATGCCCTTTCTGAAATGTGAAGCTGAAACAATGCACACTGTATCTGTATTGGTGTGGTGGGTTGACCCTGACTGGACACCACGTGCCCACCAGAGCTGCTCTATCTTTCTCCTCCTCAGCTGGACAGGGGAGAGAAAATAAGACTGGTGGATAGAGATAAGGAAAGGGAGAGACCACTCACCAGTTACCATCACTGGCAAAAGAGACTCAACTTGAGAAAATTAATTTAATTTATTGCCAATACAAAACAGACTAGGGTAATAAGTTGGGGGATGCACCCAAAGGAGGCTGTGACCCCATGGGAAGTCTGTTCTGGAAGCTGAAGAGGCTCTATGGAGAGAGGAGCCCACACTGGAGCAGGTTTGCTGGCAGGACTTTTGACCCCATGGGGGACCCACGCTGGAGCAGCCTGTTCCTGAAGGACTGCAGCTCATGGGAAGGACTCATGTTGGAGTAGTCCATCCAGGATGTCTCCAATGGGAGGGATCCCATGCTGGAGCAGAGGAAGAGGAAGAGGAAGAGGAGTCCTTCCCTTGAACAGTAAGCAATGGCAGAGACAACGTGTGATGAACTGACTGCAGCCTCTGTTCCCCATCCCCCTGCACCACAGAGAATTCAGGAGTCCAGTGGAGCCCAGGAAAAAGGGAGGAGTGGTGGAAGGTGTTTTAAGATTTAGTTTTTATTTTTCATTATCCTACTCTGATTTGATTGATAATAAAATCTATTAATTTCCCCAAGTCAAGGCTGTTTTGCCCATGATGGTAATTGCTGAGTGATCTCTCACTGTACTTCTCTCATCCCATGAGTCTTATGTTATATTTTCTCTCCTCTGCCCAGCTGCAGTGTCCAGTGGCTTTTTTGGACACCTGGTGTTCAGTCAGGGCCATCCCATCACTTCATGTAAGTAGCAGTTTGCATGTCCCATATAGCCTATAGTGAAAGCTGGGCAACTCTACTGATAAGCAGGACAGTTGTGGCATGAGGACCCCTCATATGTAAACAAAACAAGGTGCAACACAAACTTCTGCCTCGCTCACTCCTTGATTTCTGTCTGTCTTCTCTCAGGCTCTCCTCGGCACTTGGTACGGAGTTCAGTGTTGTTCAGTAACATGTCATTGTGCACTGGAACCTTTCACTATAAGAAATTATTCCAAAGTTCAAAAAAACAACATAAAGTTTCAATAGTAAAAATCTGCTGGATAAATCAAGCTTAAAGGAGTGGGAAAAAAATTTACTCATAACCTTTTGCCATAAACGCTGTGACAAACCCTTTCTGGATATGAGATTATTCCTATCAGGTTTTGTATGTCTAGGTAGCACTAATAACCAGGGCAGCCTTCTCACTCATCGCAAACTTGAAGACCCTCTGTAACTTTTTCTTTATGGTTTGTTGTGTCCTGCTGTTTTGTGCCAAAATTTGAAGAGGCAGCAAAGACTAAGAAATATATAAAATATGTCTGGGCGGTACCTACTCTGATATGATATTTATCAACGTGTGATTTCTATTTTAATAAAAATGGTAGTAAATCAAATGTGGTATCTGCCACATATCAGAGATTATAAAAGAGTTGCTTATATAGAATCCAAATGTTCCCTTTTTTGCAATTCACACAATAGGTTGATGGCTCTGTGATCTCTTTGGATACTTTTAAAAGATGTTTGTGGGGTTTTTTAAATCTGACATGTATGTCACAGGAATTTTGCGAAGGTAAATTAGCAGGTTGGAACACTGCTGAATATATTTTTTATCTGACATATAATCCACAAGTCTCTGAACTATTTTTCCTCTTCCTCGGCCAACAAGTATGTAAAAAAATTGTATTTTGCAACTTATTTTTGATTAATAAACATCCATATTCTGTGGAATCTCAGAGATTAACCCCATACAAGAGTCATTTTGCATCAGTTTTTTAATGTCCTACCCAATTCAGGCATTCAGATATTGCTGATTCTCATTATAGACAATGCTGTAGAAGAACCTTACTATATTTGTCAGCATTTAAACATTTCAAATAGCGCTGTTTGCCTAAGGATTTTAAAAAGTTAGAATTATTAAAAAAAAAAATGAAAAAAGGTTGAAAAATCCATAAAACTTCCTGTATTTGAATTTCTGTCTAATTTATTGAAAGATATCCAGTAACAAAATCTGATATTTAAATTTTGAACATTTTAATGGATTTTTAAGAATATTAGGGGAAAAAAAAAAAACAACACCAAAACCAGAAACGAAATTAGAACTTTGTGTACTGATAATTGAAAATGGATGACTAGGACCATTAACAATTAACAATTAGCCCAGAAAAGAATAGGTACAGCTGTAAGATGCATAGTAGCTAAATGGAACAGAAAAAAAATGAATACCAGTATAGCCATGTGAGACCTTAGCCAAAAAAATCAGCAACATTCTACCCTCCCTGGTCAGAAAAGATCAATCCAAGCTGTAGCATATAATGAGTGTATCTAGGGTATATGGGTTGGAGAGGAAAAGGGCATATCAATCTTGCAAGAAAAGAATACAAATTTGCTGTAGCAGAATAAATTAAAAATAATATGGTTTATTTATGAGGCTTACTTATATATGATTGTTGTTTAAAATTTCTTTGAGAGGAAAGGACAGTCAGGGAAAAATATTTAGGTACCAGGCAACACACACATTAAAACTCGAAAAGTAAACTTACCAGGAATACACTTTGAACAAAATTTAGAAGAGGGGTTTTGACCACCAAAATAAAAAAATTCTGACTGAATTCCTATTAGGAATTCTGGAAACAAAACCTATCTCCTTTTAAGTTGCAGATTCAGCAGTTCAAAATACATGGTATCTTTAACATTAAAGAATTGTACAAAATGTTCTGAGGATTTGTAATCTTCTTTAGCCCTAAGAAATTGTACTCAGAAAACTGCATTGCTTAACTGCAGTAAATTGAAAACTAAAATTTTCAACCATTTCTTAGTGCTTTTCCTACAGAAGGTGTAATTTAATGGCAAAAATATGGTACCTAAATAGGATTACCATGATAGCGGAGTCAATCTGGAACAAAATGGGATTACTGAGATCATTTTCACTGCCGTTATTCACCCAGTGTTACTCAGAAAACTCATACATCTCAGACTTTGGCTTGGGACTCTTCACACATATAAGTTTATTTGCCTGTAGGGGAAAATTCTCATGGACTTTGCATCACTGCAGCAGAGAATACAATTAGGTATAATTGCAGTTTTAGAGAAAAGTCAGTCAGTAAGATACTGATACTATTATTAATCACTCTTGTACATGAATGTATTGAAATTATTGTTCTGCAATTCCATGTTAGTGTAATGTGAGCATAATTTTTCCTGGAACTAGCATTATAAAATTCCTTCTAAGAGTTGCATTCTTAACACATGAAAGTAAGAAACTGTCACCAGGGAATTAATAAAGTTATTCTGGAAAAGGCCAGTATTTCAAATTATATACAGGTAAATCCATTAGGTGCAAATAAAAGGTCTAACCAGTTTGCCTAGGATCTCTGGACACCAGTTAATACACATTCAACTCAAGTTACCTGTAAAAACTTTATGGCCAGTTCCATATAGGACAGTTGCGTATGAGAATGCAAGTGTCACAACCTGCAGATGCCACAGCATGGTTTCCCCCCTATGATAAGGGTGTACCTTGAGAAGACAGTTCTAGACCCTTGAGGCCAAAAGGCAAAAGAAGAGATCCAAAACACAATAATATTAGGTTTATAGCAAGCAAAAAACCCCAAACCAAACAAAAAAAACAAAGGCATATTGTTCCATGACTATTTGAGAAATTATAAAAAAATTTTGATACAGCTGGGGCAAGATAATCTCTGTGGGTAGAGAAAATACCCTTTCTGGGACATGAGACACATCTGGACAAAATGGGGAGGCTTCACTAGATCTAAAACAGAAGAGCAAAGTTCAAGTTCAGTATTGGCTGAGGACCTGACAGGACAAGCAGACTCATGTCCACTAATAGTAAGACTTCAGAAACAAAGCACATGCACATAGTAATTTTTCTGGCAAACAAACAAAGGGACCAGCCTTTCAACAGCAGTATCTAGTGAAGGCTGGGCCGTTGGGGAATATGGTTTCAAATAATTTATTTAAACAAGACAAAATTCTGATCTTGTTAGACTGGTGAAAATCCAAAGTAATTCCAAAACCTTCTAGTCTGGGGTTCAAAAACCTTAATAATATTGGGGGGGGGGGGAGGGGGAGGAAGGAGGGAGATCTCCTTTATTAATAATATTGACATAAGAATTCTGTTTGATCTTTGTGGGATATACTTCAAACATTGTTTCCTTTTACTAAATAGGAAGGTTTTAATTTTTTCTACTTTTTAAAGGTTCATCTTTATTCTTCACTTTTGCTGGATCACTATTCCAAGTCCCTGGGAGTTTTCTATTTTCTGGTTCCACCCTTAGTGGATTTATAACAAAGTTTGTTGTATATGAAGATCAAAGCATTCAGCCTTAATCTAGCAAAATTTTCAGACGTGAAAAACAATGTAGAAAAAAAACAAATACAAAGTTTTCTTAAAAAGCAGGGTGTGTGTGAAAGATGGAGACCAATTTGGCAGCTCGCAGTAAGACACAGACCGGCAGCTGCCTCTGCACTAGGGAATACCAGTTATATAAAGCACATGTTCTTCCAGAATCTCTGAAGATGTCAGGAGCAGTTCCCAGACCTCGCTCTACCACCCCTCAGGCACCCCAGCCATCCCCTTTGTGCCTGGAAGCAATCGCATTGACCCCACTGAAACGTTCCACGTGCTTATCTGTGGGTGCTCTGCAAAGTCTACCAGCAAGGTTGGACCCAGACTCCATTTGCTGGGAGCTCTTTGCCTGACTGAGACATACGGAAATGTTGGTACATACGCTGGAACTGGGGAAAAGACTGTCTGCAGCCAGGCCACGTGCCCTGAGGCAAGGTAAGGGGCTCCCCGGTACTGACCTGGAAGCACAGACCAGCAACAGGCTGTGCCCCTCCAGCCCATCCTTCTCCTCCTCCCCTGTCTCTGCCCATCCCCAGTGCTGGAGTCCAGCCTGTCGGCATCACGGCTCTCCAGGCAGGAATCCCACTGGTATCTCTGACGAGCTACTTGAAAATGAGACAGCTGTCTCTGCAAATTCGTCCTCAATTTCTATTGAATGATTGATTGTTTTTAAACTAGTGCATTGTATATTTTGGGAAAGAATTTATGATTTACCAAAAAATTTCCTGCTGAAATAAAGCCAAATGGAAACTGGTGTGGGCCAAGTTGCTCAACGTCCATGAACAAGAACATGTTTTTCTTTTTCTTCTTTTCTTGTTTTATGCATGTTTCTGGACTCATTTCATCAGCTGTCAGTAGTTAAATACCATTTCAGAAAAGGGTTTATTATTGTAATTTCCTCAATTATTCTGTTTGTTTCTGCTATGGTCTCCTGAAACAAAGTCAGTCAGCTAAAGTACTAATAAAATATTTTCCCCTGCTGCTCTTTGCAAAGGGCCTAAGCCTTCAAGGTGCTATATTTCCTGAGCTGGTTTGCACCTTGAAGACAATGACCTTAGCTGAGGGCTTTTTCCTGTGTGCTCTACTACTGCTTTCCGAGGGACATCACTGACTTCAGTTCTCAGCCAGCTCATGTCTCCAGACCAGACCCAATGGCACTGTAGTGCATGATAACCAGGAAAGGAAACTGATGAGAAATACAATGGAAAGCAAGAGCCCTTTTTCATCACATCAACAAAGAAGAAAACCAAAACATACAGTAAGTGGTGAAAGCAATCCAGCTTAAATATATCCTAGCCAATGGGTTAGCTTAAGCAAAAGTAGGTGTTCCTCTAACAGCATGTGTCTTTTGAAATGATAAATGTACATTAATAATTTGGAAAATTCTAGGTTTAAAGGTATATTCTCTAGAGGAGAGAAAAGCAATTATTTTTCATATAAGGCTAAGCATAGCAGAACACACCCTGTGGCAGAAGGGCCATGCTGGGCATTTAGGGGCTGCTCTGACACCATGGAGGTCAGTGGAAAGCTCTTGCTGGACCTCATAGGGCTTTGGATCAGCACTCTGGTCATAAAGGATGGAGGAACATGACAACACGCAGAGACATCAGGCAGCCCTGGTGCTCCCTCATCGCTTCCCCCAAAGCAAGGCTGGAACACAATGTGTGACAAAGGCACAGAATGAGGCAGCCAAAAAATCATGAGCCTCAGATGTTTAGAGTGTGACATCTCCTTCTGGCTCAAGCAGTTCCTATACTGAATTCAGTTGCCTTTCCTCCAAGGCACCCAACAACAGATAACCTCAATTTATGGGTTCCAATACTGTTTATCTTAAATACAGGCAGAGATTATTTGGCACAAAATGGAAATGTTCTATTTAAAAATCAAAACTAAGCAAAATCTATTTACAGCTTTTTAATTGTCCTGTGAATCATGAATAACTAGGCCGATATTTTCAGTGTCAAGATATTCAAAATCATGATTCAAGCCTTGAAAACAAGCATTTGGCTATAAAAACTAATTTAAAAAAATAATAATAAAAGCTGGGGGTTTTTTATTAATTTCTCCATATTTTGGCATTCATACTTCTGCAGTCCTTAGAACTGGAAACTTACATCTTTAAAATGCAGCTCAGAGTCTCCCTTATTCACTTGACGCCAGGGGATGGGGCTTTTAAAGGAGCAACCAACAATTCTGAGTCCAACAATAAATTTACAAGACTAGTGTGTGTTTTCACTACTCCACTTGGGCAAGTTAATCAGGTACCAAACACAGAGTCTCATACTGGAAGCAAGTTGCATAGAAATACCTCGGTATTTTGGTGTTTCAGCATATACGTTTCACACACGTAACTTTGTTGTCATCCAGAGATGGGATAATGAAGTGTCTGTTGAAATCATCAGGAATTTTTCACCGTGTCTCAAGGCTTTGCATCATTCATACCTTCTGCACGAATTTAATATTTAAAATCAATAAAAACTCAATAAATAAATGTTTCACTTTACTGCAAAACCAGAAGAACTTACAGAGCATTTGTAAATCAACACCTCTCCACTCTGTGCAGTGCAGCCCTCCCTCGTTTCCTTTGTAGAAGGTAAATTCACTGAGGCAGGCAATTTGTGTTTGTACAATGTCCAGTATGAAGCAAATCTGATGGAGCTGTGTTTGGTCCACTACTTTCAGTTTGTTCTCACCTCTGCCCTTCAAGGCTGCAGCAGGCAATAAAAGCAAAAGTGCCAAAGTACTGTAAGTGTGCATAGTCTCACTTAATTTCTAGTCTACCTGGAAGCAGAGGCACCAGGGACCCTGTGAGTTTCCAACAGCTCCAAGCCATTCAGATTAGATAAACTACAGATAAACATCTGAACACTGTGATGTTTATCCATGTGAAATCAAACCTTTTGAAGTTCATCTATCCTTTTCTCTAACTGCTGCTATCTGTTGCTTTGAGATCCTGCATCCAACGCTATCACGGTTATGTAAGCTCCCTGTGATGCTCATAAACAGTCTCTCTGTCATTTGTAAAAATGTAGTCTCTCATTAAATGCATTTATGGCTTCAGCACTTGCTGCATACAATATTTTATTGGCTTTTTGCTCAGAAATGCACATTTATTCAATTGTCTGATACTTAAATTTTGCAAATAAAGAAAAAAAAGCTGTGTACCACATAGAGAAAACCCCCGAAAACATACAAAAGCTTTAGCTATGCCAAGATTGCTTAATTCTGATTAGCAATGACCATTAAGCAATCATTTATGGATTTACTGTGAGTGTTCATAGATACTAATGGGTTTTAGAATTCCTTGGGAATCCACAAAGGTCAAAGGAAGAAAATGAACTATGAAGTGATAAAAAATGTATTAGGTGACTAATGGACAGGTTGTATATAGAATGGTTCCAGCAGAAAACGTTGAATTTACCGCTCAGATTTAAGTAAAAGCAAATCCTGTGAGCAGTGGCCCTTCTCCACTGAAGAAACTAATGAAGAGAAAATTAAAATGCTTCATGGGGAGGCATTATATGGTGTGCTTTTTTCTGTCATTAAACATACCTAGGATATGGCAAGGTCACTGATAAAAACTTAAGACTTATTTGATTTTTCTTTAGGTAGGTAGTTCTTTATTAAGTTTCAAGTTTCTAACCATACATTTACATTTTTGCATATTTTTGCACTATGCATATTTATGGATATTTTTACACACTCTGCAATTCAAGAAACTCGAAGGTCTTCCCAGTTTGACGAATTTAGCTTTATACCACTTAGATCAACACTTTTGCCCGCATAGGAGGGAGGGGAGTTGTAACAGCTGGAAGAGACTTATATACCGCACTGTGGGCACGATCTCAGTCAGACCTAAGCGAGGCTTGAGCGCATCCCCGCACCTCATCCCCGCACCTCATCTCCGCACCGCATCCCCGCACCTCATCCCCGCACCTCATCCCCGCACCGCATCCCCGCACCGCATCCCCGCACCTCATCCCCGCACCGCATCCCCGCACCGCATCCCCGCATCTCATCCCCGCACCGCAGCCCCGGCACCCTCCGGTGGGCGCGCCAGTCCAAGTGTTCAACCAACACAAACTCATTCTGCGCTGTCAGATGCGTTCAGAACTGTCTGACAGGGTGGATTTGTCTCGGCGGAGCCGAGGCCAGATCAGATAGGGCTCTGGGCTGCGGGGCCGCTGCCAGCTGAGTCTCCCCGCGGCTGGCGCAGCGCCGGGGCCGGCAGCCTGTGCAAACACCGCGGGCCCTGCTCTGCTTGGTTTGACACAAACAGAGCCCCGGTCCGCAGCAGATTTATAGGGACGGGTGAGTCAGCCCTGCACGGATACATTATTAATGACCGCGGAGCCGTGCGCGGAGCAAACATCGGGCTTGCGACTGGCCCACGGAGCTTACCCAGCCCTCCTCCTGGCTGAAGTCACTTCGACCATGAAGTATTCTTCCCGGTACCATCACTCAAAGAGTGATGACAAATCCAAAGGGGTTTTTTGGAGGCAATTTTGGTGTATTTTTGCATAGTGAATGGCAGTTTGACTGAGCAGGGAAATAGATTTGGATTGTAGTTAGAAATACTTTTCATTCAGAGCAGAAGAAAGCAGTCAGATGTAAATATAGCCTGCAATATGATACATGCCTGTTACCTACATGAATTCTGAGGATTGATACGACACTAAAGTTATGTTATGAAGATGAAGTAATTCCATTCCAGTTTTTGAATAATGATCCTATCAGGTGGATGAATACAGGCAAAACTTTCAGCTTGTCAGCGAAGTTAGTAATCTGGATAAAATTCTCCACATACAAGAACAATTAGTAGCGGGTTTTCTGTTCATAATTGGTGATTTTCTGCAGAAACCACAGCTCTGTTGGGTTTGCACATTTTTAAAATTTAAATTATGTACATATATA